>WEIV01012630.1:2700-53701 GCA_013390005.1 Calyptomena viridis
TCTCTCTTGCTGAAGATACTTATTTGTAGTCATTGAAAAAAAGGCCCAAAACTATTAAAAAACCCAACAATAACAAACAAAAACCCAATACCTTGAAAGACACAAAAACATATGTACTTTTTTACCAAGAGAAAAATAACAAGTGTTCAAAATTCTGATGAGGCATTAATTTGATCTCTCCATTTAGACCTTTTTCAGCAGTGGACTTCTCTTTTAACATTCTAACAGCTTTTTAGTATTTTAAAATACATAAAGGAAAGTTCCAAATCCTCTTACATATCAAATATGTATCTCAGATATATGTCTTAAACTTGAAACCCATCTCAAGTATGAAATTTGTGAAAAACTAGATAAAACCTTTCTGAAAACAGCCAAACAACATACTACATACTTTAAGGTATAAAACATGAGTCATTAGAATCAAATATTTACAAACAGGTCATCTGCTGTACTCAAAGATTGTGCAAAAAATATTTAAATATGGTCTACTTCCTTTTCATACAGAAAAATGAGTTCTAGCAGTGGAAATGAAAGAAAGCTGATGTGAAAAGTCATAGGATTTCGGTATTACACCACTAACATTTGGAAATTTATATGTTAAAACTGCTTTTGTACTTTTGTGTAAGGATTTATTTTCTATAATTAACTTAAACATCATTTGAATCCCAGTCTCCAAAGTCATATCTTTAGAATTAAAATCAAGATTCAACTCAAATCTATAAGCCCTATGACTCGCAAACAACTTGCACAAGTAACTTTAATACAATATTTAGGTGAGTATATTTATGCAAGGATATGCAAGATTAGTCCCTTTTCATGATTATATTTACACAGAAATTGGTTGAAAATTTAACTGCTACCTAATTATAGAAATACAGCTGCTTATTCAACAGCTACATTAGCCTGTTCTCCACATTCTCTGTGGTAAGGAAGTATTTGAGAAAGGACTAGAGAGGTCAGACGAAGAATGGAATAACTTTCCTGCCCAAGAGGTAAGATCATTTTATATTTACCATAACCAGACAAATAGATGTGCTATATTATCTCATTTTATAAAATATCCTTTTGTCCCATTTTATTTTCTAACATTCCTATAGCTGGAAACCTTTAGTACCTTTCATGGCTCAGAAGGCTGAATGCGGCTTGGTCCAACCAAGACACCCTAGAAACTTTGGGAGCATGGAGAAAATGAAGTTTAGGGAATTGAATCCCAGGAGATAGCAACATAATAAGACAAAATTTTGCCCCCAGGGAACCATGGAAAGATGAGAGGTCAAGAAGAAACACGTAGAGCACCAAGCCTCTGTAAGGCATTCAACACATGCTGGGATCCAGAAGCAATTAATTTCTTTTCTTTTGAAATGACAAGTGCTCAAAACCATGGGGAATTCATCTGATCACATGAAGCCAGCACAGGTCTTCCTTGGCATATTAACAAACTCAGTATTAGCCACTGTCTGTCTGTCAAGCCACCAAGAGCTACAGCTGTGTTATTTATGTTGTTCCATTATGCAAGTATGCAGATAAAGAGTCTTGTTTGGAATAACTTGCTTCTGGAGATTGTGTTAACTTACTATGAAGCGTCGAAGATACTGAAGATTAAGTTATTCTAATTCAAAAATTGCATCCAGAGGTCCTAGCAACAGGAAAGGATTTTTGTGTTGGGCAAAAAAATGCTAATGGACAAAAGTGAGCTTTTTACACACTATGTATGTCCCTTCTACAATAAAATATATCACACTAGAGAAACAAAATTGAAATACAGACATGGTAACTGCATAGAAAATCTTGTGCTGCAGAACTGCAGCTTCATTATGGCTGAAGTTAACTAGTACAGAAAAGCAAAACCTACTGAAAAAATAACACATCAGATGACATCTGTAACCCAAATCTAGGCAGTATCTTACTCAGAAAGCACCTTCATACATGTGGTAAACAAGAACACTCCTGCAAAACTATAAACAACCAAAATCAAAGAATCTTACTGAAGACAGTATGGCTTTACAAGCGTATGAAAATGCAGAACATCAGTTTTACTGACAGTGATGCAAAGAAGGAATTGGAGAAAGGAAACTTTAACTGTGAACAGACTGCTGTAGAAAATGCTTGTACATTAGACAAAATAAGCTGCAGCAGGTGTTGCAGAAAACTTCATTATTATTATTACAACATCCTTCTGGGCACTGCTCAAATACATTGGAGCCAATAGGGTACAGCATAAAATTCAAAGAAATTACCCATTACAAGTAGAAAAAAAGCTAAAACAGTATTGTTGAATAGCATCTCAGTAAACTGCAAGATGCTCATCAAAAGCTCTTAAAGTATAGATTTTCTTTAAAGCACCAAGCATTTCTTAAGATTTAACCTGGAAGTAAGGAGGGCAGGAACAGGTATTGGCATGTGGCTTCTGTATAAACAGTCCGATAAAGTAGACAAAAACAGGCTACAATCACACTTTTGTTGCCTGAAACCCTCACCTGGCATGTTGGCACTGGAACTTTCTCTAAATAACCCCTAAAAGAACAAGAATTGTGTCTGACTTGAAACAATCATGCATTTTCATGGCAACCACTTCAGTATTACAGAGATAACAATCAATGTACAATATCCTAAAATCCATCATTGCTATAATTACATTGTATTTCTCCCTCAGCTCTAAGGAGAGTTCAACTAACACCAGGCAATGCCTTGCTGAATCCAAGGATTAACACAAAGGATAGCCTCCTGCAGACCTGATCATGCATGCAAAAAGTGTTGACTGTTCTCTGTGCCAGTGAGATCAAGCAGTCACAGACAGCTGGATTATTGCAGCACATGAAGTCACTCGAGTTCCTTTATTGGGAATATCTTGCTCTGATTTTCAGCCTAACTATTTATATGCTACACACAGCCTAGGAGGTGATTAATTTTCCTGCTGAAGGCCTAAATGACTGCCTGGCCTTATTTTATGTCACCTGAGGTCCAAATCACATGGGGGGATGCAAAGTGTCTATGAATTAGTTCTGAATTCTCCAAAGGGAAGGTTCAGCCCTCATGAGATAGGAATCTTTGCCATATTAAACTGTGTAACATCGTTTTCATACCTATTTTACTCTTCTTCAGATATCCTACCTGACACAAGCAACTGACAGAAGAGCACTATCTCCCTCAAGGGACCGATATGGTCTCTCTTCAGGTACATATACAGGTAAAATGCCTGCAATAAAGGTATATATTACTATTCCAAATTAAAAAAAAAATATCAAAAGGATTGTGAAAAGTCTGACAAAAAGGATATGAAATCTAAATGTGAGGCTACCTTTACACTTTTGTATTATTAACATCAAGAAAACACTCTATTTACTGATTTATTGCCACATGTTTATCTCTTGCAAATATTCAGGTCCAGTAGAGTTTGAGAAGTAATAACTTGGTCTCTAAAACCTGCTAAAAAAGATAGATGACATCTCCAGGGGGAAAAAATCCTACATCTTATCAAAATTTTCCAGTATTTCACTCTGTGTTAGCCAATTTTTCCCTTCATCCACCACTTCTGTTGGCTGATTTATTTCATTGCTCACCATTTAATATAAACATTGAAAAGTAATGAGATTATTCTTCAGTAATCAGCTATCCTCAGTTTCTATCTTATTTTTAAAGCATTAAAAGCTAAGTAATCACAATGGGGGAAATTTTAAGCCACACTCTTCTCCCTCAAAATATATTTTCCATGGTCTACATACAAAGGTTTAAATTATAATTTCAGTTAAATTGTACATTATCATAGAATCACTATAGAAAGACACAAATTTTGGCTGGAAGTCACTTAGTCCCACCTCCCACTAAAAAGATGATCATTTCCAACACCAGATCAGGATTCATGTAGCTGACTGGAAAAGATCAAACTCACAGTCTTTCTGGTCACCTCATACACTACTACAGTATCCTCTTAATGAAAAAAGATTTCCTGTGTCCAGGAAATTGCAGCCTCCCCAGGCTGCAATTTATGGCTACTGTCCCCTGCTAAACTGTATACCACTGCTGGGAAAAGTGTGGTGCCATCATATTTTTCACTCCTTTTGATGTTATTTTGGGCTAACCTAAGGTCATCCCCTTGGTCTCCTCTTCACCTGACCCAGCTCCCTGAAACTCCCAGCTCCCTAACCTCTCCTACCACATCATATGGTCTAGGTCTCTGACCAGCTTACTATCCTCCCCACTGGACAATGTGCAGTTGATCCCAACATTCCCTCTGTATTGTAGTTACCAAAATGACACATAGTTGTCCAAGAAGCAGCTATACCAGCTCCAAGTAGGGGTGGTAGCAGCTCCTTTCAGTGTGCTGGTTGTGTTCCTGCTTCCTTCTAACGCAGCCCAGTACACAGATAGTTTTGTCTGCAGTGAAAGCACACTACTGGCTCCTATTCAACTCATTCTTAATGATCACAGGTCCTTTTCAGCAGGGCTGTGACTCAGCCAGGTGCTTCCCAGCCACAGTGTTATTCTACTTCAGATGCAGAATTTCAGTTTGCTCTTTTTTAAATACACCAGTTTCCTATTGGCTGAGTCCCCAGTTCATTCAAGGTCTTAGGATGATTTAAGACTTGAAGCTCAATTTGGCTTTTCAAGCACCACCCTAAATTAGTATCATTCATAAAATTGCTGAGGGTGCATTCTGTTCAGTTCTGTCATCCAAGTCACTGCAGAATTGAATAACGGGAACACCAAAATCAACCCTTGAGGTACTTCACTTCTTACTATCTGTTAACTGGTCAAGCTATTGATTACTACTCTTTCAGTACAGTACTCCAGCCAGTTTTCAGCCCACTCAATATCCAGTCCATGCTTCCTCAGCTTACTATTGACAACTGTGTGGGAGAGGGTTTTAGAAGTCTTGATAAAGTTATAGTTATACCATATCACATGTGCTTCCCTCATTCACAGTCAAATGTTTCATCCTAGAAGGCCATCAGATTAGCAAAACCCTAACTGCAGTTCAGAAATCTGTGTTCACTCTTGCTACACACACTCTTGCCCTTCACACAGCTAGAAACAAGTGCCAAGACAGTGTTTCATGATCATCCTGGAGACTGACACTGACCTGACAGCCTGTCTATCCCAGTACCGTTCTCCTCAGTCTCCCAAAGACTGGTATAATGTTAAGCCTCTTTCTAGTTCTCTGGACTTCCCTTCATTACCATGTTTCCACTTGGACACCAGCTGTCTTGCAGTTCTGTTACCTAAATGAGCTCATGTCAATCTTGGCACAGAGTTCCAGAAAGCTGAATACAACCATTTTCTCTAAACAGTCCTTAACCTGTGTCTCTTCCGTGTCCCTTGTCTGGGAACAGGTGAAAAAAAAAATAGGAAATCTCTGCCTTTTCTATGTTGTCCAACACTAGATTGCCTACAGCATTCACCCATGGAATCACATTTCCCCGAGTTCCCTCAGGAAAATACTTGCAGAATCCTTTCCTGTTATTTTAAGCCCTCAAGTTCAGCTCCAAATAGGCTTTGGCCTTTCTGATATCAATGTGCTTCCTCCAGAAATAATGAAAGAGAAATTTAAGGTTCTATATGAAGCGCTACAGCGGAATTGCATTCAACTAAAGATCAGAATAGGTCTAAGGTTAGGAACCAAATTCTATATTCTTTGAAGGAAAGGTGTAGGGTTTTTCTTCACCGGCATAAGGCATCACATGTTGAAACTTTCACCCAGCAGGCAATGCAGATGAAACACTTCTGAAAAGTCTCAGGAAACTTTCAGAAAAAGAAATTAAAAGCAGATGAGTTTTTCATCGCTATAAAGTAACTACTCTAGCATTTAAAAAAAAGGCATAAGGTGATTATGAACTTTTTTATTCACTTATTAAAGTGAATGGAATTGAAGTAAGCTTTCCTATACTATGCTTTTCAATAATGAATACAAACATTTTCAAATTTGCACGGCATTTTATTATCTAGACCAATTAATCTTGAAATCCAGGCCAGGAAAAAAAGGCAGTGTTACATCACAACTGCAAGGACACATTGATGCCATCATTTGATGAATCTTTCAAGTACATACTGAGAAAAAAAATGCTAAGGATAAATACACTCAACTAGGAAGGACTATGTCAAGAATATTCAAATTGAAATCAAAATTATTTTAATTTTAATAACCTGTGCATCTTTGTCAACGTTAATAAAATCCTTTTCAATGTTAACCAGAAGATTCACGCTTTTCTTAAGTCAGTCCATTCATCCTTCACCACAATCACTGATGAGAGTTTGAACAACATCTATGCCTATTTGTCCATTTTGAAGTAATGAAGATTATTAATACTCATTAGGGATCAAAAAAGCCTATTAAAAAAAAACCATTCAAACTTAAGTGTCACAAAACAGAAATCTTCACAAATATCTAAAATACTGAACAGAAGAGATACAAATATTATTTATTAAAGGACTTTACTACACTAAAAGGAGACACTGCCTGTATTCATACAGGCACGAACTATGCAAACAGTGCAGGTACATCAATAACACCCAAATATGTTAACAACACAAGATTCATGAAACTACAATACGACTTTTTCATAAATATTCTACCAAATGAACCAGAAGAACATTAACAGCTATTATCATATGACATCTTCACATCAGGGAAGGCTTGTAATGAGAAGGTGCATATGCTATTAGAGAAACTAACAGTGAAAAAAATTGAAAGAATAAACACTGAGGTGTGGAAGTCAGACCTACAGAAAAGCCTGCATATTTTTTCCCTTAACAGTCATGTTAAATAAAAGGCAACTGTCTTGGGGTGACTTTATGNTAGCTTTATGAAAGATATTAATTAGTCCTATAAATCTTGCATTATAAATACAGGTTAACACCCTATCATGTTAAATAAAAGGCAACAACAAAAACAAATCAAGGGACACTATGTACCATTCAATTTTAGTGTAAGAAACCATAAGATAGCTCTTTGAACAAGCACAGATAAACTGAGAGGGAGTAGACATATTTGTCAATAGAAGAAAATCAGAAGCTAAAATGGAGTGGGGAAAACTGAGAAGAGTAATTTTCACATGAATCTCATCACAGACGAGAAAGATGTAAAGATGAAAAGAAGATGGAACACACTGGTTTCTGTTCAGACTAAACTGATGACAACCAGACAGATTTCTTTAAATCCTTTCATTCCCGAAGCATAAAGGAAGTGCAATTAGGCATGGCCTTTGCAAATCAAAGTGCATTAAAACTACCTACAAGTGGCAATGCACTCTCTCTTACTCACAGAGGCTGAAACAACTTAGCAAGCCTTTAAGTATTGGACAACTTCTCATGCCAAATGAAGGAATATGGCTGCGTATCACCTACACGTCACTGGGGCAGCACATACTTTTTAATTTCTTTTTACTTTTTCACACATTTGTGGAATAAACTGTAGTTAACTTTGTACAATTAAATGGAAAACACTTAGTGGACTTACCATCAGCCTTTAAATATTCATGTGTTACTATAGAAAAAAGTATATTTATTGAAGTCATTATCTTAGTTCTTCTGCATTTAGGTAGGCATCACTATGGCATATGCTATCAATTAATTTATATTTCTGTGTCTGACAAAGAATCTGGCAGGCAACAGTACAGCACCAGCAGCAGTGCTCATTCAGAATAAGTAAACAGGCACTGCATCAAACCTCAGTTTCACTGGATATCAAATTTATTATGGACAACTGTTCGTGTTCTATAGTGCATCATGTAACCTCAGCATGACAAACCTCTAAAGGGGATGCTGGTGCTGGATATAGGCTGTGGGGTGCTTACAGATCTTTACAGACTGCAGCAGGGAAAAGTCACTGCCATGTAGACCTTTTTACAATTCTTTTCAATCCCAATGTCCATCACGGTGGTACACCAGTCCTACTTTCAGAGACAGAGCTATTTACTTAGTGTTGTACCTCATTTTGCAATACATTTGTTGTGCACATGTAAAGGGCACATGTCATGGTTTGACTCTGGCTAAAAGCCGAGAGCCCACACATAGATCTAAAATTTCTCAGAGAAGGAAAAAAAAACCCTCGACTTTTGTGATAAGGATTACAAGCAACTGATTATTAACTACTTCACACAAGCAAAACAGGCTCTAACTTAGAATGCTAAGTATTTACTACTACTACAACTACTACTACTACTACTAAAATCAGAGCTTAAGAGTTTAAGGGTNACTCCTGCTCCGGCGTAGAGATCTTCCAATCTTTCCACGGGTGTGCTGCGAATCCTTGCTCCTATGATCCCCCACAGTTTTCCTGGGGCCCTATTCCAGTGTTTAAGGCATCTTCTCTTTCTCTGCTCTCCGACCTTGGTGTTAATCAAACTTCCCACCCTCCTTTCTCTTAAGCCGCCATGATGTTCTGCGCAGCTTTTTTTTCTACTCTTTCTTAAATATGTTATCACAGAGGCGTTGTTGCCTGACCTTGGCTAGCTTAGAGCAGAGAAAAACTCCAGCAGCTTCTTAAAGAAGCCTCTCTCCTAGCCCCCCCCAGCTAATAAAAAACTCTGGCTACTTAAAACCACAACAGCACAGGATGAAACTACATTGCTAATTTAATTTCAAGAACTTATTCACTGCTTATATAAGCCTTTAAAGATTATTAGAGAAGGTGAAAGCAGAAAGCAGGAAGGGGTTTTTTTCACAGCTGTAGCATCATATATAATGGTCAAAGGTTTCAGAAACATGACAATGCACATGTTGCAGACAGAGCTGTGCCCAACTCCCTTCCTGTGGTTGCAGCCATACAGAAAACACAACCTATCCCAGGTTTTTCCATGCCTGAAAATCTTTAGCCAGCAGAGCAGCATCTTGGAGTTGTACCAGGCAACTATCTTACTTTGTAATAAGAATACATATTATTTGGTTGGTACCTGCCCTCATTTGTGGTAAAATAACAAAAAACTAATCCAAAGAATCATCTATTTTCACAGCACAGGCTACTGAAAACATATAGTAAGAGAAACAGTGTCCTCTATTTCTGTCACCTGGAACAAACAGAAGAGCACAAAACATGTTGGAGCAGGTTTTTATGTGCAAATACTGTTTTGTGAAATAGAAACAGAAGTTTTAAAAAAATAATATAAAAAAAGAGATCATATGAGTCGATTTTACTCTTCTAAACAAAATTAGAAATCCTGTATTAGTTCAAAATTACTACATTCTGGAATGTCACAGTTTTGACAATACCAGTTCAATAAAAACTATTATGCCACTGGCTGACAGAAGAACACAGTAGATCTTCCATTTCATCAAACCTAGCACAAACCTGAGAATTTTCAAGTGAATCTGCTGACCTAATATGAAGAATCAGGTCTATTTATAGCATCAGCTATACTTACCCTCAAGAGGTCTGTCAACAAAAGCTTCAGATAATGACCTAGATTGACAATGAGGCAAACAAAGACGGGTCTAACTATGTACAGGAAAAATAAACTAAAAAAAAAAAAAAAGGGAAAAAACAATCTGCACCTACTTTGAAAAAAGGAAAAAAAATATTTTCCAGGGGTACCAGTTGTAAAACCGAAAACGCAGAAGTCTTCAGAAAATAACAATACACTAAAAATACAAACAGGATTTTACCAAGATGCATTAATCTGCTGGAAGCAGAGAGGTAGTGGAAAAAACATTTACAAGTTTCAAGGCAACATATAGGGCAATTCTTAATTCTACCTATTTACATCAAGACCCATGATTACGAAGCACATAGAAGTGAAAAGATAAAGTCAGAAAATTTTCCCATTCTGTTTTTTTCTTTTTTCATTTTTCACTGAAAAAAATTGTTGAAAATTGCCTAGCAATGGGAACATAAAGATTTCCGAGATGAAGAGGCTGGTAATGGTATACAAAAGGCTCCATTGAAATCTTATTTACACAGTCAGGCACATAATTGCACTGTGTTACTGTTGGGGTAGATGGATAATCGTGATCATGGGATAACACTGCAACACAAATTGCAGGTTAGAGTGATGGAATACCACACTAAGCAGCAAAATGTCATTCTGGATTACTCAGATCATTATGTTGGAGTGCACTATATATCCTAAGAACGAAAGCTCAACACAGACAGGTACTAGTAATGCATAAGATATGGGACTGTCTGAAAAATGTAGAGAATAATGCTTTTTGAGGACTCCAGGAAAAACAAATGTGGCAACTAAAGGAACAGAGATGAAATTTGAGAAATACGGTTCTATGGATATAGACTACAAGCAGCTATTTGCTATGTTACCATCCAGACTGAAAAAACTGAAGGAATACTAATAAAAATAGAAGTATTACTCCATATGCCATCAAGTAAATAACCAGTGGTAGGTTTTCACTTACAAAAGCTGGTGTCACAAGTTATTATTACCCAAAAAGGTAAATTTCTGCACAGGAGAAAACAAGATTTCATATCAAGTGGTGTCAAATAAAAGGATAAAGAGCTGTGACAGAACAAAGACACCTCCACCCCACACAGCCCTTTACACACTCACAAAGAAGGAATGCTCTGCAGAGATAAACAGAAGCTACATGACCTGAAGGCTCAGGGGAGAATAATGACATGATTGATCACAACTGCTGAAAAAGAAGCCAAAGGCATTTCCCTGCCAAGGGAAACCCAAAGGTGCCTTTGTTTTAGACAAACCCACTACATCAGCAAAGTATTTCTATGGTTTGCCTAACTTCTTGTCCCTGAATGAAAGGAATGCAGACTCAGAGCAAAACAAAACTAGTTTTAGGGGTTAAGTTAGTTTTAGCTCCTGGTTAAAGTAAGTTCTATATATACTGGATCTGCTTATGAATGATACTATCAATCTAATCAAGGTATATTTTACTCACATAACTATAACAAGTATTTAGACTATCGTTTTATGCTTTTCTGCAGAGCCCAGTCATGCCCTCAGGAAGTGACTTTTCCTGCTGTGATTCCAGCTAAAATAAAGTCAAAATGCAACAGCACAAACTTTAGGCAAGTGGGCTGAGAAGGGACACACCTCCTGGGAGACCAGCCTCGCCCCCAGTGGTTGCAAGCCTTGAGCTCCAAGAAAAGTCTGAACTTTTCTTGATTGCCTGCAGCTTTTATTAACCTGGTTTAGCTATAGCAGCAACATTTGTAATTGAGCAGGTGCCTATAGCTCATTGACATCATAGTTTAGATAAACAGAAATATCAAGCAGTCATTCTGTGTAGATCAAAGTATTTAATGTCAGACAGAAGAAATAAAAACAATTCCTATGTGAAATATTCATAGTTTAGTCTTTTAACAGCACTTATTTTCTCTGTAGAATGGTATGCTGGTTTTGAAAGCCATGGAACACAAACCCTCAAACATTTTCTATGCAAATGAAAATTACTATGGATATTGTTTAATTCAATCATAGGAAGAGAAAAATACTGATAACAGCTTAGATAGCTAAGTCTCAGGAGCATAAAGACTGACTTGCTTTTAGACAAGAAAGAGGGGCAGAGTTGAGGGGGACACACCCAAAACATTCATCCCCTTGTATACTTTTATAGGCATGTTATGCTGGACTTCCTGAATCATTCCAAATACTACATACAAGTTGACTAAACTCATGGCTTGAAGTGTTTGTTTACAGCAGCCGTCCTAAAAAGCCTGAAAACAAGTTGGCACATTGATCCAACTGCCCTTCACCAAAAAAAGAAAATACACTTGACCTTCCCTAACACAAATCTGCCATCTAATCTTTTCCTAGTTTCAACTCACTCAGCTCCCCAACAGCATCCCTTGTATGGCTGCATAAGTATGTGTTTGTCAGTACAAACAGATGGAGATGCATCAGTACAGGAAAAGGCACAACTTGAATAGTCCTTTCTAAGTATTTTAAGCTCAGTTGATCACCATCTTAAGTGACTTTAAGGTAAAATCTCTTCCACTACACTGGTTAAAAGAAGTGGGTTTAGGAGTGAAAACATTTCATGTTTAAAAAAGCCCCAATAAATTATACCAGAGAGAAATTAATCAATGATCTTAAAAAGCTATAAATATGTTAAAATATTAGAAATTTAATACACTAAAATTTATATGCTGTTGACTATGAGATCAGTATTACTACTTTTCATAGGATATCTTTATTCTAAGTTTGAAATTCTTCCACTAATGGCAAAAAAATAAGTTAAAGCGGAAGTGCTTGTCGGTCACCAAAGATGTATTCATATACTGGCTGCATGATAAGAAAGGATATTTTGTCTGTCTTTGTGGTGACCTTTATTAGTACTTTAAATTAGCATTAGACTGAGTTGTTGCTAAGTGCCATTCTGTCCAGCTTCTCTGAAATTTTTAGCTTTGAAATACCATTTTTTCAACATTAGTTTAAGTCAAAATAGCATCATATTTAACTCTAATTTTTTTCTGATAATTAGCATTTTCTTCCCTCTCTTCAAAGATGGTTTTGCTAGGAGGCTACATTGTCTCAATTCCCTTTCGTCAGACTAAATCTTCAGAGAAGCCTTTGCGTTCCCAGCTCATTTCAAACAATCCCAAAGATACATATTTTTGATTATTGCTGCAACCTTTTATCAGTGAAGCAATTTTTAGCTTCTTCATACTGCATCTACTGTGGCTACTGTGCCTTTGGCATGACTTTAAAGTGACAGGGTTCTGAACAGGCACTACTTGTCTAAGTCTCTATTCTTGTGAACTGCTGTTTCCTAAGTACCACAACAGGAAGACACTCAAGGCTGCTCCAAAGAACTGTGAGAAACCAGTCTCAGACTAAATCAAGAACTTGAAAATCCTATAGAGTATAATAGCGTAATAGTGTATATATTGTATAAGAAGCATATTAAATTATTTCCTTCTTCACCAGCCACTGTGATGGCACTCTTCACTTTGCTCAAGTTGCCCATTCCAGTGGTGGAATTGTACATCTCTAAAGCAATGCACATCAACTTGAGGATGTATCTGGGAAGCACTAGCTGCCCCCCAAAGCTTCATACTTCAATAATGTGTTAGTCCACACAGCAACTTAGAAGCATGGTATCCACTGTATAGACATTTGCTACTCAAAGCATATCATACAGCCAAGTCTAGTCCTTGTCTAAAATCAATATATTAATGAAAACAGAAGAGGAATATCTCTTTGGAACATTTTAAAACATGATTGGAAACAAGGGAGTTCTATAACTAAGGAAGTGAATATATTGACATGCTACTTATGGAGATTATGAAAGAAACATATATTGATTGAATAAAATTAGCATGGGTTTGAAATAGAGCTGTTAGAACTTTTAAAGGCAGAAATAGAGCCTGCTGTTTGAGGGGAAGCAAGGCAAGAATATATCATAATTGAACCTATTTAGAATACCTACTAAATACTTAATGTTACTGGAGTAATTACTGCTTCCTATAAGGCAAGAATGGGATTTTATTTTGGTGAATATGGAATGCATTATTAGGAAAAAGAGTGCATATGTCATTCTGAGATCACACTTGAGACTCAATATTTGGATGACTGTATGACATGGCATAACCTGCTGGTCAGACTAAATGATTTCACAAGTCTCCTCTGGACTTAAAGTCTTAAAAGGAAATTGTCTGGGTTGAAACATCCATTGAGGTATGTGACTTTTTTCTAAAACTTCAATCATGATATAAAGACATGGGGAAAACAGTCTAGCAGAGCAAAAAAAGAAAATAAATCTTCTAACTTCTAACAGCCATTTCTATCTGCAGTTTTACTTGCATATACATATATAAGATGTGCACGTCATACACCCTGCTTCCAAAGAGTACTAACACCTAACATAGAAGTTTACTTAAGGCAGATATATTGCCCTTATTTAATACTGACCTGCATTACATCATTTAGGAATTATTTGTTCGTATGTGATTTTTAGTGTTGTTTCAAGTCAAAATTTCTTGATAAACAAGTAGTTTTCCAATGGAAAAAAATAACAGGAAATATTTAAAAGTAATATAAGTCACTTTAGAAAAAACAGAAGTCGTATAAAACAAATAAATGAATAAGTAAAACCAAAACCAAAAGCCACTAGCAACCAATAAAGCTAAAGACTTCTGTTTCTTCTGGAATTAGCTATATGATTTAAAGAATGTATTCATCATGGCTAAGCTTCACAAACGAAGATATGGGAAGGGCTCTACCCACACTTGCTACAAGCGCACTGATGGCTAAAAAGGCCAATATGGGATAGACAAGTCCGGGAACAAAAGGCACAGCTAAAAGTCTCCTTAGGTGGGATTGACGAGGCGCGGGTCTTTCTGCGTTGTCTTTTCTCCTCAAGGCTAATTCTACGTGAGTTTTCAGAGGAGGCAGCAGCGTTATAGATGGTGTGTCTCCATGATTCCCGATTTGAGGCCAGAGTGGACCACTGGTGGTGGTCAATATGGCCAAGNAGGTTGGGAAAGAACTTCTGTCTTCTTTAAGCTGACTTCCAGCCCAAAAAGCTCAGCAGCCTCTGCAAAACAAGATGTTAAGTTCTGCAGAGCTGCTTCTGTATGGGCGACAAGGGCGGCATCATCAGCAAAAAGGAGCTCACGTACAAGGTAATTCAAAGAATGTATTAATCAATACCTATTTAAACAGTGTGAGAAACATTCCAAAAGTCTTAGAGTCTAATTTTTTTTTTTGAGAGGTGGAAATGAAGACAGGCAACTGGAAACAAATATACCTATTTAAAATAGATATATACAAAAAAGATTCAAAAGAAATATTTAACACTGCAGAACTTGTACAACCTGTTCTTTGTGTAAGTTTTCTGAGAGGGAAATCTCTGTAACAGATTATTACTAAGATGCTAAAGGAATCTAGGGTCCCAAAGAACCTAAACCAAATGTGGGACACTATTTCTGAGTATTGAATATAGCTGTCCATACTTCAAGATGGATCTCACTTTTAGGAAATTAATTTATCTCATGCTTTCCAAGTGTTTTTATATTAAAAAAAAAAATCTGCCAAAACAAGCATCTGCTAGGTCATTACAATTCTCCTCAGCTTCCAAGGGAGTAGTTTCTGTATGCCAAAAACCTAAGTACTGTGAAACACATATGTCTGGAGACTTCCAAGAAAAGCATCAGCTTCAATACATATTTACTCAAAAGGCTCCCCAGCAGCTATTTCTACCTTCAAAACAGCATAATCAATAGCTCTCTTTCCAGGATGTTTTTTAACATGTGGGCTCAGAGGTCTCTTTTGCTGGTGGAAATTCCTGACCAGAAGCACATGGTTCTTTCTTCAGAAGTAGTTGTATCTATTACAATATGTCCTCATGAATCACAGTCCCGATATCTCACTTTTTTGTTGAAAATTTTTTCCCACATTTACAGATACAAAAACAGATGACAAAGCAGAAACAGAAATAGCCTTATACTCTCTAAAAATCTATAAAGCATTGGGCCAAATGTGTTTGACAGTATATAATAAGAAAGAAAAAATATCCTTCTTCATACATTTTAATACCTTATGGACAACTGAAATCATGTGTTTATGTGTTTAACACTTCTTGATGATTTCTCCTTAAAGAATTTGATACTGTCTAAACCAACCAACCAAACAAAAATAACACAAAAACAAACCCAAAACAACAGCTTTCACAGAAGCAAAACCATTCTTCTCCATCAGTACTGCTCAAAAGTAGCTAAGCCAAAGGTCACTGTCTGGCATCTCACAAGTTTTTAGACATATGGCATATGATTCTGACCTTCTCTCCAGCAGTGCCTGCTAACTTCAAGTTAGCAGCAAGGGATAAATGGATTCATGTTCTGTATCTATCACTTCTCAACTGCATCTCTAAAGTCTGAAACCCAAAACTGAATCAGCACGCTTGTCCAGAGGTAAAACACAAATAAAATAGCTTATACTTGAAAGCAAGGAGTTCTACATTTGCATTTCCCAAAATTAACCTAACTCCTCAAGAGCCAAACACAGGCTTCAATTTCTATTTTGACAGATATCCTCCCCTTGAAAAGTATGCAGCCAAATCTTCTGATTGAGTCTAGACAATCATGTATGTCACTTTATATTTGACGTATCAAGCACAATTTTTCTACCCAATAAATCTGTTCTTCCAAATCAGGCAACACAGGGGTATGTGTTCAATAGCCCTGGTATTGAAGGACAGCAAAGCTTCACATTTTCTGAATAAATCATTTGTTTCACATAGAAAAATTAAGTACAGCAAATACATATAACATTTATTACTACTTCTCTATGACTTTTATTTATCCCGCCCTCTTCAAAGACTGCAAACAAGTTTACAGTCATTAGTATCGTAAGTAACAGTTTGCCATCACTCAAAGACAGTGTTCTGATTATTTTATGAGACGTAACCCATGAAGTTGTCCCACGTGTTCCAAGAGAATTAAAAAATGCAGGGAAACTTTCTAAAGCTAAGCATCAGCACAGATGAAGAAAATGTAACATACTTGGTTCATTAAAAAATACCTTAATTATGAACTCGATTGCCTTTATTAGCAGTACTTTTGAATAATTGTATCTGTTTGTATTTCTAAAACTCTAGGTATATTCTTGTCTACAGTCAATGGGCACATACAGTAAAATCACATACCAGACAGTGAAATAATTCATTCCATCCTCTAAAAAGCAGGGGCTACCCATCTGAACAGTCAAATAGTGGCCTTACCTAGAATTTTTCCAACAGGATATTAAATAACAGAAGTGTGTCAAAGCATGCAATATTGTAGGGAAAACAAAAAGTCCAAAAGCAGATTTGGGTTTTGGTGTATCTTTGCTATAAAATAGGAGAATATTAGAGTTACAGGGCTTTTCCTGTAATGAGTGTGGCTAAACACAAATGTGTGTCATTAAGCCAAATTTACTGAAGTCACCATTTACTCTGAGAAATTAATTCAAATGTAAAAAAAGAATAAAAATCAAGTCTCATTTATGAGCTTAGTACTGTCTTCCAGCTTTAAGATAGGTCTGACTGGAGATACTAATCAAGAAAGAAGTTTACTTAACAGAACACCTGTAAAATTCTGGTACCCTGAACCAAAATAATTCAAGAGATTATCTGTTAAGTCAGCAGTACCTTAGGTTACCTAGCTAGATTATACTTGTGATAAGAGAATGCAGAACTCCTTTATTACAGGCTCCTTTTCATTGCGGTTTACATGAATCAGAAATAACTTGGCAAATATTTTACCTCTTAAAATCTTTTTTCTCTAGTGGCTTCAGCACCCATTCATTCTCTCTAGTACTCAATTCATTGATTTCTGGGGGGGGAGAGATTCATTTGCAAAACACATGACCAAGTATAAACTAGCAATCACCACAAGACCCCACAACAGAGCAGTACTTGTCACTGTTCAGTGCTGTGATTCACCTTCTAACATGGATCTTCTACCCGCGTAACCCCCTGTACATTTTTTCATCACCTAAGGCAAGTATTTTTCTACAATATAATACAGTAAGACAGGCTGAAACACTGGTATATGCCCAAGTAATGCTATTGTTGTGGAAGAGAATATGCATACAAACATCTAAACTATGGGTAATATCGATACAATGGTGTGTCATAAATCTCAAGACAAAACTCCATTTCTTTCGTGCACTCCTCTTTACAGAACAAATAACTAGCTTTTAACACCCAAAACAGAGAACTGGCATGTAGCAAAAAACACCATGAAGAGAATTGTCTTAATTTTACAAAATCTCTGTGACTCAACAGCTATTATTTCCATGATGTTAGATATCATAAGCTGAATTCATGCATAATTTAACTAAAGATGCAGTGAAAGTCTTAGGCACAGAAAAATCACTACTTTGCAATGGGAGAACAAATTTAGACACCTTCAGCAAGGAAAAGGCTGGCTAAAAGCTACCTTTAATGTCTCTCTTTGGGATACCTATTGATGCTGTCAAGCCAAATGAGGTAGCAAGAGAGACCAGTTGCTTGCATGAACTGAAATGTTAACCATCTCCTGATGGCATTAGGCAAAATATCTGATACTCAGCCCACAAAAATTTACTTTAAAATGCTCAAACCTATCTTATTAGTATCAAGCTGAGAATTTCTCTGAAGACCTTCGTTTTGAAAATGTATAATACCATCATTCAAAGCCTCTGTCACTATCCAACTCTGCCCTGAAATAATCTCACATTAAGTTTTACACAACAAAAAAGCCCCTAAACATGTTAAATTTTAAAATCCTAGGATTCTCACACATCCTTTAAAAAATCTAGGATAGCACTTCTTCTCCACAAGTATTCATTTATCTATAGCTCTTATATGACAGGCTTGTATACTGTAACTCCACACACAAATTGCCAACAAGAAAAGTAGGGAGATCTGGAAACCAGCATCCACAATAAAGAGTGGAAGCATAGAATAAAATAAGCAATTGAATTAAATTATATTCATTGTAGGAAAGCATACAGAAGTATACTAAGACATGAAGAAATTTTAACATTATTTGGAAATGTGCTTGTGAAAAACTTATTCAGATACCACCAATGAAACTTTTGTTAAAACAACACCCAGTAAACCATATTATTGTTTTCTAGCCTGCAGACACATCACTTGCATACCTGTTCTTTGACTGAAGCTAGAATGGCAGAGGTTGTCTCAGTTTCAGAGCCATCACCATTGGATGTGTTCAACACAGGACTAAGGGAACTTGTCTTGTCAGAAGACGAGGGCTGGTCTGGAACAGGCATAGTTTCTGCAGTTTGTGGAAAAATAAAATAAGGAATTTGTTACTACACATCTGGTTAATATCAGAAATCACATACATATAAGAATAATAACACTCATTCAAAGAAAAAATTGTACAATATGCTTTCTCTTCTGTATTATAGAATATATCACTCATTTAAAACTAAAACTATTTTTAAATTTACTATGAAACAATATATTATCTTGCATACTCTGAAATATTCACCATCAGTATATTTGGAGATGATTCAAATAATTTATGGCTGTGATTTTTGTATAGTATTCCAGTGGCAGCACGCAGCATAAAATTACAGTATCATAAAAGTAATGAATCATGAAATGCTTTGCAAACAAAAAACCAACAAATGATATATGAGAGAAATATAAACCACCTAGTGTTAACTTTCTAATGAACGTGATTATTTAATATATTTTAAGCTTAGGGAACTAACATTCCTTTTCTTCTAGTCTAGAAGGTGATTTTGAAAATATTTTAATCAGCATAATTTTGAGAAAAATTGCACACCAGTTGTTAAACCATTTTTGAAACCTCTTTCCAAAAAAGCAAAAGAAGAATTTTAGCACTTGAAGGCATTCCTAGCATTCCTTTCTAGAGAGCCAAATGGTGGCATGACTGCGGAATGATTTCTCTTTCTGAAGGCTAAGCTATAGTGTAGCATCTCTGTTTAAGTGTCACTATAGGCACTTCTCTAGAGGCAGACATGTCATGGCACATTCCAGAAGTAAAGGAGCAGAGAGGCAGCTTGCATGGTTATGTGAAAGCACGTTAGGATAAAATCATGTTTGTATGAGAGCTGGCCAGAATCATTCTGTGGAAGAGAAGTGGCCCAAAGGATTCCAGTTGGATGTGCATCCTAAAGAGCAATGGGAATACAGTCAGAGAGATGCCATCAGAGGGGTCATATGTGCACAGCACTCACCATGTACATCAATAGCAAAAGTCCTGCCTTAGCTCTATTCTGCTAACACACAAAATACAACTTTTTCTGGAAGAAGTAAGCTGAAAAGAGTGGGAAAGGGTAGTTGCTAAGAGCAAATACAAAATTCAATACCCAGACCAAGCATCCCCGCACCAGTCTGCCACGGAAATTAGAGATCTAAAAGAAGGGCAGATGATATACTGTAAAGCTTTGGCTCTGAAGCCACAGTGCTGCCCAAGAACATATATTCAGCCTAGATGGGTAGCCTTTTTTGGAAGCATTCTGAAGTTCAGGGTATTGCCATACATATGCAAGACAAAAAGATGAAAATACTGATTATTCAAAAAAAATCCAGTTATTCCTCATAAGAAAAATCTCCCTAAATTTCAGGCTAGATTAGTTTATACATTGAAGAATGTGATTATATATAATTTTAATTAAAGAAGCTACATATTTTCCTACAGCTCACTTTTTGTAAGCAAATCTTACTGAAAGTGGTAAATACTGAATCTTTGCCTCTGGTAATGTCCTTACTCCAAATACATACACTATTTGACATTAACCTCTAAAAACTTGGATGATATACCTGTATCCTTCTATCACAAGTACAGTAGACCATACAAAACTTCTATATAATTTCAATATTTTAATCTAAAGAATCATGTTTTCCTGTTTTGTTAAACAAAAGAACCGGTTTCTATTATAATTAAAATTGTACTTTATTTAATAGTAATTCTCTTACAATTAAACTTGCTACTCTCTTATAAAATACCACAGAAAAGGCACACAGACACACACATATAAATGCTTATTCTATTACCTTACTTTGAAACAATCTAGTTATTTTATTTTCTTAGTAAATTAATGATTGCAGTATCACCTTTAGGTGTGATTATTTACCTGAAAAAAATACAAGTGGCCTAATAATTCACTTCGTAGCATAATAGTTATTTTTGTAGAGTGATCTTTGCAGAAAACACTGTAGTGCAATACTCCTTACTATCAACTCCGTAGTCTATAAAGTCTGGAAGAGTCCACAGGATGCAGGAACATGACTAAGGGCTGCTGAAGCAGTTCTACCACCCTTGCAAACACTTGCTCTAGGTGGTGCCAAGCTGTGCTTCCCAGTCAGGGCAGCTCACCAGGGAGACACATGGAACTACAACAACATGAAGTTCCAAGAGGTGCCTTCCCAAGACTGCACTGTGTTGTGAAGAAACACCAGAGTTGTGAATGAAGCACCTGTTAAATACTTTCAGGTGCACTGGCTGAGAGCAGCTCCCCTGCTGCTGGGTTGCTTTCCCTACATTGATGAAAAAGCTTTCTGGAAACAGCCCTTTTGTCTAGTTAGCTCATGCCCATGCTCCCCCAGGGCTGCCTGACCTTGGCAGGGAGACTCTGCTGAACTGGCTGTTTCATAAACACCAGCCCGAGGAGGTAAAACCCAGCAAAGTAAACCAGACTGGGAGCCCAGAACTGCACAAAATGCTTGCCCTATGCACAAACACTTCAAAATATTGAGTGTATTGAGGACTGGAAGGCTGCATGGTCAACAGGGAAGCTGCTCTGTAACCAAAAAGATGCTACTGGTACTATAACAGTTTATGTGAGTTCAAAATAGTAACATCCGTGTGATACAGCAGCAACTGCCCACTGCTACTATTAACTACTTTTAGGACTATATTCAACTTCAGTAAGCTTTTTTAAACATTTAATTTCCACCAAAGAACACTTCAATGGCTGTTTTAGTAATCTACAATTTTGCAAATATCAGTTTACATGGGGAAAAAAAAAATCTGATTATACAATCAACTGCTGCAAAATACAGTTTGACACCAAACTGTACTTGCATCAAACAGGCTCAAAATGTGGAGAGCAGCTAATTATCTGCAACCATTGCATGTTTCCAGGATTTGTTTGTGATTTCTTTTAAATATAGATCTTAGAAGAGGGAAAAACCCCCAAAGATAAAAAAAAGGCATGCTGCATGACCTCTTCATCTAGAAACAGAGAAATCACAATAATGTTTCTGACATTAAAAGAAATGTTTTGTGCCTCTATTAAAATACTTCTTCTGAACAGAGAATATAATTTCAATCATCTGGCTCATGAGTTCAGTTTATTACTGCATTGTATGAGGGGGAAAGATTGCAGCCAATGGCACTTAGTAGGCTGGGTATCCCTGAATCTACAGCTCGATGTTATCCAGTTGAACTGCTAACATTATAGACTTTAACACTTTTTCATTACATATATTTGTATGAAAAATATTATATAGAAAGGAAACACGGAATATGCTTCTGCAAGCAACGGAGATGCTACTATACTGAAGGTAGTTAGATTTAAAAAAAAAATCATACATTAATCAGCAATATGAGTCAGTATTTCAACAGGAAACACCAACGCAGCAAGGGCTCACATTTGCACTAGTACACTTGTTCAGAGATGAACTTTTAATTTAACTCAGTCTTTAAAATAAGAAATTGGACATTCTCATGTTTTAACGGTACTTAAAGCTGCCAGTATTGTAGAATTACAAAAAAATAAGGTTGAAATGGGCCTCTGTGTCCCTAGACCACTACCAATCTTCTAGACAAGGCAGTGTTTTTTCCCGCCTTTCTGGATATTTAATACAGAACCAGTCCTGTACAGCCTCCCTTGCTGGAGTCTTCCTCTAGGTACCTCACTCTGTTCCAGACTTCACCAGCCTTATCTGTAGAAAACTTGCTTTACTGTTGAATATAATACATTTAAGCTTAGTGTTTCCTGTACTACCCAGCATGGACACAAAAAACTAACTACTCCATTAGTTGTCTTAAAAAAAAACATTCTCTGACACGATGATGATGACCACTGTACCTTTCCTTCTGCTCTGGCTCCTCCTCCCTAGAAAAGCAACCCCAATTCTTTCCACTTTTCTTTATAAAATAAACCGGCCGACAGCCTTTTAACCCACTCTCCTGGGAACTTAGTGCTAAAAGCAATGGGAAAAGTAGAGCAAGTACAAGAAGAAAAATAAAAGCTAAGCAGCTTAACAGAGTACACCATAGCTGAGAAACCACTAGAAGTAAATCAGCAACATTTAATTTCCACAACAGCAAAGGTATTTCTCATCCATGTCACAAAAACACAGATGAGATTCTGTAAGTCAGAGCATATACACACTCCTGAGAGAATCAAATTAAAATTTTAGACAATCATAGACAGATGAACAGGGAGAATACTACCAGACTTTTGGGAACATAAATAATTCAACATAAATAATTCATGGATTCCTGTATTCCATAGAGCTGGCAAAATTCTGTCTGGAATTTGACCCTTTCTATTTATTTATTTTTCTGGCTTTCTAAGAGCATCTAAAAACTTCATCTAACTTTAATTAAAAAAACAACAACCCTATAAATCCAAACAAAATCATCCTTTCCCCAGGGACTGGGTACAGATGCCCAGATGTTGGATGTGTGGAGAATCCAAGGCTGCCCCACTCTGACACAGCTGTTCAGCGGCCCCACCGCAGGGCACAGCTGAGCCCCTCAGCCACAGAGAGACCCCCGGGAAAAGCCTGGGCAAGGGAGGGCACAACGCTGCCCCACAGACAGGGCTGAGTGAGGGGAACATGTGAGAAACAGCCCTGAGAGCCCCGAGGGCAGAGAGGGAGCAGGAGAGAAGGCCTCGGGCTGTGGCAGGGATGGTGCTGCGGCCCCAGTGGAGACCCCAGTGGGGCAGGAGTGTACCGTGGAAGGACCCACGTTGGCACAGGAAAAAGTGTGAGGAGGAAGTCTGGTAGAAAGCTACCTGGCAGAAAAGGAGCTGGGAACCATCCGACCTGAGCCAGCAGTGTGCCCAGGTGGTCAGTGGCATCATGGCTTGTATCAGGAATAGCGTGGCCAGCAGGACCACGGCAGTGATCATCCCTCTGTACTGGGCACTGATGAGTCTGCACCTCATATCCATATCCCTATCCATATCCCTATCCATATCCATATCTGGTGCTGGAGCAAGTCCAGAGCATCTGAAGGAGCTGGGGTTTAGCCTGGAGAAAAGAAGGCTCAGGGGGGACCTAATCACTCTTTACAACCATCTGAAAGGAGGTTGGGACTCGGTCTCTTCTCACAAGTTGCAAGCAATAGACAGAACAAGAAGAAGCAGCCTAAAGTTATACCAGGAGAGGTTTAGATTGGATATATATAGAAAAAAATTATGCACCAAAAGGGTTGCCAAGGATTGGAACAGGCTGCCCAGGGAACTGGTGGAATCATCATCCTTGGAAGTGTTTAAAACACACATAGATGTTGTGCTTGGCGACATGGTTCAGTGGTGGACTCGCAGTGCCAGGTTAATGGTTGGACTCGAGGGTCTCAGAGAACCATCTGTTTGTACCTATGTGATCCAAATTTTTATGACTAGATCCCGTAAATGTCTGGCAACAGTAGTAACGTGACATTAAGAAACGGGAAATAAAAGATGGCAAGACCACATTCTTCTGTGATGCTTGGGTGGAGGTGGATGCTAGATAGCCAACACCCCTCCTTGTAGGAGGATTTCATGCCTTGTCTGAGATAATAAAACCTATGTAGTTAATTCCAAGGCCAAATTGCAGAATTCTATTCAAGCTGAACTCAGGCACAGAGGTACATTCTACACCATAAATAAATCCTGAGAGGAAACAAAATATTTAAATGATTTAAAAATGCATATGAAAATGAAAATGTCAGATGCTGTGGTTTCACTTAAAAGTTTAATTTTGCACACACACTTTTGCATAGATTATGGGCAGGGATTCTCTATATGGAACTAATGAGGTACAGCCATGAAGATGTCATTGCTGAAAGCAGTTTGGTGGCATAGTTCTCCAATTATATGTTGCCATTCTTTCTCAGAAAAAAAAAACCACCAAAAAAGAACTAAAAAAGCAGCAGCATCAACGGTAAACTGAACATTTCATTCATTTTCCAACTTAAACTCCATTGTCTCAACAGGTTTTTTTACAACCTCTTCCTAAAGAAGAAGGGAATATTGCTTAAAGAGGCAGACTTTAATTTTTAAGTATTAGATTAATATTCCTTTAAAAGCCACTTTGTTAATGTTGTTTACATAGTCAAATGTTATCTCACCCTTTTATGGGTAGAAAGTGCAGATAGGTTTAAAAAAACCCAATCCAATCCAAACAAATAAAAAAACAGCTCCACAATGTCTGGGAATCTATGGTAAAAGCCAAGTTAGACACTACACTGGCAACTGCATCAAGTCATTGAAATCAGAAAATCCAATTTTTTTTTTTAATAAAAAGATTTTGTATTAAGAAACACCTTCTCTGCAGTGGGTTCTCCCTGTACAGTGAACCATTAATTAGTGAGAGCATCCATTATAAAACTGTAAGTCATGCTCTCTTACTGCACAGGAATCAAATCTGGCATGTTACTGAGCTAAGCTGAAGAACCACGAGTGACACTGAAGTAGCCTTGGATAAGAACCAATGACTTAAAACAATTCAATATGCAATTATGCATCAAGAAATACTTTTTGTTTCCTTTCCCCTACCTTAGATATGCTGTACAGAGATTACAGTATCACTGCCATGTAATAACAGACATTTCTATTCTTCCTATTGGAATTCCTCTTTTTTTTTCCCTATTGTTTCAAAATTATGGGGACTTCAAAATACTTGAATACTTTACTTTTGTTTTTTACTTAGGACTGCAGGTTTATGCCTAAACTTAATGTTTATGATATTGCAGTAACTCATATCAAGATGTCAGAAGCAAGGACTAATGTTGATCCTGTTTCTAGCTGTTTGTAATTAAAACATAAACTCATAAAATACTCCGATGTTCTATTTCACAATAATTGCACGACTGCCATAGGGAACATCTATTTCTCCCTGTATATACAAACAACAGTTGTTATTTGAAAGCTTACAGTTGTCAACAGTTCCAGCACACCAGCTTCTAACAACTGTGATAAGCAAACAAACAAACAAACAAAAAAGAAATACTTTTGGCATTGTATCTCTGAATACCAAAACCACAAGCTTTCATGCTTTTCACTGAACCATTCTACTAAGCTAAGAATTCTGTGGGTATAAGTTACAAGTCAGAACGACACAGAATGCAACAGCCCTGGTCATTCTTGCAATTATTACATATATCAAAAGTCGTATCAGGTGTGGATATAGAGGGGGAAAATACCCAAAACAGTAATTCACATTATTATGTATTGTAAAGTCAATTCAAACATTATTACATACATGTGACTATTAGACTAGCCGGTATGTTTACAGTAGACTTTTGGAACAAAATCCTAACTGGAAGAAGTAGAAATTGGCAGTGCTTGAGAATTTAGACGTGCAAGGAATCAGTTCCAGCAGAAAGATGACCTATTGTATTCCTTCGATAATCTCAACCTCTCGAGGTGAGTGAAGGCTGAGATACCACTGGCTTTAGACAGCAGGACACAATGCTGCATTTAAATTTTTCTGCAACGAATCTGAATCCTTCAGCTGTGTGACAGTGAAACACAGTAGAAGTTCTGAAAAGAGGGGCCCTCCCTTCTCCTGCACACACAACCTTTGAAGTTGTAGAGTTCCATTACTGTCCTATCTTGGTTGACAAGCTTGGTACAATTTGTGTATGGGAAAGTATTCTTAAAAATAGGTTGATAATCTCTCGAGTCAAGAGTAAGATAAGAAAAACTCCCAGGACCTGCCAAATATATCAAAGATGAAAATGTCTTCTGATTACATAAGCACTTATCACAACATCCTAAAGCATGTATCTCCTCTGTTGAATCACTAGGCAGGAAAACATTAATTAAAGGAGACATGATATCTTAAAGACCTTTGCAAAGACTTAGACTCAATTAGGGATCAGGGATATGTGGGATCAAGTCAGCATTCATCTTATTCTGGCTAACTAATCTCAAGGGCTTTTCGAAAAGCAAGGGCTCTGTTTTCTTTCTGGGCTTGTTCTTTGTCCACAGACCCATCCAGTTCCCTGCTCACTAAGATAGACAAGCTTGTCTTATCTTCTTTTGTGACTTCAGCTTGTTCCACTCAGTTATTTCAACCATATTGTTTAAGTATTTAGGGCCTTTAAGTGGATAAAAAGAATTCTCTGGCTTAAAATTTAGTCAAAGACGAGGTTCAGGTTCAGTAAACCACAACTTTTTTTTCCTCCTGCTCTTTGCAGAAGTGTGGTAGAAGATATAAAAGATTCCAACTGTCACAGTAAAGGATAAAGACAACCAGATTCTAAAACCTGACAGGAGAGAAGCTGTACTAGTAAACTTCCCCCAATATTTTCCTCAACTAAACCTATTCTAAAGTGTGATGAATAAATATGAAATGCCTAAAATTTCCTTCTCTTCCACAGATGCCTGACTCAAAAAGGCATTTCCTAAAACAGTCCAAAGACTATAGCTCAAGACAAAATAAGTTTCTTCCTCAGAGACTCTACTCCTACCCTGAGTCTGGATTAAAACATCTGTTTTCCTGCTCTCCAAAGTGGAAGCAAAATGAAAGATCTTACGCACACAGTAGCCAGTATGATGTCTCCACAGACTGTATAAAATATTTTCTTACCACATTAACCAGTGTCAGAATATTCATATGAAATCTGAAGTCCTGCCCAGAGCTTAAGCCATCTGCAATTCTTCCAGATATTTTACTCCAATATGATCCTACTAAGTATTGTTTTGTTCAAGTAATATGTTACAAAACAAGGCGGTTTTGCCTTTTGCTATAATGTTTAAAATTTCAAGTACTCTGAATTATTTATACAGCCTTCCTCCTTAAAATCAAACAAAAATTCTAAAACACTCCCAATTATTTTAGCAGGATAACTCAGAGGAATTGCTTATGAGAGAAAATGTACATCATCTGGCCAAAAGGGCTTTGAAAAAAAGGCAAGAGAATGATGGTCCAATTGTACATTCCTTGGTTTTTTTTTTCTGTCAAACCAGAGTCAAAACCACTACTGACCATTGCACAAAGATTTAAAGATCAGACCCAAACCACAAAGCCATCCCTGTGTCAGTTAAGTGCCCCCAGCCCTCTTTTCTGTCAACATATTATAGCAAATAAATAAGTGATTAATCAGAATAGATAAATCACATGCTGGCTTTAAAACATGTTCCTGCTTCCTTGGTACTGAAACCACAATCCTAATCTGTAAGGATTTACCCTAACCAGCTAGCATGCACCATAAGAGAACTGAGCAACCTCCTGACATTCTTAGGAAACTATTTCACAGTTGGAGCAACATAAACACAAAGAGAAACCAGTATAAAAATTCATACCCCTCTCAGTATTTTAGAGATCTCAGCCTGAGGATTTAGAATAATTGATTTCAGTTTGGCTGAAAAGTCTATTCATAAATCAACAAAATTTGTTCCATTCATGGAATCCAACGAGAAAGTTTGCTGCTGTTACCCAGGGAACAGAAGTGACAATGCCAATGTCCTCAAGCATACAGAGCAAAATGCATATCTACAAAAAAAAGCCAGAAACACTCCTTGAAGTGAACTCTTAAAAATGTTGTAATACCTAAGCACCACAGGAAGTAGGTGATACTAACATACTATGAAGGGTTCCTTCGTTGGCTTTTTTTCATCAATTGGTCATTTATTGACTGGGATTGACTTCGAAAATTATGTAACATCATCTTCTGTGTCTGGTATTGGGATGGAGTTAAGTTTCTTTATAGAAGCTCATATGGTGATGATGTGATCTGCTACTGCTGAATGGTGTTTGCACAGCATTGAGCCTTCTCTGTTTCTCACTGTGTCCCTTAGCAAGGTTGGGAGGGGATACAGCCAGGACAGCTGACCCCAACAGACCAAAGGGACAGTCCATCCCATGATGTCATGCTCAACATGACATATAAACTGGGGGACAGTTCCTTCAAAGTTGCTGTTGCTTGGGGGGTGGATGGGCATCAGTATGCTGATGGCGAGTGAGTGCTTTTGCATCACTTGATACTTTTTTTTTCTTTTACATATTAAATTATCTTGACTCACTAGAGGTTTTTTCCCCTCAGTTTTGCTTGTCCAATTCTCTCTCCCATCCTACCAAGCAAATGAGTGAAGGCTTAGCTACTGGCCAGGGTCAACTCCCAATCACACCATGACTGATTAATTCCTTCAAATACCACCAAGAGTAACATGAAGTTTACAATGAAAGAGACAGAGTCAATGGCAGCAACAACTGAGGTCACATGTTCATTACAAAGAACAGAAATAGCAAGTCAAAAGCACAGCCTTAAGAGTCTGAGGCAAGTAATTTGCTAAGGTTCTGTGCCAAAATAGACTGTTTATTACAACTAGTTTAAATTTAAATTGCAGGCTGATTCATGCTGACTACTCTTAATGTTTCTGCATGGCTTTGAACCTGAAGGAGGACAGACAGTTGTGGTATTGGTGTAATCTCAGGACTAATCTACTTCGTCTCTAATTCCTGCAGTTAAGGAGCTTACTTATATATATCATACTGAATTGCACAGATCCTCTTTGCTCACGTCTCACTCTTATTTGAGCCAGACAGCTGAATGCATACTTCCAAGCCCCATACAATACCCTGTAACATACCTACCCAGACTAACCTTCAGAGAGACTATATCTAGCTGGTGGGGCTGCACTAAGGAACCAAGACTCCTTTCACAGCCTTACCCCTTAAACAGAGGGGTTGGTAGATGAGCACAACGTCTCCACACTTGTCAACTACACAGAAGTAGGAACCTGCACATGGCTCAAGCCTCACAAAAAGTAACAATTCCCACCTCAGATTCCTGTGGTAAAGTGAGTAATTTTGTAATGAAGTTGTCATGTCGTACTTTTCTTCTCCCTATGTGCATCATTTTATGTTTAGCCACATGAATTTTTATCATCCATTATTTTGATTTTTTGGCTTCATAAACTCTTTATAATATTTTGAGAGCCTAAGGCATCCCCACAAATAACACTGCAGAACAGGAAGCTACCTGAACATACTTTATGACCAAGAAAGCTGGGAAAAAAACAACAAACCAAAACAAAAATCTTAGGTTTTTTCGCTCTCCATAGCAATTATCGTGAGTTATGTCTAGACAGGATAGCTGTTAGCATAAACCAGTAAATGTTAAATAGCTCTTTACTGTGGCAAAAGCAGATGAAATATAGTCAGCCACCTGCCCTGAAGAACAGAATAGTTTTTGTATGCTGAAGAAGACAGATATCTGAACTGTGCAAAGAGCCTGATGATCATCAAAAAGTGCAAACATATCCATAAGTATCTGAAACAAGCAGACTGTGAGCAGCAAAAGCAGTAATTGCAAATCAGAAAAGATCGAGATCTGAAAGGACTCAACACAGTATTCCCTTCCCAGTCCTGTAACTAAAGATACATAATATTGCAGGAAACCAGAGTACAAAAGTAAGAGGTGAGAATTTCATAACCCTGTATCAGGTTTTGGGACCATCTTACAAACTCTCAGAGGACTCAAGTATTTCAGAGTGTCCTGAGGACCTCATGATTCTACACTAGGACTGCACACTGTCCAGCTGGAAACATTATACTGATCCACCTGAGGTCTTTCCTGGACTTTACTGTCACCCCTGCAGGAAAGGGAAGGTGTATGAGGAACCACTGCAGTAACGTGCACAGATTTTCTCCTGGACCAAGTCATCTCTCCCATGGCATAGCAAAATCATATGATTCTTTTAACTGCATAAATGTTAGTGTTCCTTTTTTACAGAGTGAAGAGTCACAAAGAGAAAAAGTATCTCACTTAAGATACAACAGAAATCTAAAGCAGATCAGAGTGGAATTCATCTCTTCCAGGAATCAAACTTCTTTGATCTGTATGACAGTGTGTACAATGTAATGGAGAAAACAAACCAGAAATTCCATCAGTACAATCTTAGCTACTTTTCTAAACTGCATACAGAGGAATATTTTATGTGCTCCCAAGCATGAAATCTGGATTTTCATAGAAATAAACACTGGAAGAAATTTCTGCTGACACATCAACTTACAAAGCACATTAAAAACACAATCATAAAAAACCAGATCTAAAAACATTAAAAAAGCAGAGTAGAAAGCTGTCTCTAGATCACTGCCTGCCGGAAAATAGAGGCAGAAGTCCTTGCATTAATGCATCATTTTCTACAAGGTATGCTTTACATACACAAAACCAAGTTTGAAAGCTTGGATTTAACTGAAGTACACTTAAATCAACAATGACAATCATTATGAATGTGATGGGAACTTTCCTAAATCTGTTGGTTGAAAGTCTATAGCCAGGTGTTGCAGAATTAACTGAGCAATTTACAGTTAATTACATAAAACAACATGTTATATGTCTACTTCTATGTTGTGTCATATGTTTAGAATTTAGACAGAATAGTTATTTGCATTTTCTTCTCAGTCTGTTTGAAAATCGGGAAATTGCTAATCCCTTCACACAGTTATTCAACTGAACCCTACACAGTGTATCTTCTGTTTGAGTTTCTTTCTAGCCAAAAACGCTGTTATTCAGGAGACAGCTAATTGATGGAAAAGAATAAAAATATGTATGTTTAAGTTGTATAAGCCTGTAATTAGTCTAGCAGTTTCAGCCTTCACTCTGTCACGCTAAAAGATTTACAGTGTTATCTTTATACACATATGTTGAGCATATTCTTATATCAGATAGGAACGCATCACTCACAAGAGTTATAACAGACTGGCTATATTAACTCTGTCGTTTTCTTCCTTTTTCAATACATCAAGTCAAATAATCTGTTATATAACAGCAAAAATTTCTGGCAGAAAAATACAGACAAACCTAAACCTTCATATAGGCCTTTCAGAGCCAACTGTTTTACAGTTGTTTTACAGGCCAGAACAACTAACATCGTCTACCTGGACTTAGCAAAGCATTTGACACTGTCTCTAAATTGGAGAGACATGGATTTGATACATGGACCACTTGGTGGTTAAATAACCGGCTGGATGACTGTAGGCAGAGTTGTGGCCAATGGCTCATTGTCCATGTGGAGACCAGTGCCAAGCATTGTCCCTCAATGGTACTAGGGCCAAATCTTTGTTGGTGACATGTGCAGTGGGATGGAGTGCATCTTCAGGAAATTTGCTGAGGACACCAAGTTGTGTGGGGCAGGTGACATGCTGGAGGGAAGGATGCAGAGGGACTTCAACAGACTTGAGAAGTGGGCCAATGCAAATCTTATAAAGTTCAACAAAGCAAAGTCCAAGGTCCTACGCCTGCATCATAGAAATCCCAAGCACACAGGTTGGACACAGAAGTGACTGAAAGCAGCCCTGTGGAGAAAGACTTGGGGGTGACGGTTGATGGAAAGCTCACCATGAGCCAGCAGTGTGTGCTCACAGCCCAGAAAGCCAGCTGAGTCCTGGACTGCATCAGGAATGTGGCAGCAGGTTAAAGGAAGTCATTCCACCCCTCTACTCTACTCAGCTGGAGTGCTACGTCCAGCTCTGGTGTTCCCAACACAAGGACATGGAATTGTTGGAGCAAGTCCAGAGGAGGGCCATGAAGTTGATAAAATGACTGGAGCACCTCCCCTATGAAGACAGATTGAGAAAGTTGGGACCTGGAAAAGAGAAGGTTATGTGGAGACCTCATAGCAAATTTTCAGTATGTGGAGGGGGCCTACAAGGCAGCCAGACAGGGACTCTTCACCAAGAACTGTAGTGATAGGACACTATCACTTACAAGGAGTAATGAGTGCAACTTGAAAGGGGAAATTTGGGTTAGATAGTAAGAAGAAATTCCTTCTTGTGAGGGTGCTGAGATACTGGCACAGGTTGCCCAGAGAGGTTGTGAGTGCCCCCACCCCAGCAGTGTTCAAAGCCAAGTTAGATAAGGCCTTGGGTAACCTGGTCTAGCAGATGTCCCTGCCCATGGCAGGGGGGTTGGGACTAGATGGTCTTTAAGGTCCCTTTCAACCCTTAACATTCTATGATTCTAACTGTAGAAATAGTTCATTTAAATATTTTTGCTGCTAAGTTATAAAAGATGGGAAGCAGTCTAATATAAGGATTCCGCTGTAGCTAAAGAAGAAAACACATTTTTTCAAACACAAGCTGACTAGAGTTAAGTGTGAGGGAGACTCAGATGGATGGTTTGAACTGTATTCATGAAGAATGTATATTACGTCTTGCTTATCCATGCCCATTTAGCCTACAAGACCACAAGTAAAAAGCAACCTCACATGACACTAACAGACTAGAGTGATTCTTAAAACAGTGAAGTGCCATCATAATTTGCCCAAAGGAATGGTCCCACAGCACTATCGGAAGCTTAATCAAATTCCTTATTTCAGTATCAGCAATGTGTTGCCTGAAGAGCCACAAACTTTCCTAGAATGGAGATATTGGACCTTCTTTTTACTGAGGACAAATAGCTGAACTAACATAGCAACACAGACTGGCCTTTAACTATGATTACTTTTTTATTGCACCTACAAATATTCTGGACAAGTAAAGTTGCAATAATGTTCTTTAAAAGCCTAAAACTAGGACCTTCTTTTACAATTTTACAATATCACTGTCTTTTAGGGCTGTTGACTTGGACAGGACTTATTAAGAACATGTGACAGAAAAAATTTGGTTCCCAAACAACAAGCCCATTATTAAAGGGTAAGCTAAGATATAAGAAACAATAATGAAGTTGTAGTGGCAATTAGGCATAAAAAGGAAGTCAGCTCCCACATCAATGACTTGGGTTTAAACTAGCTAGTTGCACAGAACTGAAAATTTACCGTGACTTATGTGTACTTAAATTTTATTATATACTATGTAACTCTATTTTCCTAAATCAAAGTTATTACTGGTAACAGCAAAGAAATCAATATATTCAATTCAGTACATATCCTCCAGCATCTACTTCTTTCATTTACTGTAGCCCTACAAGCAGATTGACTTCTTTTAACCATACTTTCTTTTCAGATTATTATTTCCAAACACATACTATTGTCCAAGTCTTCAACAGAATAAATGTCAAATTACTACAATGTGTAAGTCTTTAAAATTGCTTTGCTGGGTGAACTGGAGTGGTATAACAACTGCTGTCCCCCATTTTCCTTGCAAAATTAATTTAAGACAGCATTGAATTCCTTTGCACTGGCTGGAATGGCAGCAGCATCTACTCAAAGGTGATACATTTCACCACACATACAAAGATATGCACATGATTGTTTAAAGTTATACCCAGCCTGTTTTGGCTGTTTACATTACCTAGTTTTGACTTCTTACAAACACAGTTTATTAAGGTATTTACAGGATGCTCTAATCTGTTTATACCTACAGAATCTCAATTGTATTTCTGATTCTCTTTACAAGCTCGCATAACAGAAAATACACGTCATAACAGAAAATTCAGTTTCTTTATCCTAAAAGTGTTTGCACAAGTTTAGCAAATGTCACATTCAGGGATATACTGCTACATGTACTTCCCACAATGCTGCGGAGGAAGCCAAGAAGGAAGGTGCCACTCCTCCCTGTGCCCCTACTTCCTTCTCCCATCCTCACCCAAGGTGAGAGGCACTGTCTACTGAAATGAAGCCAGCGAAGAGGAAGAAGGTGTGCAGTGCAGCCCTGAGACATCACAGATTCTAAGAAAGCAGTCAGCAAGAGAAGGAAGTCAAGTTTGCTGGAAGCAATTTTAAAAAACATTTCTGGTAGAATTCCATGATGTAAAACTAGTAAAGAAATTTCACAATTTTCTTTCTGGTTACAGGCAGAGCTAGCAGTGTTTAGCACTTCTCATTTTAAGATCCTATTTTGAGCCACTTATACTTTTCAAAAGCTCACTGTTTGGTCTGAGATACTCCACCCAGGCAGCTGTCTTGTAAGTGCGTGCACACACACACTCCCCCCTTCTTAAAGTGTTCAGGCATTTCCAAGAATTGTATTTCTAGAAAGTATCTTTTTCTGTTTGCATTATAAAAAAAGTCTCTTAAGAAAGTAGAATCCCTGGAAGTGTTTCTGTTGTACAGGGCATGGCAGCAAAAGAAGTGTTTGTACTAAAGGAGCAGCTAGAGCCTTCAGTTGCATGTGAGGACCCCCTGGCCTAAGGACTGTACAAATTAAGAAAACACAAGACAAAAATATAATAAAAATATAACGTGAAGATCTCCAGTGAATCCAACAAGCACAGATTTTAACATATGCAGATATTTTCTGACCATAGAAGAAATTATTCAAAAGCATTATTAATAAGATATGTGATGCTGTTATTTGATAAGATAATTGGGGCTTGTTAGTCCAAACATGCACAGGAAAAAGAAATTCAGCTGGAAATTTACTAGCCTACAATAAAGCCAGCTATGAGGAACCATGAGTATTCACAGTTCTGAAGACCCCTCCTACACTTTATAGTGACTTAAAGCTAAAGTAGTTTGAACTTCATGATCTCTTTAAAATCATTGAAGAAATATTTAAAAATGTAATAAGCAGCAAATCATTAATTGTGTTATGATCAGCAAATATCTGCAAGATTTACCAAAAGAAAACTGGACACAAAGACTGTAAGAAGGCTAAAAATAGCTCTTCACTCACTGTATTCATGATTATCCATTTCCTTTATTAATGGCGTCAGAATTTCCTGGAGATGTTTGAATAAGCAACCCCAAAAGAACAGTTATTCTAAAGAATCCACCTGACTTAACATTTATTACACTGTTGCCCACCAAACAGAAATCTTAACAACACAGACAAAGGTTTCCTGTCCTATACCTTGTATCACCAGACATTCTATTTATTGAGCTGATCTGGTGTCGCTTCCATTGTTCAGCTACAGGCAGTCTTTGAACACTAAGCATTATTGCTATCACCTTCAGCCCATAAATTCAAGTTGGGCTTTAAAAGTGCTTATCAATTACACAAGTTTTCTATGAAGTACACACAATTGTGGTGCTAGAAGAACGAACTTGCTTTCAATTACTTTCTGAAAAAAAAAAGAGAGAAGTAATACTTGAGATTTCATCTGATCTAATCTGAAGTAGATACAAACTCATATATATCTGACTTGTCCTGAAGAGGACTCAGATATTGACTGCCAAGGGAGAAGAAAAGAGGTATGTATCCAACATCAATCTCATGTTAAGTCTAGATAGCAATCAAGAAAAGCCTAAGAATAGGAAATTCCAGAACACATTTGGAGTCTTATCTCACACACATCACTTCTACAGTTTCCACAGTCTCCCAATAATACCTACACTGCTTAAATATATGTCTGTCTCAGGAAGAAGAGATATTGCATTCAGATGAGTCTACATTTCTTACCATTGATTAGAAAAAAAAGAGTGAAAAAAGCTTAATAGAAGTATGAGCACTTCTTGAATGAATTTAGCTCTTAGTATGCTGAAAGAATCCTGTAGGTCAAGATGAAATGTTGCTTTGCTCTCTTCTGTTGACAACTCTGAGGTTTCCATTAGTCCACTACTGAAATAAGAAGGGAAGTAATATCTCCTATGAGATATCCAGATGGGGAAAATGAAAATAATACACACACACCCCCAAAAAACCCCACAACCATCCCTTCTCCAAGCAAGTCCCCCCTCCAAAAAAAACCCCAAACAAACAACCCCAAAACCAAGCACCATCACTCTACCATATCCTGCAAAAGAACCCAGTCTGTTACTAACTTCCTATTTCCAACAAATCATCACACCAGGTGTGTATCTGCACCAGATACAGGGCTCCAGCTGGGTTATATTACAAAATGCTATGCAAAAATAGATATTTGGATCAGCTGCCAAGTCCTAAGATGGATTTAAGCAATTTAAAATTAACTTTTTTTTTTTTTTTAGTTGGGCTAACTTCTGTTCCTCCAAGGTATTTCTGTGATGTTTGGGAAGAGAAACACAATACAGGATGAATCTGGATGTAGAGATTTGCAAAATAAGCATATAAAACTAGTTCTCCTGTAAGAGCTTGGTGCCTGCAGCCTCCTCCTAGTTAACAGGGTAAAACAGGTGCTTCTGCAGAGCAATTAATTCTATCATAAGACAAGCCTCTAAGGCAAACAGGATGACTCATGTTTGGGGAGAGGAAGAATCATCTCTATTACCTGTAGCAGGTACCTAGGCAACTATTTTAAACTCAATGACTACCTTTTCAAGTAGCTAAAATTAGGTAGATGAATTGCATCTGAGATGCAGAATAAATATACCAACAAACAAGCTCATCAGGGAAATGCTATATAATCCAAAGGTTATTCAAAACTTCTTCTGGTAAGATAAGGGTAAATATTCAGTATTAGAAGTTGTCCCTGACATGAAAACATCCAAGCTTTGCCTATATCTTTTCTTTTCACTCATAGAATTAAGTATCATCTGAGATTTTTTTAATACATTATTTTCAGCAGAAATATATGTGCATGCAGATTCAGTACAAAAATAATTATGCAGCATTTATGATAGAGTTAATTGTTGGAGTTTCTTTGCTTTGAAAAAGGAGATAATATAATACTCCTCCAGTGCAGGGGAGGAGGGTTTATTTTGAACTAGAATCCCTTAGAATAATGACGTTATTATTACCTGTTCTTTCATTTTTGTCTGTGTATTGAAATGTAAAAACTCAAGCGAGTACTGAATGACAATATGAACAAACCTGTTTTCCACAGTATTATTATTTTTTAGAAATGTTATTTTGTTTTTAGCTACGAAGCCGGATATTAATAAAGATGCAGGTAGGAAGGTGGATAGTAAAAAATAAGCAAGTATAAAACGAACAACGATCATACAAAATGAATTATTCAGGTCAAAAGGGAAGTCAGCAGGTTTTTGTGTCCAACATTCTGTTTCAGACAGATCAGGATGATTTGCTTTAGCCAGGTGATCAACTTGCAAGACCAGGTTGCTCAGGGCTTTGTCCTATTGGCTCTTGAAACACTCAGGAATGAAGATCCTACAGCTTCTCAAGGCAGTTTCTTCAACTGCTTAATTATACTTACAGTGAAATTTTTTTCTCTTTAAGTGAAGCCAAAGTATCTCCTCTAAATTAATGAATCAACCTCCAGTCATACATATCAGCAAAAGAGCCTGTCTCAGTCTTCTCGATAACTTCCTTGCAGGTACAAGAAGGTTGCTGCCAGGCTGCCCCTAAGCCATCTCTTTTCCAGGCTTAACACCCCAGCCTCTTCTCATAGAGCAAGTACTGCTGCAACTGACCATCCCAGGGGCCCTTTACTGAATTTGCCCCAGTTTATCAATGTCTTTCCTGTACTGGGGTGTCCTCCCAACCTGTGCCTGGTAGTCTAGGCATAGTCTAATGAGTGCTGAGTAAAAGTGAATAAACTCCTCCCTCAATCTATGAACACAGTCCAGGACGCAGTTGGCTGCCAAGGCATCCTGCCAACTCACATTCAGGTTGCTGTCTACAGGTCTTTCAGCAGAGCTGCTCGCCGGCCAGGGAGTGCCCAGGATGTACCAATGGCAGGAGTTTGTCCATCCCAGGCTCAAGACTAAATTATCTGCCTAGATTCACAAGGTCACTGTCAGCTCACTCATTAAGCCTGTGTAGGCTTGTCTGAATGGCAGTCAGGCCTCCAAGCGCTTCGAGTGCAATTCACAACTTTTTGTGATCCACAGACTTGTCAAGAATGCCTTGCATGTCTACCTGCATGTCACTGATGAAGAACTAAACAAGACAAGGGCACAAGAGAAACCCCTGGTCTAATGTTCCAGACACTTTCATGTATTTAGTAAGACCACTCACTTGGGATGTAATGTACCAACCTGGGTAAAATGATGCTGTGTCAGCCTGTGCCAAAGCCTCTCTAAAGTACTTCATTAAAAGTTTTTGGACAAACTGTAGAGATATTACCCAGAAGGTCCCTTCATGAGTGAACAATTACATAACAACAAGCGAGGGCAAAGAATAAATTCTTCCAATAGAGACCACTGACAAATTCCAGGAGATAGCTGGGTTCCAAGTTGAGGTGTTAAACATACTCATACTACTCATTCATGTTTTTGGATTACAGGAGGTGATGAAAGTTGCTAATGGTAAGAAATTGAAATCTTACACAAAGTGGTCAGTTAGGGAGAACAGCAGAGGACCTGACAAGACCAAATGACTGGGCAATAAACAGCAATAGTTCACCTGCATCTTGAATACTGTGAGCAGGTCTGGCTCCCCTTCATTAAAAGGATACAGAAGAATTGGAAAGGCAGAGAAGGACAACAGAGACAACCAGAGGCCCCCACATAGGGAACAAAGTCACCTGCCAGAACTCTGGTTCAGAAAAGACAGGGTTGAGGGGATGAATGAGAAAGCTCTAAAAACCTTGATAGCACAGGCAGGGTGAATTAAGAACAAACAGGGAGAGCAGATGAAGTGAGCGAGTGGCAAGTTCCACACAGACAAAAGGAAAGAGCTCTTTGTACATCACTGAGCTGTTGAAGTCCTTGGGAAATGCTCCTGCAGTTGCTAAACACATACGTGGTTTCAGGCAAGAAAAATGCATCAAGATTACTAAATAAACACACAGAACCACACTGTTTCTGAAAAGTGCCTTAGGCTGGCACTGTGCTAAAAAGCTAGGTAATGTGTACTTGTAGTGTTCACATCTCTTTTTCTGATCATTTATGCTTGGCAATTATTGGGTCAGGACAGTAAGATCCAATACAGCAGTTCTTAATTTTTTATGTTAACTTATCACTATACTCAATTAAAAGATTGAAAAACTACACTAAAGATAACCAACCATGAGTGTCTACTGCTGTTTGAGGGGCTTTTGGGTAATCTTAACTGGATTCCAGGTGGTGCTTCAGAAGGAGTTTCTTCTAGGTCCTGTATCCTATCTGCTAATACCGGAACCCCAAAAACTAGGGTTTGTCTCAAATGGCATTAGGCATCTATGTTGAGGTAAGTAACTGAACTGAACTGAGTCCTCCATTCCTAGAACACAGTGAAGTAAGAGAGAAACACTAGATAAGGAGCTTAATACAGGCATAATTCACGTATTTTTCATGGGAAGCCATTGATTTCACAGTGCACACATGAATTGAAGAAACCAGAGCTGCTATGGAAACAAGACATTTGTTTTTACTCTGTGCTGTGGAGCTATGGAACAGGCTTGATGCATAACCAAAGGAGCCCTGCAACCTCTCAGCAGTTGCAAGTTACATTAGATTTAAGCAATGAATTATGGAAAGCTGCAAAGGCTCAAAACAAAATCTTATTAACCAAATGGGAAAAAAGCCACATGAGCTCATGAACAGAAGTCAAACTGAACAATATGGATGTGGAAAAACAGAAACGGCAACCTTGATACTGGCAAACAAGTTGACGACTTCAGGACTATGCCAATAATAAACTGGTCTACTGTGAGCAAAGAAACAAAATTTCTATAGAAGAAAATTCAGACTTCTATCCCTCCTTTTTTAAAGTGTCTGATGGGAAATTTGAATATAGCTTTGGAAAGAATCCACATAGTCATGCAGTTTGCTAGATTAATAATTTAGAATTACTTTTTATACAAACCATGTTGCTTAAACAAAATATCTGTAAATTCAAGAATCCTTGGAAAAATACCATTTCTTTCACTTCCTAAGTTCTGAAATTTATTATTCAGAATTTTATTATTATTCTGAATAATTTCACTTCCTAAAGCTCTGAAATTTAAAAAGATCTAAAGATCAAAAGATCTACCATTTTGTTAAAACAAATTATTTATCCTCTTTCCTTTTTAGGCATGCAATATATCCAGCATATAGGAGCAGATCCGTGACCTACTAACAAATGCAGGTTGTAGCAAGTACCCATAAAGGAAGCAAAAAAACATTTCTGAACACTCTATGACCCAAGAATTTCAGAAGTGGTCAGAAAATTACTCAGAATTACTGGCAGATAACAGTGGAGTGTGGCCAGAGCACACACTGAATGAACCAAAGTTGTCTTCTTCAGATGGGCTGGTCTTCAGGAGTTACAAGGCAAAACACTATTAGTTTGGCACATTAGACAAGCACTCTGACTGGAACAATTTGAGCTGGTGGATGTGAACTGAGGTCTTTCTGTACAACAAATCCTTGAAATAACTTTGTGTCCAATGTTTTATTTTTGTGTGCAGGTGGAACTGCTTTTGAGTTGCATATTGCAGGATGACATATATAGTTTTAAAAAAAATTAAAATCAGCATAATTTTTGAAATTAGGCCCAAACCAGGAAATCTGCAGCAAAAATAAATGTAAATAATGTAAATAATACTCATAATACTTAAAAATACTTCTACTTTTACACTGCATATTCAGGGTAAGTAAAGTTATATGTACACTGAGTACAAATAACAAACTGATTGTACCATGTTACTGAGAATATAGATTTAAGTTGGTAGTTATAACGCCAAAGGTCTTCTCAGAACTGAGGTTTTGACTGATTATTTACATGAAGAATTTTTATAGTAAAAGTAATAATTCTCTAAGCATGAACGTAATGGGGCAGATTTATATTACCTAACAGATTGCAGAAAACCAGACTCTTCATAATTTCTCTTTAAAACTCTACCTGTATTACAAAGCATCTGTCTACCTGAAATAGCCAACACCCAGTACAAAGGGAGGCACAGTGTTCACTGAGCATGAAAAGAGTTCTGTCTGCTGCCAGTGACCCTGTGGCCTCTTGAACAAGATTGTAAGAGAGGTACATCAGGATCAACAGTGGTGCATAATCTGCTGCCTGCTCTGTATTGTCCTACACATACATTCATCAACATCTGCCAAATGATAAACGATGGTCAACTAGATCTAAACTGCTGGACTGAAAATAGAAGACCACTTCACTATCAGCTCTTTGAATTACTCTATTTACTATGGAATTCTCTGCTTGCCCACATGTCAGACATCTCGGTATAAAAAAAAAAAGTAATTTATCGCAGAGAGGTGATACTGCAATGATTTACACAGCTATGGAATTCATACTGTGTGAATTCTCTCTTCTGGAACTAAATTTCTCACTGTGAACAGTTTAAAGTATGAAATGAGGTAAACCAAAAGACATGTACCAAATGTGATGTACAACAAAGACAAGCGGATGCAATGAAGTCTTACTATAAAGCTAAGCTTTACAAATGTCTATGTATATGATTTGTAAAGCATTTATAGATATGCAGTATTATCATTTTTCTTAAAACATAATTTGCAATGCAACACCACAATGTTCTGCTTCAAAACACTTTTTTTTTTTTACTTTGTTAAGAAAAAGAGAAAACAAAACACAGGCATTTCATCATGCGTATTATTTGCTTATTGGCATTGACAGTGCTTCCTTTTCCTTCATAAGTGCAAGCCTTGATATTAGCTGGATGTGCAGGCTACATTGAATAGAAAAGAGAATTTCAACATAGCACACACCAAAATTGCTACACTGAAAAAAAGATGCATGATTTTTGAATGTCTTCTCTAATACTGACCTCCAAAAGCAACACAAAGCAGCTATTGTAGAAAAATACAAATACTACAAAGTACTTCAAATTGTGCAAAAGTCTTTTAAAGAGTCTTGCCCAGATGCCATTTTTACTGTAGAATTAATTACATACCTTTATTTTAAATAGTAAGTTCTGTGTTTCTGTGAACTGACAAAGAACTACATAAGTGTAGAAACCCTTCATGTACATTTTTTTTAAAAATGCCCTGCGTCAGCAAATGTCCACCTGTAATGAGCAGCATTTTTTCCAGTCCAGGTAGAGACAAGTTCTCTTATGTGCAGAGTTAAAATTTGTACAAATATTATCTGAACTTCACCCTCATATTTCTGCACTGATTCTAAACTGTGCATCGTATTTATAGCACATTGCTGTACACAGATATAAAAATAAGGATTAACTTCAACATAAATAACAGCAATGAGATCTGATGGAAACATGTCAGGAAATCAGGGTTATTAGAGCTCAAGAAAAACAATATAGCTCATTTGAAAAGAACTAGCTGATACGTAATAGCAAAGATCAGGAGAATAACTAATCAAGTCTAGGATGTCAAACACTTATAACCTTAATTTTTTCATCAGATATTAAGACAAAAACATCACTGGACAGAAATCCATATCTTTCAGTATCTGAAATCATACTTCAGGAATCTAAAGGAAGTGCTTACTAAGCAAATTCTTGGTGAAAATCAATCAGTCCAGAGATTGTAGAACTGTAAAGGAGTCTACCTGGGGAGTTTGTCAAGTCTGTTTGGAAGTCATATGACAATAAACCATTTACTGAAGTAATGCAGCACTTATTACTGCCATGAGGTGACTTGCACTTTGTGTGGTCAACAGATTGTCACAAGACAGAGAGAAGTAATGAAATTACTAGTGACAGCAGCCCGTCATTTGAAAGTTGCTAACAAGATCAGGCAAGAGAGCAGGACTCATTAGACCAATATACAAGGCAAGACCTCCACCAGAGATGACACAGAGGCACGGAAAAGTGCCTTCCTACCGAGGACAGAGCTGAAGCAAGATGCTGTTGAGGAACGCAATACATGAAAATTCACAGACTGCTAACCAGGAGAAGATGCTAACCATAGAAGATGACCTTAGCACATCAGCTCACATCCTCTCATTGCAAAGGATCCACAGACACTGAACTTGGAGAACACCACTTAAAAACAGGGATTTGTCTCTGTCCTTTCAACAGCGAATAAGATCCACTTTCACAAAGGCTTTGAGATGTACTTTGATTCCAAAATGTTCATTATGCTGAATATTTTCTTAGGGAAATGCTGAGCTGTGGTATGTTGGGTACCACTCCCTATGCAGTGAGAACCCCGCTTACATTCACTAAAAGCATGCTAGGCTTCATGCATTCATTTGCAAGGAATATTTAATCTTTAAGTATCTTCTCAATGAAAATAATTAACAACTGTAAAGTCCAATTCTTTGATTTAACCTTTTTAGTACATTTAGCACTTTCACACAGTTGTGAGGCAGATCTGGTGAAATGCAGTGTACAATAATGCTATTTCAGCTATCTACAGGGAATCACTTTACTGGCCTGCCTAATGCAATACTAGTATTTCCCTTTCCTCTATCACTAAGACTGATAAAAAGAAATCATTTTCTTTCTCCACCCTCTTTCACTCCCTGGGGTTATAGATGAGTCATGTAATTTGCACAAAAATCCATTTTCCAAGGTATTTAGTACATACCTTATGAGAAAAGAAGCTTGGCTGGGAAAGAAATATTTTCTGCTTTTTTGGTTTTTAATTACCACAAAATTATATTTCTAGCCTTTACCTCAAATAAAACTAAATTCACTGATTCTTTATTTTACACTTTACAAAAAATAACTTCATAGTTTTTGAAGGCTTCCCTTTATTACTTCATGGTTTGTATTTATAGAGCATGTTTGGGTTTCATTTATTTGATTGCTTTATTTCTCCTTCCTTCTTTTATTGATACAAATGCAATCCTTTCTGCTTTTGATCTTGAATTGGCATTTCCTTATTCCATGGCTATCCCATGTTCTGTTTGTGATCTACAGCTGTATTTTTACTTTTTCATGATTTAGCTGCATCAATGTCAACAAGTAATTTACTTCATTAAGAAGTCCATTGCAATCTCGTAGGCTATTAGACCCTAATTAGTTGCAAAATGCCCTTTCACTATCTCCTTTGCCATGACTCTCAAGGTCTTGCCCTCAAATCTGATAAATATTCCACCTCACCTAAGATTAAGTACAAAGTTATCCTTAACACAAAGAGTTAGTTTGATTAGTTTTAATTAATCATTTGTCAGATGCTGCACAGAGAACATGAAAGATCCTCAAAAGGCTTTCAGGTAAGACTTGCTTTTAAGTTTTTCACTAGTGGGGATGACCAAACCTATTTATACCTTCACCACAACAAATTGACCTACAGTGTCCTAAGTCCCTGAAAATGTAGGGAGTTGCAGCTGCCTTTTAGTTCTGCTTCCCAGCATCACTATAATCTGTCATTTACTTTTCATTTCAATAAGAGAGCTTAAATGTAGACCTGCCTATCATATCATCTTTTTTTTTTCAGATATGATGTTTACCTCTGTCATCCTCCTATTTTTATTTCAGAATAATTCTAAAATATCGAGGACATTTATTGCCTTTCTAAATGCCTTGTTACTTCATTATGCCCTGCTCTAATTCATATATTTTGTTTACCTTATTCAAAGGCCCATGTGCATTTGCCCTTCCTACATACCTTCCCACAGAATTCTCCTCAACATCTTTTGGTTCATCATATCATGCCTCTTCCTTTACTTTTGCATGCTCCTGTACATCACCTCTCTTTATGCATAAGCTCATCCAACATCTGTAATATCATCTAACATCCATGTTAAGTCATGTGAAGTCACATTCAGTAACAACAAGACAAAAAAGTGCTTTCTAAAAAAAAAAAAAAGAGAAAAATTCATCCCAAGAAATAAGCTTTAGCCTGATTAAAATTTATTCAGAGAGCCTGTTTCATTTTTCTCCAATGAAACTCAAAGGCAAGTATCACAGTGTTCATTTGGTTCAGAAAGGCACAGGCAAATGTACAAAATCATTTCTGGTTTGACTTTAGTATTTTTTTCTGAAAAATTTAACTGATGTTATTTGTAATAGGACGATGGTTCTTTGCCTGTGGGTGGCTTTAAAATTACTTTGGCACTATTCTCTTATTTTTTTGTCTGAAGTGGGTAAGAGAATATATGCTACCCATGTCTTATATAACTACAGAAACTTTTTATAGGCTAACAGCTTTCTTACTTCCCTTAGCATTAACTTTACCCATGAGCTGTGGCTGAAGAAAAACAGACATGGAGTCCTACTTACCCTAAAATTCACTTGAGCATTGCTTATAGGTGCAAGCATAAATAAATATTTCAGGAAGGTAGAAATGCATGAAAAAACCAAATTTCAACATGGATCAGTGTTGTGGATCTCAATATACCCATGACTATCAAACATATTTAAAGGGCAATGTCTCACACACAATGGATAGCAAAAATCCCTTCCAGAGGCATATGCAAAAGCAGAGAGGGAAGGAAAAGAAAAATAAAATTTTTCTTTGGACATAATCTCAACAAAGACTTTTTTCCTTCATTTTCTACTTTGTGTAGCTCCAAGTCTCTTTACTGCCCTTGTCCAAACTCCAATGAACATTAAGCTTTGATTTCTGCATAATTTCTTATTTCTATGCAAATTCTCAAATAATCAGATACATAATTTAGGTCTCTGATGTACATGATGTTCCCTTTCCAGCAACCCCCTAAAATTTGCTTCACTAAACTAATTTGAATAAATTTGTATTTCAGCTTTTACAAAACTGTCTACGAATTTATTCCATGAGATTAGAAATTCTCTTCTCAGTGCCTAACAGCCTATACCAGTTCAGCCAGGGAATAAAAATCTTACGAAATTACAGGTAAAAGATAAAAACATTAACACATGATAATGCTACACACAGAGTTGCTTTTCTTAATAAGGTTGAATGTAAGACTCTGCAAAAGTAATATGAACTCCAGGTCTGCAGTACACATACACTTGCAATTTAATTTTGTTGCAAATTAAAATAACAAATCACTAATCACTGCTGAAGGCTACACAACCTTCCCTTCTGTTTTCCTTTTGCATTTCCATTTCCTTCATATGTTCATGAGGAAGAGGTGCTGACAGCATTTCCTCCTCCCTTTTTTAATTGCCCCAGCCGTGTACCAGTGCTGACAGAACATTGCTGCAGCAGCAGGAACCTAGCTGGCTGATGTAGCAGAGTTGAGATGATGCACTGTTGGCACACATTCTCCCTCACAGCAGAGCAGGTACCTATCAACCTCCATTTTTAAAGGTGGCTCAGACTGCTGATTTAATGCACTAAGGATCACAATGCTGGAACTCCAAGCACAGGCATCTGACAACCTGAAGGATGTTGACATCAAGAGAATTACTTGAGCGCTGGTTAAGCTTTTACGTCTACAAGGCCATGGTGAGAACACCAGGTTATGACATTTCAGGCAGATAAAGTAATAATTTTCTTTAGCTGCTACGAAAACGGCACTGATTTTTACTGTTCACTTGCAGAATAAACTTTACCACAGTTTTTCTGCAATAGGTCTAGGTAGCTCTAGGTAGATGGAATTGTAGCTGTAGAACTCATACAGAAAGGAGAACGCTTAAATATACACTTTGAAACACAAATTATAAAAAATATTCTTGAATACTCCTGCCTTAAGTTCAAAAGAAGCCAGTACCTGAACAGAATGTATCCCATATTAAAACTGCTAAGGAGGTGACACTTTGACACACAAGAACAGGACATAGACAAAGCAAAAAAACTCTTGGAACTTGGAACTTTGAAAGATTGGTCATATCTACTGCATCCAACAGATGAATGAATCCAAAATGATGAATCCAAAATTACACCTGAATTAGCACAAGTTTCTTTTCTTCAAGTCAAAAATACATCTTAAGTTCTGGCACAAAATTGTAACAAACAAAAAGCAAGTATCATCAAATTTTTAGTATATCTTAAGAATAATATGCTTTACGTAAATTTCTGCACCAGATGTGAAGAGAGATGTACCTACAAACACAGGACAAAAGTCATTCCTGCCACATAAGTACTCAAATTGGGTTCTTTAAACTGCCTCTCACTTGGATACTACACAAATGTGCAAGACACAGACAACTTCTCTCCTGGGAAATTTGCAAGAACAGAAACTAGCACCAAAGCAGCTCTTAAAAGCAAAATGGAAAATTCCCCTGCAATCAGGTTTCCTTTCTTATGAAAGCAACCAGTGCCTGATGGTAACATCTGCCATCAGAGCCCATACAAGGTACACAGTTCACAGGCTGTTACAGTAATAGTTACAAACTGGACTACATGGACATTTTTACAAAGGCATCTGATTCCAGGAACATTAAAATGCCAGCAGATATTACCTTTGTTTAGTTTACTTTCTTTCGGTTGACAGCCTCAACACAGATGAAGAAACTAATCTCCATGCTGACATAAAGTAGAAGGAAGAGGGATGTCAGTGTTCCAGGAGGTTGTCTATCAGTAATTGAAGAAAAGGGAAAACACACCTATTATCTAAATCAAGTGATAAATGGAAGGCATTGCTAGCAATATTTTTTAATCTAACTCTATGTAGGTGAGTCAATAAGGACACTAACTAATATGCATCAATTTCTCGCTAATAATGTAACAAAAGCAATACTCTGACAGATTATGTTAAAATCATCAGTCCTAACGAACATGCTCCAGATTTACAACATCACTACCAAAGGCAGAAGAATAGAATTTAAAATCCAGATTTTGAATTCACAAGCTCAATCCTGAACCATAAATGTACACAGAACGGCACACTCACATTCATCACTTTCAAAAGAGGAAAGAAGGAAAATAAGGGGGGAAAAAAAAAAAAAAAACAAGAGGAAAAAAATGAGTCTTGAGAGTAACATTTTAAAATTTCATATGTTCTATTGGTTTAAATGCCATCATGACTTTTTCAAGCTTGCAGAAAAAGAATAGCTGTTGTAGGATTCACATTTCAATGTAAAATAAAACTGCCTCTCAAAGACAATTATTTTGAATGAGAACCACAATTTTGGCTCTTCACCTAGAATATATTTACAGAACTTAAAAACATAAACAAACTGGGCAGATGCAGATTCCTTTACCTCCCTTTAGACAGGATACTGTGGCATAAAGCAGTGAACTAAAACATACCATTGCCCTGGCCTTGCCACCTAAGCTGACATTTACAGTATGTGTGTGCAGAACTAATGCAAGAACAGAAGCACATATGCATCATTAACTCATAAAAGCAGCACTGTAAAAAAAGAGAAGAGCAAAAAAGAGGGAAATTATTTCAAAGCAGTTTATGATCCCAGTCTGATTATAATTTGGCAGGGATTCCCTTCTCAATTCGACTTCAGTTATGCAGTAAATTGGCAGTATTTCAACCAACCACGCCAGTCTGCCAACAGACATGTTTCTTTGTAATTAATTCCACGGAGTTTGAGAAACTTTGAGAACAAAAATATTTTTAAAGTCTGGTCACCTGTTGTTAAAGACTGTTTGGGGAGAAAAAGAAAGACTCAAACACACTTTTTTTCTTCTGTTTTTACCAGAAGGAGAAGTTCTCAGCTATAGAAAAGCTGGTACAGCAGGAGTCTAGTGGGAAGCCCAGCATGGCCAACATCCACAATGTGCAATGGGCTTCACTTAATGCTCCAGCCTCACCTGGCTTTCTGTTATTTTCTCTACATAACTTTGTCTGCTAACATTCATTCTTCAGCTACCAAGATCCATAGTAACATTCAGCAACACTACCAGGATGGCTTGCTAAGCAGAAGAGATTTTATTATGACTTAGAGCATAATGTTTTGATCCTGTTTTAACATCATCAGATTTCATTCTGATCATGGACACAGCTATTAAGCTTAACATCATCAATAAATTTGAAGCAAGTCACATGTTTATACTCTTTAAAAAAGATACATGTACACTATATTAGTATTTGTTTTCTCCTTCCAAGCTTTTAACAATATAAATTAAATAGTTAAATTAGCTCTGCAGTTCTTTACAAATATGTAGTCCAGATAATTGCTTTTCTAAAAAAAAAAATCTCCACCTAATACTACTCCAATTCATCATTTATTAAATGCATTTTTATTTTAAAAATAGATATAAAATGTTTTAATTTAAATAAATGTGTATTTAAATTATGTGCGATTGTAGATTTTGCTGCTATAATAATTTTAAAAAGGAAATTAAACTTGGTACAGTTGGTCAGCCTATTTCACTCACTATCTGAGGAAAAAAAAATTTCCAAAATCGTTAGCATGCAAAATTTGTCAAATACTGTGACAATTAACACCTTCCCTACGAAAAAAGGCTGAGAGAGTTGGTGTGGTTCAGCCTAGAAAAGAGAAGGCTCAAGGAAAACCTTACTGCAGCCATGTAATACAGAAAGGAGGCTTCTAATAAGGAGGGAGAGAGCCCTTTTAGCAGAGCCCATTGTGACTGGACAAGGGACAAGAATTTTAAAAGGAAAGAGGGGAGATTTAAATTAGATGTTGGGAATAAATTCTTTACTATGAGGGTGGACAATCACCGAAACAGATTGCCCAGAGAAACTGTGGATTCTCCATCCCTGGAGAATGTTCAAAGCCAGGTTGGATAAAGCTTTGAGCACCTTGGTCTAGTGGAAGATGTCCCTGCCCACCACAGAGGGACTGGATGATCTGTAAAATCCCTTCCAACTCAAACCATCCTATGACTTTGTGACACCACAACCTTGTTCTTTTTCTTTGCAGTACGAGAAACCTGAATTATGAACTTGCAGCTTTTTACAGGGGCAAGTATTTTTCCTAGTTTTGTACTTCATGTATTCGTATATATATATATGTATATGTGTATATATATGTATATATATATATATACACACACATGAATGAATGTACAACACTCACACACACACCCCCAAGTGCAACCTAATTAGATCTGTCTTCAGCTCTCCAACCTTTGACTCTGAGAGCTCTCTAAGAGAAGAAGACAGTCTCGAATTTACCTCCTTTTTCCTAGCATTTTTCAGGAGGGAAAACAAAAAAAAAAAGGACAAAATCCTGAATCCACAGACAAAACCTCTCAATCCACAACAATTTTTGGGTATGATCCATACTTTCAGGTAGCAGATGAGTACTCCAACCTTTATGCTCCACAGTAATTTTTTTTTAATTGGAATTTGAACATTGTGTGCTTTGGAAGCAGACAGTTTCTGAAACTACCTCTCTCATTCCTGCTCCTGTGTTTTAGTTGAGACAAGGTATTGAAAGAAAGCAGCTGTTCTGACTCTTCTTGCCATATAAGAATTTCATTACCTTACAAAGTTAAAGACTGGTGGTGGTGGCTCTCTGTCACCTCCCATTATGTCATTCCAGTAACTCCAAAGGAAGTTCTTCATATGCTGAATAAACTGAATCTAGAATGCAGTCTCTTAGGACTAGCTACTATTATTTCAAAGCAAATACAAAATGAATGCCACCCCAAGCCTCATGGTCACAGAGCAGTACTAAGAAAGCATCAACAGAAGAACAGTTTTCTAATTTGAAGTATGTACGAGCCCTCGAATTGCAAAGGAAAAAGAAAAATAAATAGGTAATGTACGAAAAGGAAACAAAAGATGAAAATTTATTGCATTCCAAAACACAAAGGACACAAAAACATGCAGTACATCCAGAGGGTCTGCTCAGAGTCTGAGGATGTTCCTTCCTAAGTCTGAGGGAATGTGAGGGAAGCCTGCTTCAAGTATTTCAGATTTTAAAAGGAAGGCAGAGAACTGTGATTTCCAAACTGAATGGGATTTATGAGTTTTATTTATATCCTCACAAGGCCTAGTGTTTCTCCCATGGATAATCTAAAACAGTCAACTTAGTGACAAGGGATTCTAGAGGATGGCT
>WEIV01012630.1:54950-145900 GCA_013390005.1 Calyptomena viridis
TCCAGAGGGTCTGCTCAGAGTCTGAGGATGTTCCTTCCTAAGTCTGAGGGAATGTGAGGGAAGCCTGCTTCAAGTATTTCAGATTTTAAAAGGAAGGCAGAGAACTGTGATTTCCAAACTGAATGGGATTTATGAGTTTTATTTATATCCTCACAAGGCCTAGTGTTTCTCCCATGGATAATCTAAAACAGTCAACTTAGTGACAAGGGATTCTAGAGGATGGCTCACCTTGCTACATCCTATGAAACGCATACAAATGATGACAACAGCAGCATTTCAAACTTCATTCTCTCTGTACCACAGGGAGGCCAATGGCAATTTCAAACTATTAAGACAACTAAAGGGAGGAAGATAAAAATCACTGAGAAGGGACTGAAGAGATACTCTTCACCAGCCCAGCAAACCACTTCACATTCTGCCACAAGTAGAACACTATCATTTGCAGCACAAGAACTTTTGGAGACATCATTGATGGAAAAGGTAGCCAAAAAAAAAATTTTTTAAATAATCAATCCATAACAGCAAGACAAATATTAAATAAGTTGCTTCAAAGAACTGTCTGGACAGTCAGAAAAATTATAGAGAATGAGAACAGAAAAAGGAGTATGCAGTATCATCCACAAGAAATACTTGGCAGCAAGAATGGTTTTTCTTCTGAGTTGCCTTATGTAACAGCGAAGCAAAAAACACAGAAGAGAAAGAGGAAGGAGTGTTAGCAGTAGTTTACCAGCTAGCAACACAGCAAAATTATGCTTTAAAATATACTATAGTACCTCTCTTCAGCCTATATGGGAGGGAAAGGCTCTCAGAACTGAGCTGTATGCAGAGGAACACCAAATTTTCCCAGACCTTTTCAAGACAGTCAATTAAGAGAACAGAATTATTTTCCCCCTTAGGAAAAGCATTATTCTTTTCCCAGTCTGGAAACAATCAGTTCTCCACAAATCAAACTGCTAAATGCTTTAAATGTACATTATATATATTCTTATATATAAACATTAAATTATCAGCTAAAATACAACATGCCAGTTGATCATGCTTAATAATATTTTAATGTCTTACCAAAGAAGAAAGTTCTCACAAGTAATCTTGTCAGTCGTGCTCTTAAAAATAAACTCAGTAATAAAGTTATTGATCACTCCAATGCAAAGGTAACAAGTATAAAAAACTCTTAGAGCAGACAAGATTCTCTCTAAAAGCACATTTTCCCAGGGAAAATCTTCCAGGATCTGCAGAGGGAAAAACTTTTTCCCCTCTCAACAGCACTAATATCTTCTGCAAGGGACCTACCCAGCTCCACATAGAAGAGCTAATCATCAACAGAAGGAAGTTTGCAAGTTTTCTCTAAAGAAGGGTAGTGCACTGTGTAACAACCACCAAAAAAATTTACAAGCCCATCTAAGATGAACATAGGATAAAGTTTAGATACCAAATTCAAATATGTCCTGTTTACTGAAAGCGTACCACTGATAAGGATATTTCAATTTTTTTAGTCTTAAATGCCAAGAAATTTAAGTTCTGCTTATCATGCACTATTCACAGCCTCCTTAACTACAGGAGCATCAGATACTTTGCTTTTTAATCTAAATGGTATCTGCTGCTTAAGAAATATTTCAGGTGCTATTTGGACAGATAACATTTCTATGAAAAATGAAGAAATAGCAGTACTGTTTAAAGTTACTATTTAAGTTAGCACTGCTGAATAGAATATCAGTTTTTTTACTACAGAGGGAAGGAAAAGCAGTCCAAACTCCTATCCACATATTAGATTAATGTCTGAGGTTTTACATTTAGAAACGTTTTATAAAGCACATTGAATACTGATAAAATACAGCCAAATTTACAACAAAAAGCATTGCCTAGAAAAAATGAAAGTTTATGAAATATCAGAATATTGATTCACTGCTTTTGAAAGCTTCCATGTATACCTGACATTTTTTACTCTGCTTGCTAAAGCTAAATTTGTCTCCTCTACTTTGAGAAGGAAGGTAGTGGATGAAAAATCAAGCATCATTCCATCCTTTCTGAGTATTCTTCAGGGGCCCTGAATTTTCCAGCATACATGATTAATAAGAATGTCTGAGAGTGGATTGTTGTTTGGAGTGATAAAATGTTGATAGGAAAATGAATTTGTCCAGCTTAGATCTATACTTTTTGCCTGTTTGTTTTTAATGACATAGTATGAAAAACCTGCCTAACATCAGTATGTCAGGGATGGCTTTTTTGTTTGTTTCTATTTTTGATACATACAGAAGTCAGTGACACATGACTTCCCATGTTCCAACCTAGGGCTTTGCTGTAAAAACCTATCATAACCTATCTATAATATGCTACGCGTGGGAGGTAAAAATACAACCCGTGTTCCAGGTTGTGCTGCTGCTCTGTGACAGCTGGCAATGCTCTGCCTGCAATGCCCAGTGCTGGGCAGTCAGTTGGCAATTCCTTGGGTGTGATGCCTTTGCCAAGTCTGCCTGCCTGCCCTTCCCCAACACAGCCACACCGAAGTTGGGCGGGTTCTGAGCATTCCACCTTCCCTAGGCAAGAGGAAGAAATCCTTGGAGGATGATACATATGTCTGGGGTTTGCTACTGGCAGAAATTAAATCAAGAGCAAACCTGGCTATAATTGGAATGAATCACAAGACTCCTCTGCAGTGGGTTTCCTTCTGACGACAGGCTATGACATCCTGCAGCCATGGTCATGGAACAGATGCTGTTCATGTTCCCATATTTCAAGCTGTAGTCTAAGTGGGCACTATTTTAATTTTTTCTCTTTTAACAGGAAGTATTAAACCTCGAATGTGTACCACTGAGAGGTTTACAAAAATAGTGTGGTAACTGTAATTTTCTGAACGTATCCAATACACATCACCTTATGAAATACTATCTCTTATGAAATGTCTCCCAAAATTCCAATAAACTACTTATATTTTACATCACAGATTGAAAGAGGGTAGAAGCATGGTTACTTCTAGAAAACTCACTTTCCTAAATTAAATACTGCCTCCTAGGAAAAACATAAAAGTTTTTTAAGTCTACAATGCCACTATTTGAAAAAAAGAAAAGCAAACCACAAACAAACAAAACCAGCACAAAACCAAACACAAAAAAAATCCTGAACCAAAAGCAAACAAAAAACCCCACAAAACCAAACATCTCCATCCACCACAAACCACACCAAAGATTAAAACAGCTAAACTGGATGCTAAAGTAGTTTTATCTTTTTCTTGTTTTGAATAAGCCAAGATGATTAAAGTAGTTATTTCTGACTTTTGTTTAAAAAGAGATAAAGAGATTTAAAAGACAAGGTTGAAAACTTAATTTTATATAGCAACATTTTCCAACAAAACCTCATGGAAATCAAACATATACTGTACCTGTCAATCATAATTCTTCTGAAACAGAGATCAATGATGCTACAAACTAGGGTTCTATGAAATAATTCATACATACACCATTCTTACGTAGTGGCCTGTAAAAATCTTATCTCTTTTTTAAGTTTACCTTGGACCACATGAAGGATACCTCTGAACACACTCAAGTAAACTAATAGGAAATAAAGCTGTTTCACCAAGATGATCCTTCTCTAAAAATGTCTTTTCTGTAACAGAGATATGTTGTTAAAGGTATTTAAGTCAAATTGTGAAGAAAGCTCTTTCTCCCTTACTCAAACTTATCAGATTACGAAATTGCTAGAATTAGGCCAATATTTTATTTTTAACTAAGGATATCATTACTGTTTTCATATCCTTATTTTATTTTCTATTAATTATGAAATATTGTCACAGTAGTTTATAATCCACAAGCTACCAGCTGTTAATCAGACCTCTGACCTTCATGAAAACTGCCAATCCTGCAGCACCATTCCATTTTGTTCCCAGCAGAGGATGTAATGTCTTGTGGAAGACTCATACTTTTCTGATAGGCAAGTCTTTTGCTACATTTACACTGCATTTTGAGTATGATTTTTGGCCTACATACATATTGAAATTCTCCCATCATGTATTGGCAACATACAGCTGCACTGCAGAGAGATACCAAGGGGCACTCCTGGGTCTGGCAACCACACAACTTTAGCTTCTTTAACCATGAAGACAAAAAGAGAAACTAGCTCCCTTAAGTAACAGCCACCTTAAAGTGCTTAAGTAATCGTCATGTTAATGTGCTTAACACTTCTGCAAAAATAATCACCTCCCACACTCCTGATGAAACAATGTATAGGATCAATATACACATCAGCTGAGACCTGACATTTTGTTTTTGATAGATGTCTCATACTCTAATGACATTTACCTGGCAGCATCATTATCTATAGTAGCATCTTTATCAAGCAGAAATCATTATGTTGCTACAACATTCTTTTTTGTTGGTCAGGATTTTTATGAAAGAAAATTAGCCATCACAAAGAGTACATCTTACTTATTTTATATCCTTGGAATTTAAGTGTTTATTAAGGGTTTGTTTTAGTCCAGATGGAGAAGGATATAAGACCACAATAGATAAAATGACATCAGAACTTAGATGAGAGGATCCTCAAAGTAAAAATACAGAGAGAATAGGTATTATATTAGCCAAACCCATACTTTACTGGTTTTAGGACCACTTCAACAATAAGAATGTATTTATTTTAGCAAAGGGCTTTAAGTGTGTTTTGGAGTGACTTTATAATATATCTCATATCCTTATTTTATTTTCCGTGGAGAGATTTTCATTTTCCTTTTATCATTGGCTTAGTCATTCTTGTATAGTATATTTGTCAATAAATAATTTTTTTCCCTTCACTTCCCTTGCCTGTATCAAGCCACATATCTTTTACTGATTAAATTTTAAAAATAGAACAAATTTATTGCAGGAAAGAAAGAAACAAAAGTGCTGTGAGAAAAAAAAGGGAAAGCTACAGAAAGAAATTAAAGGTAACTGCTGCCAGATTTCAAATGAGCATTTTTAGGAAGTCTGGGCATGGGAAGGGAAGAGCTTGGCAGGTAGACAAAGGCCGTTTTTCCCTCCAGCTTTCAAATGAACAATAAACTAAAAGCTATTCACTTCCATCTCTCATGTAACATAGCCACAATGATTTCTTCGCTCAGATGAAGTGCACTTTAAGCATGCCCTAGATTTGCAATGCATTCAGTGATTTTAGCTACACAACTTCTATTGACTTACATGGAAAACGCGTGACAAAAAGACCAAGCAATTTTATTGAACTTCTTGAAATGATCCTTACACTCGTAAGTCAGGTTTTGGAAACTTTAGGGCATCTTTTTTTTTTTTTTTTTTTTTTGCAGTTCATACCACCAGCAAATTGTAATATATGGCATTTTAATTTAAGCATATGCATATAAAGAATTACAATAACTGTACTTCAACTACAATAAATCCATTTAGATGACTAAATAAGAGGGGATACTTCTACTCACTAGCCAAGTAGTTTGCTCAATTTATTGCATTGTATTAGATCTGAAACAAAATTATCTTCCCCTTTTTTATTTAATTACATGGAAACACACAATAAAAACAAGGTATACATAACATAGTGTGAGAGATTCAGTTCCAGTCCATTAACACAACAATTGGTTAGCCAATTGCTCTGGAATAGGTGTCAACAAACTTGATGCCAGACCTTTGCAAGTGAGAACAGAAGGCCTGGACTGTCAATCAAGCCCCTTGCAGATGGGTGTAGCTTGAAAGCTGCGCTTAAGTTTGCTGTTACAAAAACCCGTACAAAAACTGGTTACAAAAACTTTTGGCAAAGTTTTCGGCTAAGTCTTCAGCCTTGTGTCTGTTGCCAGAGGCCGTGAAACCCTAACACCACAACACAGTAGCTGTTTCTTGCATAGATCCCAAGAGAGAAGCTTTCAAACTCATTTTGAGCAGCTAACACCATATTGATGAAATGCTTCTTTATTAGCATCTTTATCTGTTTATTCTTTTCAGAAAAAGAGACTGTGATTACTTCAGTGAAAATATGGGGGCTTTAAATAAAGGTAAAGGAAAAAAAGTGGAATTTGGTTTGTTTAGTTGGGGCTTATTCGTAAACACCACGTGTAGGCACATGCTTTGAAATAAATAATACCATCAGTTTGGTACTGTTCAGCTACAGTTGAAGAGGACTTAGATGAGAAGCACCAGTGAAGTAAATCACACTACATGCATGAATGAGGGCAGCATAATCAGTCTGTTAAAGCACATCCTTTATTATAATTGTTATACTTTTGCATAAGGTCAAATACTAACTTAGAATATTTAATATTTTAAGAAATACTCATATTAAATACTAAATTTATTTTCAAAGCTCTTGCAGCAGTGGAAGAAGACATTTGATAGCCAGTCTTTGTTCAGTGCTGAAGCATTAAGAATCCTTAAACTTCCCCTAAGTTTCTTATCTCTTACAGTTTCCCATCAAAAACGGAAATACTTGCAGACAGAAAGCAAAACCTTAACTGAAGATGAAGAATAATTTTTCATAGCTATTACATATACTTATGAGTCCAATATTATTTTGTCTAGCTTTTATTAAGACTTAGAATGAAAGTAACTACAGGGGAAATCGGTGGAAAATGAAACCATATAAAACTAAGATACCACACATCTGCAGATGAACACTTTCATCTTGCTGGCACGGCTATCACTCTTACTTTTGAATTGCCAATGGTAGAAAACCCTAAGGGAAAAGTACCGCTTATGGTTTAGAAGGAAAATATGGAAATGTTGTTTTTATCTGTTAGAAGATGAAAGAATATAATGAGAAATATTCCTTCTTTTTCATTGCTTCAGCCTCATAGTTAGAATAACAGAATATTAGGTTGGAAGAGACCTCACGGATCATCCAGTCCAACTTTCCCTGGCAAAAGCACAGTTTAGGCAAGACAGCCCAGCACCCTGTCCAGCTAGCTCTTATAAGTGTTGAACAGTAGGGAATCCACTAGGGAAACCTCCCTAGGGAGATTATTTCAATGGATGATTGTTCCCATCGGGAAAAATTTTACTCTTGTGTCCAGCCAGAATCTCCCCAGAAGTAACTTGGACCCATTACACCTCACCTTTTCCATATGATCTCTTGTAAAAAAGGGAGTCTCTGTCTTCTTTCTAGACACCCTTTAAATGCTAGAACATGGTGAGAAAAATTAAGAAAATTAAGAAAATTAGAAAATTAAGGTCTCCTCTAATTTTTTCTCCAGGCTGAACAAACCCTGTTCTCTCGGCACAATTCCCAGTGCTGTGTGGCCCTTCTCTGGACTCTCTCCAGCCTGTTCCCATTTTTTTTGTATAGCAGGAATCCAAAATGAACACAATATCCAGGTGTGGGTGGCAAGTAGATAAACAGCTTGCTCCTGAAAATACTAGGAAGTGTAAAAATACAATAACTAAGAGAGAAAATAGATGACTAAGGAATGGGAAGCATATATATTCACTATGCAAGAGGGTTTTAAGTTTAAAAAACTACAGATCTATCTATTTAAATACCCCTACATATTACAGACATGTTTATAGACACATACATTTCTTTACTTTGAAATTTATTTACATACATATTTACTTTGAAAGCCTCGTTACACAGTAATCCACATCCTGTGACCCCTGCATGGCAGATTCATGGGCATCCTTCATCACAGGCTGCTTCTTTCCATGGAGTGGACAAATACAAATAGGTATCTATTAATAACTACAAAGATCTTTGAATTTCACTGTTCCACAGCAAGAGGGACATCACAACAAAGGACTACCAGGACTCTTCCTCACTTATGAATCAGTGAGCCATCTCATCTGAGCAACTACAGCTTAAGACAGTGGGTTGGGAAACTGCACTAATGGTGTCCCAAATCTCATAGGCATGTTGACAGGCAGCACTTTGTTCTTCAGAAGCTGTAGCACCACACTTGAATTCCTCAGCAAGAAAAGGAGGTCACTGGGAAAACAACTTTGAGGGAATGGTTATTGAAGGCTACATTTTTCCTTGAATCAACGTGCTAAGAGGTTTACTTTACTCCTGCATCTATTTTCAGTATCAAAATACTGTCAAAACCTTAGAAACACTGGTCTTGAAAATAATAGATGAGCAAGTTTTCAAAAGGCATCAGGGCACAGGTTCTCTTCGAGAATCAAAATGGTAGAGAGAACACTGCAAGTGTGCTTTTCTCAGCTCAGCAATGGAAAATAAACAACTTTCCGTAGCCAAGTATCAGTGAATCTAAGAAGTAAGACCCATGCCTATTAAGCCTTTCTCCTATGCCATGCCATTTCTCGGGATGATAAACCCACCTGGATGAATGAATTGTATGTTCTTTGGAAAAAACTTTCTAGACAAAAGAGAGCTGACATCCCAGGCTTTCATATTATGAATATCCTATGGTAGATTGGGTCACTGTAAGTTTCCACCTCATTGTCTGATCATACTGTAGCCCAGTTTTCAGCCTGCCACTAAGTACTTCATGCTTCTACCTAGACAGCAGTGAAGCTGATGAAATCTCTTCCTAAAGGGATCAGCTCAAGTGAAACTAAACGGAAGCCTAAGTAAGAGCTCACCCTTTGTATTAGTAGATCCCTATAGTCAGGCTATGTGAATCTCTTGATGTGAATCTGCTTCATTTAGAATACTGAATCCAAATGAGCCTAAATTCTGAAAAACATGGGGAGAGTTCAAAATAATTTTTGCCTATTTTGGACTATATGTACTTCCAATTTTTGCACATTTTCTGACCAGAACAAGAGAGTCTGTGGCTGCATCCAGAAATCACAGTGCAGCTTTTATTTCAAACACGGGCTGCTCAAAACATGGCTGATGCTCACAAAGCAAACAGAGTACATGTTGTGTGCAAGTGTCATTCTTGGGGAGAATTAAATTGCTGCATCCAGTGCTTCCTATCACTTCATTAGGTTTCGATGTATGTGTAACAAATGCATATCCTAACTTTAGAGTGAGTAACAAAATAAAGAGGGGAAATGCTGCTTAAATACAGCTAACTTGCAGATACAGAAAAAACAAAAGTGCCAAGACAACAAAGAAAGAAAAGAAGATGGAATTTATTGAGTCACCACTTCCTAAATCATAGCCCTGAAAAAAAGTTAAAGGAAGTGCAGAGTTTTTTGGTGGTGTTTTTCTTTGGTTGGTTGGCTTGTTGTGTTGTCTTTTTTTTTTTTAAATCAACGTACATTTTATCACAACCATGCTTGCATTTGAACTGTGAGTCCTTCCTTAGTCCTTGGCTCAATTTAGTGGAGCTGGAAACCAACAAGGCTAATTCCTTAGACCCCAGATTAACAAAGACATGAAAGAAATGCTTCAAAATAAGAGCTCTGCAGATAGCACAAGCAGTGAGCTGAAGCAGATGAAAGCCCTTTGATCCCCTCTAGGAAGAGGGAAGGAACTGGCCAGGAATAAGGCATATTGGAGAGACTGCTGAACATAGATAACACTAGCTGTGCTCCATCTCCAGGGAAAAACAATACAAACCAAAGAAATAAACAAATGCTCTTCCAGGACACATCCTCTGTCCTCTGCCTCTCAGATGACTAAAGTCATCTGGAAAAATAAATTCGAAAGAAATGAAGGGAATAGATTTAACTTTATAAATTTCAGAAGGACTGCAGGCAATTTGAAATATATGAACTTTAGGGCAAAGTGCCTGCTTAGTGCCCACCTTGCTATTACCTCCTGTTACCATTACTTTAAAAAAAAGAAGTCAATATGTTGGAATGCAGTTCCTGCTTCAGTGAGTATTATGAAAACTGAGTTGACATCAATTAATCATCCCAATGCACAAGCATGTGCTGCAAATTTTAAAACACTATGTAATTAAAGAGACTACTTTAAATTGCCCACATATGGTGCTGCAGTTCACCTCTAAGAAAAAGCCAACAGTTTGTAACCACTTGGTTTTAAACAGTCTCACAACACCACGTTTTCTCCACTTCTTCCTTGAAGAGATGTGCTCCCACAGTCACACAATTCTTGGAACTGCCTACAGATCTCTGATTGCGGATGAAAGCCTAAAACTCTGTGCTTTATTGTGTTTAAACAAGCAAGCCAAAAAACTCAAATCACAAAAACAACAACAAACAAACCCCCACAAATGCAGAATATCACATAAATATATTATTTTAATATTTCAGGATAGCAATGATATTTTAGCATCAGAAGAAAGCATCTGAAAACATGGTATTTTCTAGTTGTCCCAAATCACTGAATCATAGAATTGTTTAGGTTGGAAGGAACCTTAAAGACCATCTAATTCCAATCTCCCTGCCATGGGCTGGGACATCTGCTACCAGACCAAGTTGCTCAAACTCCCATCCAATTTGAACTTGAACACTGCCAGGGATGGGTCATCCATAGCTTCTCTGAACAATGCAATCCAGTGTCTCACAAACCTTACTGTAGAGAATTTCTTTCCAGTATCTAATCTAAACCTATCCTCCTCCACCTTGAAGCCATTCCCCCTTGTCACATCACTACATGCCCCTGTAAAAAGTCCTTCTTAAGCTTTCTTGTAAGCCCCCTTTAGGTACTGGAAGGCTTCTATAAGGTTTCTCCAGAACCTTCTCTTCTCCAGGCTGAACAACCCCAATTCCCTTTGCCTTTCCTCAGAGGAAAGGTGCTCCATCCCTCAAATGAGTTTGGTGTCCCTCCTCTGTACTTGCTTCAATAGGTCCATGTCCTTCCTGAGCTGAGCACCCCAGAGCTGGATGCAGCACCCCAGGTGGGTCTCACCAGAGCAGAGTGGAGGGGCAGAATCCCCTCCCTCGCCCTTCTGGCCACACTGCTTTTGATGCAGCCCAGGGTACAATTGGCTTTCTGGGCTGTGAATACACATGGTTGGCTCATGTCCAGCCTCTCATCCACCAGCACCCACAGGTTCTTCTCTGCAGGGCTGCTCATGATCTGTTCATCCTCCCGCCTGTACTGATCCCAGGGGTTGTCTCAGCCCAGGGGCAGCACCTTGCACTTGGCCATGTGGACCCTCATGAGGTTCCTGTGATGCCAGCTTCCAACTAGATACACTTCAGTCATAACATGTGTCATTCTTCCCAGCTATCGAATATTAAATGTGAGCCGTTTTTTCCCCGCAACTACAGCTGTTTTGCTGTCTCCAGACCACAAAAATGTTTAAGCCCAGATGAGCTGACCCTGAGATTAGCTCAGCCAGTTAGAGTATAGTGTTGATAACACCAAGCTCACAGGTGTGACCCCCATACAGGCCATTCACTTAAGAATTGGACTTGATGATCCTTGTAGGTCCCTTCCAACTCAAAATATTCTGTGACTCTGTGAGTGTATTGACTGATCTTTTTAGTTTTTTAATAATTTGGAAAGCTCCTTTAGAATGTGACTAACATTTTTATGTCTCAGAAGGGTTCAACAGAAACCAGTGTCCTTAATGATTAAATAAACTGGAATATGAAATTATATTATGGTTTATAAACAGAATTTAAAGTCCTGCTGAAGGAACTCTGGCATCCTTTTCTCATCTCTCTAGTTTCTTAATGACACTTTAATGAGGCTTAGAGATAGGACTAATTCTATTTAATTAAAACTATCACTGCTCGAAAAAGAATTTGATTAAGAATACAGAAGGTCATATGACTGGGACTAGAGACAGCTGGGTCCTGTCACTGCCCTTCTTAATTCACCTTGGGTGAAAATTTTTTTTATTTTCGTCGCTCAATTTCCCTGTCTGTAAATCTGGGAATTAAATACAGTGAAAAAAAAGGTACTAACCTCAGTTACGAAGTGTCTGAATGGTAAAAATACTTTTTTTTTCTTCTAAATGATAAAGACACAGGATTTCAGATAACAGGGGTCAGAATGGATTTTAGATACATCAATTTGCATATCCAACTACTTAGAGATGCATTAACACATGAACATTTCCATCAGTGTTATCAACAAGCACAATGCAAGGTTGAGTTCACTTCGATGTAAGCCCAAAGTCATTCTAACAGTTTTGAAGGAGCTCCCCTCATTTTTGGCAGAGACCATGTTCTGTGCTGTAACCTGCACAATACATGCCAGTCAAATTCATCTTCTTTCTTCTGCAAAGAGTTTTTCTTCAATATGAATACTTTTTTTAATTTGAGGTAAAAACGACATTTTAGAGAACCTGGGGGATTAAAAATAACTGGCTTTTTATTCTCTTCTTAATAGATAGAATGAAGTGTCCTGAAAATAGCACTCTGTTTACAATGACAACATTCAACACTGTAAGAAAATACAGATAGATAAATACAGTGAGATAAAGTCCTCTAATTAGAAAGTAAGCTGTATTAGACAGAAAACTATTCTACTGAGTCAACTAGTGAGGAAGTTCAAATCCCCACTGTTTTTTTAATTAAAAAAATTGTACAGGGAAGAATTTAAATAATAAGTATCATAAACTATGTTAAGATTTTTAAATATGTGCATTCTTTATTTTTATATGTACTCTTAATGAAAAAGACAAAATAGTCTGGAGTTTTAAACATAATTGTTAAAACCACTAAGTCAGTAGTGAAAATGATCATCCCTTAAACAATGCATTTTGCTGGCCTTGCTCTATATAACAATTATATATATATACTTTCGGTGGAAACCTAAGCTTTGCACTACATGAAATCTGATCATCGAAGTCTGGCTTTTGGCTCTAGAAATCCTCCCAGCTGTTTAGCCATACTAATTTCAATATCCAATTTAAAATAGCATTTCACTGTCCAGAAAGATCTAGTATGTCTACTGAAATCTTCAGTCCTGAATGACGAATGATGGTATAAGCTATATACTTATATTAGCACATCTTGTAAACGATATTGTGCAACCTTATTTTATTCATTCTCTCATTCAAAAGCCATGTCTGAACAATGCAATGTACCTTTACCACTAATTCAGCCAAAAAAACGTGTTTCATTTAAGGGAGACTCTGCCCAGGCAATGCTGAACTTCATGTTTTAAGAATTACAGCAGAAGAGTATTGAAATTTCGACTGGAAAGCCTTTACACTTTCTATTTAAGGTCACCTTCAGAAAACTAGCACAATGGACTTGGTTCAATTCATATCAATTTTCTGTTAAGATTCTGAATTGATTCCATAGGCATACAAAAAACAAGCTCAATACACAATTAGAGCTAACTGTTGCCCTTGCCACTGAAATGCATAAAGCAATTTGTAAAGAAAAAGAAAAAATAATTTTTCTTTTCTGAGGTTCACTGCTTAGAAAGGTATTTTCCATAGTAAGTGACATTTCTCAGCATAATTCTGAGAGCTAATCAGATCAGTTTCAAGAAAATGTCAACCTGTTGCCTCAGGCAGCGTTCTGAAAATTAAACTTACATTGCATTCAATTCAAAGGAAACAAATTACTTTTTTTCTAATGAATGCTTTCCTGTATATTAGAAATGAGCATATTTTCCGTTTAATATAAATATGCTTTCAATTACAATCAGCTTTACTGTCTTTAATACCCTCAATGTGATAACCTGAAACTTTGATTCTTATATTCCATGTAACAGGCAAGCAATAAACATATTTCTGATAACTGTTGCACTGTAAATTAAAAAGGTCTCTAACTTGATAGACAGTTTGCATGAACTCATTTTCATATGAATTTATAGCTTTCCTGTAAATTCTGCACGGCACTTCTCAAAGACAGGACTAGAGACAAAATCAAGTATTTTGAGCACATTCAATGAGCTGGAGACCTCAAGCAGCAATGTTATGGAGCAGAGAAGATGTGGCAACTAAAAAGATATTTTACTTTCCCCTCACAACCAAAATGGAGTTAGAATTAAACCTGGTGTGAAGACAAAAAAACCAGGATGGGATCAGATCCCATAACAGACAACTGCTGGATTCCAGATAAAGAGAGAACTAATTACACAATAATGAAAATGTGACAGCAGAAGAGAAAGCAGCCCTGTAAAGAAAGGTCAAGCTCACAGGTGAACCTGTGCTGGGTTCAGGTGTCAGCATCTTCCCCCAAGTAATAAGGGCTAAGGCAAGAGGAAATGGCCTTAAATTGCAATCTGGGGAGGTTTAGATTGGATTCACTGAAAGGGTTGTCAAGTGTTGGCTCAGACTGCTTAGGAAAGTGGTGGAGTCACCATCCCTGGAAATATTTAAAAGATGTGTAGATGTGGCACTGAGGGACATGGTTTCATGGTGGACTTGGCAGTGCTGGGTTAACAGTCAGACTCAATGATCTTAGAGGTCTTTTCCAACCTAAATGATTCTATAAAATTCATATGGTTGTAAAAACATCATGCTGACATGTACAGGCAGCAGCAGACCTACTTCACTTGCTTCTCAGGGCTGTAAACCATCAAGTGGAAACACAAACTTCGCCACCAGCCTGACCCTGTTCACCTCTCTAGCAGATCAGGGTGAAGGTCCGCTCGTAGGAAAAACACTCTGTGCAACTCTCCAGTAATTTGCCTGAGATTCTTAGTCTGTCCAGATTAACAGATTAACTCACTTCTTAATCCTCATGCCCCCACTGGCCTCAAGTACAATCCCCCCCACCTCACTGCTTCTCTGGGAGTTGTCCTGGACCCTCTGGTCACTCCAGCAGCCAACTCCTTCACGTGCTCAGCACACACGTACTTGGCTCTCAAAGCACTTAACTTACCAGTTAGAGTAATGTTGAAATGCCCTTCCCTCACAAGCCATAATTTGCCCCATACCCTTAGGCAGTGACCCCACACACACTGCAATGGGTGCTCAAAGTGATAAGTCAACCCTAAGCCATGGAGCTGATGGGATGGGCCAGGGCAGAGGGGCCTTTCTCTCCAATAATGGGGTTCCCCACTTGTTGTTACTCCTCTCTGTTCCTTCATGCATGTGGAGATGTGTCTTTTCTCATATAACTTCATATTTTGAGAGATGGAGTCATTAGATAAAAAAGTGTAAGAATACATATGAAAAAGGGAAGCATGGAATAACGAGTCTTGCGTGATTTTTCTTGTATGAAATATTCAACATATAGAACCAAGTAGGTGGTCAAAAAAAGCAGTTACACTTTATTCTGTATTTAACAGTTTATAAATATCTAATCCATTGTTTCTAATGATGAAAATGCAGTTTTCAAGGTTTCCAAGTTCATATTTGCTAGTAACCAAAGGTACTTCTTCCCCTTCCATATCAGTTCTCAGCCCACCTCACTCCATACTGAGGTATTGGTTGCTTTCATCTTCCTGGTTTCTGTATAGATTTTTTGTTTGATTTTTATTTTGTTTGATTTATTTTGTTTATTTTATTTAGTTTAGGGAAGGGAAGAGCGGTCTCCAGAGACGTGTGTTACTCCAGCTGAACCTTCATTTGCTCAGTTTTTCAGGGGCTCTAAAGCGTAGGTCCATAATACTTTCAAATTAAAATGAGAATGGAGAAAAGAAAGGCAAGATGCCTGTTAAGCTGTACCTTCTCACCTTTTTGTGTCAGGGCTGAACTCACTTCCCACGAGTAATTGTAATGGAATGAAGAAGACTGGAAGCATTTTTATGTGACTATCCGGCACTTAGCCACAGAAGCAGACAATTAATTTCCAAACACAGAACCTGTCCATTCACCCTCCCCAGGAACTTAGACTTAAGGATTCTGGCCATTTGACTTTAAACATCCAAGAGTTTAAAAATTTAAAATACTTTTTGACTCTCCAAAAATAATGCTCATTACATGACCACCAACTGAAAGAAAATCTCTCTCATTAATGTGCTTTAAATAAAAAAAAAATTAAATACCATTATGCTGTTTTACAAGAAACTTGAAACTCTTTTCCCAGAACTGCCAGTGAAGTCCAGCCAAGGCTTCTGAGCAGCATGGTAGTATATAAAAATAACCAAGTTTTAGAACAAATGTAAAAAACTTCTTTTCTAACGAGTGGCACTCTAACTATTTTTAATACACAATAGAAAACTATCAAGCATCAAATATCAAATATTTCCACATCTGACCAATGAAAAGACTTTATTCAAATCGTAAATTTGAAGACACTATTTTCTCTATTTTCTCTTCTCAGGTAAAGGACAGCATTTTAGGCATCACACCAGACACTTACAATGAATAGGCAAGACAGCTCATTACCTTGAAAAGCTAAATGAAGCACACAGCTGCTAGATTATCTTACCCTACTTGATACTGTTTCAGGTAGCAAAAATATTCTGAAAATCCTCTGTCAATTCTATATATTGTGCTAAAAATATGAAGGCCCTTAAGGAGTATACACAGGCTGACAAAAGTGAAGCCTGAACAAAGACTCAGGCTGGATGTCAACATGTCTTTAGCATATTTTATTTATCCTCTAATAGCTTAGAACTTCCATGGCAATTTTCTCTGCTCAGGAATACACAAGTCTGCTGGCAAACACAGAAGTACCTTCACAAAAAAGCACACAAGGACCAGAGTTACAGGATGGATCAAGTCAAGGGGTTATGTACCACTCCATGCACAATAGCAGCTGGCTTTTCTCCTGTACCATCAGGAGAAAAAAAAAAAAAGGCACAGCTTTTTGGGGTTATAGGATTCCTTCCAAGGTCACTCCTCCTTCTCACAAAATTCCCCCAGTGTCTCAACAGCTGGAAGCAGAGGAGAGGTGGAATAAAAACCAACCCAATATGTCCTGTTTTACTTGTCACTTTATACACTACTAGACCAAGGCTACCACAAACACTATACTAAGAGTAGCAATAACTGTACTAAAAACAAGATACCTGTAATCACCAAAAACCAAAACCACACAACTGTGCAGATGGCTTTAGACACTTAAAAAAAGAATGTGAAAAACATTTGTTTTAAAGACCTCTTATGCATACTGCCATTCTTGCCAAGGGAAATTAAGTAAAGTTTCACACTAAACATTTTACTCTAAATATTCGATAGACTGGGCTCCAACTGCTCCCCTGTTTATAAGAGAAATGCTTGGTGTCAGACTGGAGGGCTAATAAAAGTAACCTGTTAACTTTAGACACAAGAAAAACTAAACAACAATTGCTAAAAACTGTACTTAAAGATTTCAGAAAGTAACTCTATGCATATCAAATAAAGAGTGAGTTTACTGCTTTTCCAGGCCTTTTCTGGATAGCATTAGCAAGATCTCTGAGTTCACCACATCTTTTCTTAATGTCTAGAAGTTTATTCCTCCAGATAAACCTCAATTCCTATTTGTTTTAAGTACAGTGCACACCTTTTCACCAAAGGTCTGCAAAGACATTCCAACAGATTCTACCTCATTTATCTTGCTAAAAATACATCACTCCAGTGGCTACCTCGTAACTGTGCACCTGAACAAAAAATGCAGCAAACAAAAAATAAGAACACTCTTGGTGAGGAAATACTCCTTTTTTTCAAAAGGTTTTCATAAGGTTATCTGTTGCAACTAATAAAAAATAAAAATCAGAAAGTATTGGATCATTTATTTTGAGTAATTTATTCACAAGGACAAACAAAGCACCTGTTTGCAAAAAGACTAATTTTTTTTTTTAATCCCATCAGTGTGAAAATGTTTGTTACTGCATTTATTACTCTCTACCCTCGTTTATTTCTAGCAAGGTCAAATGTCACTATCAGGCTGTGGTTAATGTGATCTCTTCACATTAACTGATTGCTGAGAATGTTTCTACTGCCATAAGAAAAAAGGTCAGTGGATTAAAAAAAATTCACACATTCAGTAGGAAAAAGAGCACTTCTGTGTTGTTCGGGAGATTCAGAGATTTCAGTGTAGACTAAAAATTACCAACAACACGATTAAAGTCAGCTCTAATTTCAAACAGAAAATTTAAGGGACTAAAGTTGGAGGAATACATACTGTTACCACTTTCCCCTTCCATAAAGTGCCAAGGAAAATACATGCTCAAAATACATGCTGCAGCCATTGCTTTGGCTAGCCACTTAAATAGAGTATGCAGCAAAATTCTCCGAGACCTTAATACCATCTTTTTATGCTCTGAACATTTATCAAAATGAGGATTCCTTTGATTTAAAAAAGTTGTTCAGGAAAGCTAAATCCAGAAATGTGATTTAAAACTCATGACTTGGAATGAGAACATACCTATCAGACAGGCTACAAATGCTCTGAAGAAAAAAGTATTTGAAATCACATTACTCATCCATTTATGAATAGGTATGGCCTCTGATAGGTGGACACAGATTTGTCTTCAGAATTACATAATGACTATGGATATAACTACATAAAATGAGAAATACAGACATTTTTGTCATTTTTTTTTTTTCATAGACATTCAGGATACAGATTGGGACCCAATCAGGGCCCCATTTAGGATATAGATTTGGAACCCCATCAGTTTAAATTACTGGATTAAGGTTTACATCCACAATTTGATTTCACTGATTTTGGTGTCATCTCATATTTGAACATCCTCCAGAGTATCAGAGTTTTGATACACGGACTTTAAAAAACAATTCTAGTATTCTTAGACCTAAATCCCTTACAGAGAGGGGATTACTTTTCAAGCTTATAAAATGTGAATAAGTAACAGCTGCTATTTGTGTAGCAGTCTCAGTTTACAACTGAAACACAATACAAAACTTGCATGTTATTACTTTTACTACAAACTGTATCGGTTTAAACCTTACAGTCAACTTAAATATGTGCAGGACTAAGCTACATTAAAGGCAGGGATAGTGTGCCAGATTTACAGAAGCATTTACATACCTAAAATTATTAGCATGGGAAGAATTATGTGTAACTTCAATCCCTCCAAAGCCAGGACAGATCATCTCACATATTCTCACAGTAAAGGCTGCCTGGGGTAATACTGAATAGAGACCTAAATTCCCACCTGCAACTGTAATGCAAAGCAGTCTCAGTGCAGCATACCTGTTCCATAGAATAGATCAATCAATGAAAAAATGCAGAACAGCTGTGTAAATTGAGATGGAGAACTTCAAATGCCACTCAAAATTCTTCCCTGATAGCAGATTTAATTTTACTTTGCAAGTGAAATTACTGAGAACTGTTCTTAAGATATTAAATAGGTCAAATAAAAAGAATACCACTGTAAATGTTCCACTGATAAAGTAATTAGAGTCATTATGTGTCTATCAAGATAACATTTTATTTTAAAAAAAGAACAGAACACAGAAGGACAATCTTCCTCTGCTGAAAGCAGTAGTAATGTTGCTCTTCTCTTAGGGCACATGTCTTCATGTCCATTAAATATTTTAAAAATGGATCTAGAAAGTCACCAGAGTATGCACTAAATTGACATAAAACAGCCAGGTATATACAGATGTGAAATTTTCTGTTCAATGGGAAAGAACACAGATAAAACCCATGAACTGAAATGACAGCAAAAAGACAGTTATTAAATTCAGTGCCAAACACATGGTAAATGTGTTAAATTCTCATACCCATAGTCCAAAGGTGCACTGAAAGAGAGCCAAGGGAACACTTCACAGTGAAAAAAATCCCCTTATTTTCACAATCAATTATCAATAACCTAGTAAGGTTACAGAAAATCTTGATCTCCATAAACAGATGAGAAGATATAAACAAGGTGGAAATACTACCTTTATCTGCCACCCTAAAAGGTGGACTTCAAGAAGACCTATCTTGATATTCTGAATGCAATTCAAGCTTTTAACAGAGAGACTCATCATCCACAATAGCAGTTTAACAAGGACACCAGTGGACATCTTGCTTTTCAGGTAGAATAATGTCTAGAGAAGGATTTTTTCAGACAGTTTCAGGGAAAGACAACTAAGTGAACTGAACTCCTTGTTTTTTGAAACTGTCTCCTACAAAAGATTTTTCCAGTTTTCTTACTCTATTGCTGCACTTCAAAAAAAGAGAGGAGTTAAAGTAAATAAGTAAGAAAAAGTGAAGGAAAAAAGAAACATAGACTATAGAATGTCCCAGACTTTCTGCTTTACTTACAGATTTTTAGAATAATTTACATTCTGGAAAATGAAAAAAACCCACAAACCAAAACAAAAAAACCCCACCAAACAAACAAACAAAACTCCCCAAAAAACACCAAACCCACAAAAACAGATTGAGGACCAAGCAAGACTATGCCCAAAGTTACAAGAATTTGGGTGTGTGCAGTGCCCTTGGAGGAATTAGAACTTAAGTATCAAACTCCTTCTAATCAGGACTCTCAATTTCTGGGCAAAATAAATGCACTTTAGTGAAGGATTACACTATTACTCAAGCTCAAGTTATTTTTCTCCCAAGATACATCAAATAATTTTAGGACAATAAAAAAAGAGAGTAAACGAAGTTCCCTCTTTCACAGTAAGCATTAGTATAAGAATTGTAATATTTCAGCCGATTTTGGTTATGGCTTACCAACAAAACTTAAAGTCTTATTTCACACAGCCTTAAAAAAAATCAACAAGAGTTAGGAAAGGTAAATGATTACATTTAAGTTTATTTTGTTCCCTCTCTACCTCTACAATATGCTGTACAATCCCATGAGGGCACATTCTCGGTGGAGAGCCCAGTTGCTGATTAGATGAGATTAAGGATAAATGGCAGGGCAAAATGTAGGCATTTTTTTAGGTTTGGTTCAGGGGTTTTCTTGTTCCTGCTATTAAGCAAGATTATTATTTGTGCTTTTTAAAGCAAACATACATCACATAGCTAAAACTGCACTTGTTTCATCCTTACCTACCACCAGAATTAACAGAAAAATCTATTACCCTAGGAACAAGTATTTTGGGATTATTTACAAATGCAAACACATCGAAATAATTTCTGCACCACAGAAAGCAGATTAGGAAAAAGTATTATACCACTAAACAGAAAGAAATTTGTGCAGCCACTACTGGATCTTTATTAAGCAGAGATCACTGGTTCAGTGCAGGTGTTTCAGATATTTATCCATTAGAATTCACTCTTTGAATAATATTGTAATTTAAGTTTTATTTCTTCTGAGAAATTACAGTGATCTACTCTATTTAGCTGGATTCAATTTCACCAAGTGCAACAACAACACAAGACATCTGTCTCAGACTAAGGAAAAAACCTGATTTGTTGGTTGGCTGGTTTAAGGTAAAAAGGAGTACTTTGTACCATTTTTGTTTCTTTCTACCATAAATTCTACACAAAACCATGTGCAAGGTGCCAGGCAGCACGGAATTCCAGAAATTATAAGTAATTGTATCTGTTTTGTTGAGCTATGGGCAATTCTGAACATTTAGAACAGACTACATTCAAATCCAGGTATCTGTGCTTGTGATCTTGTCTGTTCTTTCATTTTAACCAATAATTATAAAAGTCCTAGGTCATCCTGATGAACATTTAACTTCCATGTTTCTTTTAAACCAGGGGTAGATGACGGAAACCATCACATAAGTCAACGGGGATCTTTCATAAACTGTTTAACGTGCAAAACAACAAACTGGAAACTCCAACATCTCAAATGTGTCTCCAAAGATCTCTTCATACTTTTTTTGTTTTTTCCCCTGTAAATACCAGCTAATATAACTGTGAAGTTTTCATATTGTGTTAAGTCTCAGGTAAGGATAACAGAGGAACAGGTGTCTTGTTCTGATGTTTAATGCACTCTGTATCATCCTCTCACTGCTATCTCACTTCCAGTTTTCACATTCAGTGCATCCAGTCTTGAAAAGTAAAACAAAAACCCACATAACCACTATTTGGAATAAGGACTGTCTTTTTTTATAGATCATTATGCTGCTGACACAGTGAAAACACAGATACTCCTTAAAATGCATTCAGACATCTGTGTGTACATACATATAACAATTAAGAATGAATAATTTTTCTAACTTAAAATTCTTCTGTGTATTTAGAGAGGAAACACAACTGTTTTCAGCTGGGGGAGAATTAGGGGAAAAAGGGAAAAAAAATCCACTTCTTTTTGTATTAATATTTGAGAACAACATCCCTAAATTAAAACTAAACTAAGCGTGAGTACTACACAGTCCTTTATCACAAGCAACTGCATGAAAGCACTGATTCAAGACATGGAATAAAGCATCTTCCTCTCATAAATAGTTGTCTGATTTAGTATTCATTTTACTGAAACTTGTCAGCAATGAAGATGGGGAGTAAAGTTTTGAAACTAAGTCCATGGTGTAACAGGAACAAAAATAAGAAGGGAATAAAATTGTACAAGATGATGTTCACTATATCAGCAACCTTCACTTTGAATTCAAATCTTCATTACATAAAAGCAAAGTCTGAAAAGTTTTATCTTTAATACAGACTCATTCCTGTCATCTTGTAATTATCCTCCAAGCTGCCTTCATGCATCCAAGTTCCTTGAACTGACATCAGATAGAAATAAAGAATGAATTATCTCCATCACCCCCATGTCCAATTCTTTTAACATTCTTTGCTCTCTTCTCCAATGACAGTTCTGAAAACATTGAAGCATTGTCCTAAAAACTGTCATGAGGAAGGGTTTACAAAGTCATCCATCTAAAAATGGACTCCCTATTCCTTTTTTTCAGAGATAGAAAGTCTTCAGTACTGTACTGTCTAACATCCTCTTCTTTCCCTTTTTTTGTTCATTACAAAATTGACTGACACTGCAACATCTTGTCCCCTCTGCTCTTGATCTATTTGGTCTAGTCCCCTCTTTTCATAAAGAAAATTGGGGTTTTGTTCCATCATGGCAATACCGCAATAGAACACGGGTTTATTCTAACACTATGATATGATAATTTTATTCTTTTTGTTACCATAGTAAGGTTCAGAAACCACAGATACTATGAAAATTAATAAAGAAGTAGTTGTGTCATTAATTCAGTCAGCTCTTCTCAAGAGAAATAAACGAAACACCAAAAAAAAACCCTACTAAAAACTAAATAATATTCAGGTGACCTTCTAGCTATCCAGAAGTATCATTAACCAGCAACACAGAATGACAGAATGGTTGAGGTCGGCAGGGACCCCTGGAGACCATCTGGTCAATCCCCTGTGCAAGCATGACCACCTAGAGCAGGCACTGAGAACCATGTTCACCTGGTTTTTGGCTGTCTCCAAGGATGGACATTCCACAGCCTTTCTGAACAACCAGTGCCAGTGCTTGGTCAGCTTTAGTAAAAAAAAGTGTCTCCTGCTACTCAGAGGGAACCTCCTGTGTTTCAGTTTGTGCCCACTGCCTCTGCTTCTACACCTGGTACCACTTCCAAAGAGTCCTGCTCCATCTTCTTTGTGCCCTCTCTTCAGGTATTTATAGACATTGACAAGACCCTGAGCCTTCTCTTCTCCAGACTGAACAACCTCAANTCTCTTCATAGGAGAGGTGCTTCAGCTCTCTCATCATATTCGTGGTCCCCTCTGCTCTCACTCCAGTGTGTCTATGCACCTCTTGTACTGGGGAGCCTAAAACTGGACAGAGCACTCCAGATGTGGCCTCACAAGTACTGACCAGTGAAGGATCATCTCCCTTGGCCTGCTGGCAACATTCCTAATGCAGTCCAGATATCATTTGCTGTGTTTGCATCACAGGCACACTGCATGGTGTCCAGTGCAACCCCAGGTTCTTTTTTGCAAAGCTCTTTTCCAGCTGGAAGCTCCCCAGCATTTACTGGTGCATAGGATTGCCTTTCCCACTTGTGAGTTATTTAGTCACAAGACATTTGTGAAGTCACAGGACAGCCTGTTCAAAACACATGTTAAGCTAACTGCTTAACATCTCAGCTTCTGTTATAGTTTAGCAAGTCCTCACTCTTTTTCACCTAATAAAAAGGTTGCCTAAAGCCATGCAAACTGGTAGCCTTGGCAATTCATTCCTGATTGGTTTGTATCTCTTGTTTCTCCTTGTCCTCACTGCTTTCCTTCTAAATACTTCCATCCCTTCTAACTGCATTCATGCTGACATGTAAGGTAACGAAAACATCTTGTCTGCCCCTAGAATAATTTCTCTCTTCAGTTGGAGAGGGAAATGTTACTACTATGAAGCAGGATGCTGGAAAAATAGACAGGCCACTAAATCCACAAACACAATCTGTGGAGAATGCATCAATGTTCAAAGCAAAGCAGCTTTCCATTTCCCCAAAGAACTCACAGGATTTGTCATAGCAGATCACACTGCTACTTTGTAAAATCCAGCATGCCACCTCCAGCACTGGCCAATACCTGATGCTACGCAGAAAAGTGAGTAACAGCATATTGAACCTGGCTAATCTTCAGAGATATGCTCTTTAATTGCTAAGCGGAGCAGAAAAGAAACACCTTCAAGTTCCTCTTGGGCTATGTAAGTCATTTTACTTACATTTAAACTCAGCAATATAGACACTTTCAGGTGACACTGCATTAAATGCAGTCAATTAACATTAGCTTCTTGCATATAGTTGAAAGAGCCAATTTAGATAAATGTTGAAGTAGCTACAAATAATACAGCCGTATCTCCCATAAAAGCTAAATTACTAATGTGACATCCCTAGTCATTACAAGAACAGGTAATGCTAACAAGCTTGTATAACTTTTTTTTTCCCTACAGGCAAAAGGATAGGTGCATTCCACAGGACTGATAAAATTGTGATCTAGGCTACTATAAAATTACTGTCTTTAACAGTAAGGAGGTTAGACTATTTCCAAAACGCAAAAAAAATTCCTGTGTATCAGAGCACAGCAAATAACAACAAAGAAAAATAACTAAGGGTTACCGCATCTGATTCCACAAAATTTATCTCATCTGTTTATTGTTGCCCTCTTCCCCCTCCATCTCCACCCTGAACCCAGTCCTTCTTATCTTCTGTTTCTGGCACTACCAGAGAAAACTCCAAACAGATAAATTTCCACAGAAAATATCACTTGTTGTATCCTGAAATAATTCTCAGGCAGTGATAAGAAACAATGAGGACAGAGGAGTCACATTTTCGTAGTGAATGGTAACAACAACTATCTTTGACAAGACGATATGAAAGTCATTTATTCAATCCAACACCAACATAATGATTTCATGGAAAAAAATGAGAACCCTTCATAAATTACTTCTTATGACTAAATTATGTCACACTCAGATCACATTTTTCTCAAGTTATCTCATTTGCTTTACAGATTGATGATGGTCTTCATGCCTAAGCCTCCATATTCTACAGGATAAATATTTTCAACCTACTCATCAATCTGTCACATTCCTCACGTTTTACGACCCTCTTCAATTTAGTCAAACTACTTTTGTTGGCAGAGTTGGGTACAGTGCAATGGGTTTTCTCACCATTTGAGAGAAACAAGATGGACTTTAACCTTCTTTTCTCAAGTCTTTCAAACACTTTTGTACAGATATGATACTGTACATGGTCTTGGTAGGCTGGTTTTTTTTTTTTATTAGGACTAACTTTGGTAATTTTTAAATGGACAAAGATTGAGTTTGAAACCAAAGAAAAAACAATTAAAATTTAATGTATTTTTTCAGGTCACTCCCACTAAGTATTTCCTATTACAATTAGCCCTTCACTATAAACAAATCCACTTCAGGTGAACCACTTCAGCTTAACAACTAAGAGTCTTAGACAGGAAAACAAAGTTCAAAGGTTTTCTATTTCTATTGACTGGCTTTAGTTTTCTGATACTGCCATTATAAAAGGCTACTGGCAAGGAAAAGACTGCGAATGCCTACTAACTTAGGGCAATGTTATCTCACTGTACCTTTCCCCAGCAAGGGAGTGGCCGATAGTGTGTGCTCAAATAAAGAGGGATTACTATCCAGCATTGCTAGATAGGTTTTATTAGCATTGCTGCTAACACTGTCTTAGCTGTCACACTACTTCCCACATTTTACCATCTTTTTTCTGAGAAAGCCATTTATTATTTTCTGGATTAGTTATGGAGTAGACACACATTGTCCAACCCTTTCAGATGCTTTTAACCAACAGAGAACTTTATATTCAACCCATTACAGAAACAAGAGCTGCCTATTTTGTACACAAAAGCTCTCATTTGTAAATGCTTTTATCTACTATATGTTGCACTAAAAGACAACAACCTACTTGACTACACAGAGAAAAACTGAAGAAGTTTCCAGGAACATCTCACTCATTCCCTCCAGAGAATTTGAAAAAAGGATATGGTACTTAGACAAATCAGAACGTTTTGAATAATCTGGAACAGCTTTGGCTCTGGGTTTCTTTAACTTTTAAGTGAAGTTCAAAAGTTTCATATTCATCACATTTAGTGAAATATGAATCACATATAAAAATTAAACCAAACTAAGTTGGAAATCACAATGAAATTTATAAAAGTTAATATTCACAGATGTCAAAACTTGGAGAAATAATACAGTCTGTATTATTCACCTAAATAAATTGGTGAGTAGCAATGCCATCCAAGCAAAGATAATTAACTAGCCTTTCTAAGGTCATGCCTCCAACATAATTTGAATATGATTAAATGTACAGAACTAGAAACTCACTAGTATGCCTTAATGTCTAAATGTCTATTCATGTTGGCAATACTTTTCCTTTTGTCTGATGAAAATCATACAGTCATAGAATCTCTCAAGTTGGAAAGGACCCATAAGGAGCATGGAGTACAGCTCCATCTCCTCACAGGACTACCTAACACTAAATCATAAGACTAAGAGCATTGTCCAGAAGCTCTGACAGGCTTGGTGCTGTGACCACCTCCCTGGGGAGCCCATTGCGGTGACCAACCACACTCTCAATGAAGAACCTTCTCCTAATGTCCAATCCAAACTTCCCCAACAGAGCTCAGATATTATAAACTGATACAAGTAGATCAGGCAAATTACAGCTTTACATTTCTGAATTTCCCCTTCTCCTACATTCCTCCTGGCCCTCGAAAGGAAAGACAACTGCATTTCAACATTTCCAGCAAACTCCATGCCCACCATTATTGTTCTGCTTCCTGTTTTCCTTTCCTTAGCCATCCCCACCTCCTTAAACTGCTGTTGTCAGTTTGGCTGTCAGCACTGATCAGGTCAGATACCCTAGAAATAGGTTCATTCAAAAGGGTGAAAAAAATTACGTTACAAGGTGGGATATGGAAAGAAAAAAACTGTATTACATTTATCTTCTAGGAAGAAGGATCTGGAAGGCAAATGTTCAAAAATTGCTTCTGGAGCTGTATTGACTTAGGCCTCAAATGACCCTTATTTGGAAGTGTGAGGAGATCACGTGTTTGTGGCACAACTTGATCTGAAGTAGGATCAGCACTGCTAACCAGATGGGAAGTGACAGCTATCATGCCTCTGCAGTGGAAAGCTACCAAAGTACAGCACTTTTGAAATTATGTTCACTTTTCAGATTAACAAGTTACTGGAGCCTGAGGCTAATTAACATTTTAGGGGGCTGGGGGATAGAGAGAATCAGACACTGTCAGCAGTACAGTTTACAGGTTTCATTAAGCTGTTGGACCCAGGTGACTGATCCAATACTGACCCCTCTTTCACAGAGCCAACCTGTACTAGTTTCAGTGGGACTATGCTATAGCACAAATAAGACAGCACTACATTTTGCAGCAAAGTGTAATTCATCATGACGTACTAGAAGAAAAATTTAGAAACACGAAATCCAGTGAAAAATCCCACATTGCTTTCTTAACCAAACCTGGAGACAGGCAAAGAAAAATCTGATCATCGTTACATAAAAGAAGATGACAAGATAAACCTTTTTTATGTATCTATTATTTTCCTCTCTCTACTGTACTGCATATCTAAAACTGTATAGTCTCCTAGACAGCATTCAGGAAGTTTATTTGTTTTCTAGTTACATACTTAGTCATATTAATTTCTTCATATATAAGGATAAACTATACTGAAAGAGTTAGGAAAAAAAATGGTCTCCACCGTAGCTGCTCCTGCCACCAGAAGAGAGTTTTTTGGCAGTGGTTGGTTGGGGGTTTTGTTTGTTGCTCATTGTGTTTTATTTAAATTAATTTTGCAAATAGCAGAGACAATCTTGTCACAAAGCAGAAATGTTGTATTTGATGGTGGGTAATCTTTTCCAACCTCATGCTTTTCCAATCATGCTTGGGCTGTGGTTAGGAGGTACAAAGGAAGAAGAAATTAAAGGAAGAAGATGGAAAAGCAGACTGAAAAGTAGGCTGAACATATAACACCAATAATTTAGGAATAAACACTATTTAATCAAAACACATGATAGTGCTTACATTCAGTTATGGTTTTGGAATTCTGAGAAATCTCTGATACTGAAACAAGCTGAAAAAAATTATTCACATAGGACTAACCTCTCAACGATAAGTTTTATGCATTATAAAGGCATACATAAAACTAGAAGTTTCTTAATACCACATTTCAAAGTCATTTAAAAGAGTCATTCTGGTAACAAGTGTAAGATTCTGACTGGGAAATGATTTTCCAACTCATTTAGAGATGTTCATTAGCCCTCAGAATTAACACATCATTTCATTCCAAAGTTTCAGATGTTTGGGCTTGGTTTTTGTCTTTTAGTTGAAGCATTTGCGCTGCAATACCTCTGCCCACAACCAGTATTATTCATTATCTTAATCAGTTCTGGGTTTTAATCTCTGATTGATTATTGAATGATAAATAATTATCATTTCCAGCCTTCTATTACTGTCTGTTAATTTTTCTTCTGACTGGTTGCAAATACATGTTCCACAGCTACACTTACATGCATCACCAAAATCTCCTAAAGATACAGCAACCTAATTTTTTATTACTTGATGTTTACAAGCTTTACAAAGGTATGGTATTAGAACAAACTGACTATCTCAGTTTTTCAACACTTTTGGCAAAGAAGAGGAAAATGGACTTGACTCCCTCATGCTACATAAGGCTATTTTTGCACACCTTGGGGGTGGGGAGTACATATCAAGAATTTTGAAGATGTCAATTAACACCCTGAGATTTTGAGATTTAAAGAATATGCAAGATTTTCTCACTCTGCCCATTCTGTTTGTTTAAACAAACAGAAATCGAAACTGAATCTAAACTGAAAATCTGTTGAGTGCTAGTTAGCTAAGGTAATTATTCCACCTGCATAAAGTAATGCAAATACTCTTTAGTTAAGTCTAATTTGGAACATAAACTTCAAAGTTACTCACTTATGAATTTACTGGCTAATTTGTGGTTAAATGATGAGCCAAGTAAATAAAGATCATAGGTGCCTGGAGCACAGCTCAGTCAGACCCACAAGCCTCGGGAGACCCTGCTGTTGGCTGGTAAATTTAACTGGTAGTCGAGCTATTATCGACATAGGTTTCAGTGACCTCCTTCTCTACTTTCTCACTGTTTCAACACACACTGGCTGTGATCTCCTGAAATGTATCCCACCTCTCAGACAAAAAACTACCACTGAAAGCCCTGTCACTCCTGTGCTCACCAAGTGACACACCAATAGAAGAAACGGCTTGTCATCAATAAAATGACGCATTTCCTTGAGAAATGTCACATCAACTGTATGCCCACCACAGAATTGAGCCTAACTCCCAAAAGGATATGTAAAGACAGCTCAAATGGATTAAAAATTGCACACCACCTTTATAGGTCTTAAGTCTGGAATCAGTAGTTCAGTCTAATCATGTTCTGTAAGTGCAAGAGCCCCCAATATCGGCTCTGTGTTTACAGCTAAAATAATCCCAGTCCCAATGAGATAATGTGATCACTTCCTTGAAAACCATGAAATGAAGAAACAGGGAAGACAGAGGATAAGAGCAGTAGCAGCCAAACCACTTCATTACACAAGGACTAGCGATTATATAGCATTGAGTAGTGCTTACATTAATCAGCCAGAGATATATCACTGTATCAGGCTGCTCTGCAGCAACACACCATGCTCTCATTTTCACAGGTTTGTTGAAAGGGAGAGGGGAAACATTTTCCACCAGGCCCTTTTCATAAAAAATCTGAAAATGAACAGAATATAGCTCATACAGACTTATGCAGACTTTTTAAAGACAGCTTATATAAGAGTTATCAGGAAAAAAGTGCTTCAGGTGTTTCAATGAGATATGGAAACTGAAAGAAAGATGACCGGGGAGGGCGTGGTCAATATAGTCTACACAGATTAACCTTTATTTAAGACACATTTGATTAGGGACACTGTCTCATTTTCATACTTCAGCTTGGCATTTTTTTTCCCTCAGCAGTGGATCTGATGGAGAGTGGGGCAGAAAGATTTAACACCATTTTCTAAGGCTTGAAAATTTATTAAAGTACATTATTCTAACAATTTAGAGCTCTAAACTGCTGAATCAAATTTGCGATACAAGGTTAAGTTGACGGACATTTGAAAAAAAAATCTATTAATTCCTGAACTACACTTGGTTAGGAAAATAAAGCTAAGATCCAGATTTGGTTGTACCTTCTTTAAAAAATTCAGAATAAAGTTTGCCATATATTTCTCTCAAAGAAGAATATTCGTCAATAGTAAGTCATGGCACTAACAAATATTTTTCCTCTATCACATCTGTGCTGCAAAAAGCAGCAATTAAAGACTTATTTAAAGCGAAAGATCTTATTAATGGATTGTTACTCTCTATAAAATCTATTTTGGTTCAGTAGCCCTGATTAAGTCTCAATTTATAAAAGTGGAAAGAGGCCAACGTAGAAAATCGGTGTAACTCCCTAACAACATAGATTTTTTTTTTTTGTAGAGAGCAGTTCTGAAATAGATTACAAAGCCTTCTAATGAAAATCAATGACTTTCTAAAGTTAAAGGCTTAAAGAGCAATCAAAAATTTAAAATGCCAAAAATGGAAACATGTGCTTCCAACTTTGATTTTCTCTCGTGTGCCCAAATTGGCTAGGTCAATTCATAAGCTTAAGGCAAAAAAGTGACTTTTTGAACCACTACTACCTGACCTAGGTTAAAGAAATGTGTTCACAGACCCAGATGTGGAGTGTTAAGTAACATTTTGTGATAGAGTGTCCACTGCTGATATGAAGTCGCATTTTGTTTGCACCCATCCTCGGAATCCTTTCCCTGGGCACCTCCTCTCAGCTTGCATGGTGCTCATGCCACACTCCACAGAGCTCTTCCTCCCAACAGCTGCAGCACCAGCAACAAGCACCAGCAATCAGCTCCAGCAGGTTCACATCTCTGGCCCTGGGGCTTCATCAGGGAATGCTTTAAATGATTATGGATCTGTTTTAGCTGTGACTGCAAATATTGATAAGGCTCAGGAGATTGTGGGAAGATCATTTGCTATAGCTGGACAGTGACTCTTAACATTGAGAGCAGCTCTGAGGAGAAGGACTTGGGGGTCTTGCTGCACAAGAATCCTGACATGACCAGCAATGCAGAAAGTCAACTGTACCCTGGCTGCATCAGAAGCAGTGTGGGCAGCAGGTCCATGGAGGTGACTCTGCTGCTCTGCTCTGCTCTAGTGAGACCCCACCTGAAGTAAGTACTGCATCCAGCTCTGGAGTCCCCAGCGTAACATGGAACTGTTGGAGCAAGGCCAGAGGAGGCCACAAAGATAATCACAGGGCTGGAACACTTCTCCTATGAAGACAGGCTGAGAGAGTTGGGGTTGTTCAGCTTGGAGAAGAGAAGACTCCAGGGAGAACTTAGATTAACTTTCAGTACCTAAAGGAAGCCTACAAGGAAGTTGGAGAGGGACTTTTTACAAGGGCATGTAGAAACAGGACAAGGGGGATGGTCTTAAGCTGAAGAAGGGCAGGTTTAGATACTAGGAAGAAATTCTGTACAAGGAGGTTGGTGAGATGCTGGAACTGGTTGACCAAAGAAGTTGCAGATGCCTCAATGTTCAAGACCAGGTTGGATGGTGCTCTGAGCAACTTCGTGGTTTGAGCAATTGGAATGTGTCCTTCCCTGTGGCAGGGAGGCTGGAACTACCTGGTTCTTCCAAACCAGTCTGATTTTATGACTCTACGATGACCTATTTTCTAGAGCTTGACAGGACACTTCTTTGCTACTGCTTAATGCTGACTGTCAGGATGTGCTTTAACCTTTTTGTGATAAAGGTCTAAGAGAAATAGGCACTCCTTGTGCAACTACCCTTTAGAAAAGAAAGAGTGGCTGAACAGACTGCAAATACATAAAGCCAGCCCCAAACAGACCTGAGACCAAGGGGAATCTTCCCTCTCATGCAGACAGTGCCACACCACCCACAGAGAAGGGTCAAGGATGTCGGTGCTCCCCTGCCCCACTGCCCTCAAGGAAAACTAATGCCATTGACCTCAGGACCCAGGGGATGTCACCTGAGCATGACACAAAGGGCAGTGATTCAAGGACATTTATGAACAACTTTAAACATAATATTAATGAGTTTTTTGAGTCCTGGTATTATTAATCCAATTAAAATGACACTTCTTGATTAGACTGCTACAATTTCAATTAGACTAACAATAAATTCTTGTCTTTGCATGTAAGATATGCTTCTCTGACTTACAAAATGTAGTGCAACACTGCACACTTATCATGACTTCTTAGCTTCTGCTTTCTGTATTCATGAAGACCACGAAGCCCTGTTCTTTCCCAACAGTGCTCCCCTTTCCTGCTCTCCTTTCAAAGCAGTACAGTAACTAGCACAGTATCATCAGTGTCCTCCCTGTGCCTCCTCTCTGTCTGTTGGCCAGAAAAAACAACCATAAACTAAAACAAAAAAAACCCCCACCATCTCCACCACCACACATTTCCATCCAGTGTTAGCACAAGCACTGATACCAAGGTGCTGCCTCGCAAAACTTTACCAGAGAAAGCTGGGATGGGTGCACACTGCGTTGATGCAGTCAAATGTAATACAGGGGTGCAGTGTCTGCAAACATTATAGATGCTTTATTCATGCTTCACTGCATGGAAAATGTATGTGCTTGCCTGCTCTGGATAAATATACTAATTTCATAACCTGAATTCTGATAATTATGAATGAATGAATGAATGAATCCATGCTGAAATGAACACTGAATACTAAGAACACATAAAAAATTAACTTTCAGGAATCACCTTCACATCAATATTGAGAACTTTATACAGAGTACTATATCTAGCATCCTTTGGAGCTTCCTTTCCAGCATTACAAATTTGAAATGTTAAGTAAAATGTATTAGCTTAGGAACACCATTCCCCATGTATCATAGATCAGTAACATTAGTCCGTCAGCCTGAGACATAAGTAGTTCTTAATCTCCACCAAATCTCTCACAGGCAAAAACACTTAACATTTTTGTCCTTTATATCACAGATTGAATTCCTGTTAATTCAAACTGACCCTTCTCTGTATGAACTAATAATTTTACTGTTTGTATACTGTTATGTATAATAATGTTGTTTTATATACAATGTATTTTTCCATTACCAAAAAGTACCACTGAATTAAGTTAAATTTCCTTATGCTTATTAAACCTGTTCATGCAGGGACACTTAAAACTACTCTGGCCTTAACTACAAACAGAAAACAAGAGCACCAAATATTAACATTCTAGGTCTACTCAATAGTGGCCCATCAAACACAACTATAAAGAAAATTTTCAAAAATTTTCTAGTACAAGTATTTTTTTCCTGATTGATTGTGCAGGTAGAGAGCTGTTCTTCAAAACATTCACAATCTCAGATAATTTACACCATCATGTCATCAAGGAGGAAGTTCAACTTTCTGCTGTGAAAGTTCACTGCCTTCTTTTTTATTCAGTTCTATACATGGTAGCAACACATAGAGAAATTAAAAATTAGTATTTTTTAGGGAAATATTTTCACAGCATCAAGTAACACCACAAAACTGAGACACTTGTCAGAGAATTTTAGAAATAATCTAAACTTTAATGTGTCTTAACCCATCAGAGAATTGTCCCACTACGTATTTACAGATTTGTAACTGGAGATGTATCCGTCGCTTTCACTCCCTGGAATAGAAAGCCCAATCCAAGAACAAAAAGTTCCTCCAAACTCACTAAAAAGACAGATACTCTTTAGCCAAATCATGCCAATGCCTGAAAGTACATTACACCAAATTTCGCCTTTCCAAGATAATAATTTGTATGTCCATAAAACAGTATAAGCACAAGCTTATCAAAGGGTGACAAATAAAATCCTGAAGCACTTAGAAAATAAAGACCAGAAACACCCCTACACCAAGCTCAAATAATCAAGACAGTTCCCAGGACAGACAGAGGCAGCAGAAAGAGATGGAGAATAAACTCCACTGAGAACATGGAAGTCTCCAGTAGGGTCAGCAGTACCTGAGCACCTTCTCCACTTGGAGGGAGGGAGGGGTTATAGTTCAGTTGGTAGAGCCCTACAGTGATCACCTAGTCCAACTGCCTGACCACTTCAGGGCTGACAAAGAATTAAATCCCATTATGAAGGCCATAACCAAATGTCTCTTTTTTACATCACTGACAAACACGGGGCATTGATCACCTCTTAGGAAGCCTGTTCCAGTGTCCAGTCACTGAACTTTGGTCAGCCACAGAGTGATGAGACAGTTGGACTAGATGATCATTGCAAGTGCCGGCCATCCAAAACTATTCTATGGTGTGCTAGGTTACTTTTTTGTTCATATAGAAGATAATCCTTCCGTTTTCCTACAGAGAGAGTAAATATATCTATCTAAAGCCATTTCTGATTAAGGCACAAGTTCCACAGCAGTACATGCTACATCCATGCAAGACATAAGGAAACACCTCATGAACATCATCAAGATACAAGAAACAATTGAAGAACACACATGACTGCTGACAGAAGAACAAGAATTTTGCCAAATCTTTAGTGAAGGGAAAGCAGATAACAAAAAGAAGTGAATTAGGTTCTGGATATGAATTTCCAAGATTTTTCTCTGTAGTACTATTTGAAGACTTTTTAATGTCTCAGTTAATGAAACCAATTCCTCAAACTTGGTTTAACAAAGTAGGAAACAAAGAAACTTCAAAAGAAACACCAAGAGAATCAAAGATAGGAAGAGGGAAACTCATTGAATGCAAACTAGAGGTAAGTCAAGGGAACTAAGACATTTATATGTATTGTTCCTCAGCATGAGAAACAAAAGATTCATGTGTGGTATAGCTAGGCAGTTAGGCTGATGGCACTGCTGTTGCATCAGAATGTGTCTTACCACTAAAACAATGAAGTTGCTGTCAAGATCAAGAAAAGAGTTACAGAAAAAGAGATTAATTTTCAGTTCTCCTGTTGAAGATCTTGCAGCAAAGTCTTTAAGGATTCCTTTAACCATATTTTTGCAATAAGTCACTGTTGTCACAGTCATATTTGACACCAAGGAGGAAGCTGAAAAAGAAACTGAAGCCCTTATAGAACGGCAGCTTCTGCATGAGATCAACCATAAATATTCTCGTGCATGGCTTTGAAGTGTCATAAAATTACAGAATGTAATATGACTGTGTTTAGCACTGAATATATTTTTAATAAATTCTTTATCCAGCTGATGGTTGTGCATACCCCAAACAGCTTTTGAAATGGCAAAAGAAGTAAAAAAATCTGGCCTAGGAAGGATGTTCAACCTCCTTCATCTTCATTGCAAATCTCATCTTTGCTTTGCCCTGTATGGTCTCAGAGAACCAGTTCTCAGTGTCATACAATTATAAATTTAGGTTCTTGTAAAATGGGCACAACCAGTCAGCTGCAAGTATTACCATCATTTTTCAAATTAGTAAAGTAGTTTTGAACACAAATAGATATTCTCAGAGTCCTGTAGGAACTAATTTCTAAATGCAAAAACAAAACATATTTAATGAATACCTCAGTACCTACTATTTATCTTCTCTCATTGACACTTTTCCAGAAATGGGTGTTAAAAAAAACCCAAATAACTGTCATGGACATCCAGAACAAAAGCTATCTACCAGCACAATTGTGACTTTTGCTGTGTTATTGAAATTGGTCATGTTTTTGACAGTATACACAGAATTATTACACTGAATTATTAACATCGTCTTTAAGCAACTGCTTCACCGTGTCTTCCCCCACATTCTAGACCAGCACTTGTGTTATTTTGGGCTACTTTAACATAATTAGCAGACGGTGACACCTCAAGTACATTTGCTTCAGTTAGTAGTTATCTTCCTGTACACAGTGATGTCATTTTTGATCCTCACTAATAAATTACAGTGAAGATATTTTTGTGGCAGATACATTCAAATGTCTCCTGTTGTCTAAATTAACCTGTTAACATACCAGCAACAGTCACAAGTTTGGAAGCTATTTTGTCATTTAGCACATGTACAAAATATGAACAGGTTCATTAAAATTAACCATTAAGCCCAGCTTCATCTGACATTATCTGTAATGTCATAAACATGTGTTATGGTTTGTTTTGAGGAAAACTTTTGTCCACTTTTGTTTGCAGGCGGGGGTGTGCCTGCCCAGTCCCGCAGCAGCCCCGGAGCCTCCTGCCTGCCACAGTGCCTCGGACTGGGGCCCCACCCCTGGTCTGCTGCCTCGGCATGGGGAGGTCCCCCGCCCCCGGAGCCTCCTGCCTGCCATGGTGCCTCGGACCGGGGCGCGGTTTTGGCGGTCCCCTCTTTCCCCCCCCCCACGGCCCCGGGCTGTCCCGGTTGTGATGNGCCCTCCTCTCTCATCCCCATCTGAGCCATGGGAGCTGCAAAACCCAGTCCTACCCCCCGCGAGCCCCCAGAAATCCCAGGGGTGTGAGCGAGACCCTCTTCCCATCTCCACCGGGTTTTCCTGGGGTCCTCAAAGCCTAGCCCCGTCCCCCACGGGTTCCCAAATCCACTCCTTCCCTTTTTTTTCTGCCCCGGGAAGTCCCTGGGGGAGCCCCGGTCTTCACCTAAGCAGGGGATACATAATTTAGACTTTGGGGGCTTACATTGTTCGGATAAGGGTGTTTTGGTTTTCAATACATAATATATATACATATATATAGTTTGTTTGTTTGTTGTTAATAAAATCCTGTCTATCCTTATACTCAAAGTCTCGAACAATTTGATATTGGATTCACTTTTAATTTGTTTCAACTGTCTCTTCCCCTCAAACGGAGACAACATGTCATCATCTCCATTGCTGAGACTATTTCACCATCCCCAGAAATGTTTTAAAACAAGCATTTGATTATTCAACAGGAATAGGCTGTGTATGTGAAGTATAACATGGTCAGAATACTTAATTTGCTCTCTCCAAATGGTTTCACAGTATTCCCACAAATTCCCATTACACCATCCATGCTATCTTTTAAATTCTTATTTTTGCTGGGTTTTTGTTGGTTGGTTGGGGTTTTTTTGGTATGTGTGTATGTGTTTTGTGTTTGCTGGTTTTTTGGTTTCTAGAGGTTTTTTTAAATAAAAGACATTCTAATTAATGCATACAAGCAAAATATGACTGTCCGAGTTGAATCACTTATCATTCCATATGGAGGTAAGGGACCATCATGAAATCAAGAATGGTTTCATGCACACAAATTGACACTAAAACAGAAAACTATAGATGATATGGAGACCTCCAGTACAGAGGCAGATAAAAGTAATCCAAAATCTTTAACATATTTTTTTGTAATGCAGCTGCATAAAGTATGCTACAATTAGAAATGAGTAAAGAGTTTTCCAGTTGATTGTTCACAGCTGAACACAAACCTCTGGGCTTATAGCTTTGGGAAATAATATGTTTACACACTTGTTTTGTTTTAAATAAAAGCTAGTACAATGCACCTTAAATATTTTGTTTCACAGCAAGTGTTTTTAAGTAGAAAGCATAAAATAAACAAAATGGAGTAACTGTATTTAGGTGCTCTTAATTATATATAAAAATCAAATTTTGTTAGTTATGAACCTGTGCAATCCAGTAATAGACATAATCCTTTGTCACTGACTAAGTTTCTGGGTTTTTTAAATGGATGATTATGGAAGACCAAAACCAGCTGAACAAAGGAGTGTATTTGCTTAACAGCATCACATCTTTTGCTTTTACAGTACACACATGTAGACACTTGTTTCTTCCAAGTGTCACCTCTTTTGTTTAAAATACAATTTCATGTTGTTTGCTATCATGCCGTGTAAAGACTGGACTAACAGCAGCTTTGAGGATAGTTTACAACTTCTATATACAGATATGCTTTCTGGCTTCTCCAGATATAGCTCAAGGCAAAGGATGCAGCACATGGGAGACAATCATCTTCCAACTACAGACATAATATGGTGACGTCTGTTTCTGCACTGAAGATGAGAACTGTGTGTCAAATACCAACAAAGAGCATGCCAAAACACAGCCTATCCCCACTAGGAAAACTTCATACGAATATAACCCGTTTCAAGTTTTATTTTATAAAAAATGTTCCTGGCAGATGTAGTCAGGGCCATAGTCCCCCTTTCACTGCCATCTGCATCCCACCCACACACTTTTCAAAGGCAGCTGCTGGATGCAATACTCACAGAATAGATTTAATACAGATCGAATGCAGAGTGGAAAAAAGTGCATAAATCTCTGGAAGTTCATTAGTATTTCTGGAGCTCAGGCAGTCATCACATACTTGCTATTAACGTAAATATATTCCAATATGAAGAAGCTGTTATAGCAATTCTCTATCTGCAGTTCTTGAAACATGTGATGACTAAAAATCCCACACACATTGAGAAAAACTTACAGTGAATAAATTTGTTACAATACCCTCATACTCTATGCTCATTTGCAGCATTCAAAGCACACTGTGTTAAATTACATACACCCTGACTCTGTACTGGTGTTTTCTATAGACTATTACATACCGTCACCAGATACACTGGACAAAAGTTTGCTAATTTAAAAAGCTCATTTTCTTAGCATTTGGACTTCAGTTGCCCACTCAGACTGTCCAGTAACAGCCTGGATCTTGAATATTATTGAATGTGATTAATCACCGGATACTGGATACTTTGTATGCACACATTTACTCCTGTATAAATTTTTGCAGTCTGAAATAGTTTCCTTCTGACCTTATTACATCAAAATATCATAAAAGTTACTGCTCTAAATACTCTACATATACGATACGCCTATTGACATCTTCAAAGGACTTTTTTTTTCTTAACCAGAGGAAAATAAGCTTACAACAGGATGTAAACACTGTGAAAGAGATCCAGTGATAAAATATTTTTTGCCAGACTGAGTGCTGAACAACTGTTGAACATCATCAAAACCAGCAGCAATGAGGGAACTGCATAATTCTGGTGGTCTCTGAGACTGAGAAACCCGAAATGTGATCTCTATTGAAAACTATTTGACATCTTTTTCTTGATCAACTACAAGGAAGTAGGTCTATCTTCTACAAAACATGATCTTTGACAGTAAATATTCTTCACTATAGGAACTTCCTTGGTTCGTAGAATCAATGCATAAGTCATGTTGGAAAGGAATGAGGTGGTCAGCTACTCCAATCTACAGAAAGCAGAGTCAACTTTGAATTCAGATCAAGTTGCTCAGGGCTTTGTCAGGTAGAATTCAAAAAATCTCAAGGGCAGAAATTCCACAACCTTGCTAGGCAACCTCTCTCAATGCTTAATTTTCCTCATAGTGAATGGATATTTTTTCTTAAAATAAAGCCTCTTATCTTGATTTATATACATGGTTTCTCATCTTCTAGCCAAGCACCTCATGGAAGAGCCCAGCTCTATTTACTTCATTGTCCCTTGTCTGTAATGGAAGGCTGACATTGGGTTCTTCCCTCTAGAAGCATCTTCTCCAGGCTGAACAAATTCTATTCCCTCATCTTCTCCTCAAAGGATTTACACTTCAGCCATCACCTGTTTTGGTGGCCCTCCACTGAATATATTCCAGTCATTCAATGTCTATCTTGAATGAGGCTGGGGGGAGGAGGGGGATGCTGTTAAAACCTCAACACAATATTCCAGCTGGGTTCTGACAAGTGCTGACAAAAAATGGGACTGAAACACTTCCATCAGTGTACTGTCTAACACAGCCCAGGATGCTAGCAGCTTTTACCACTGCCAGGGGACACTGTAAAACCCTAGATTTGTGACTGAACTTTAAACAAATTTGCTCATCTCTTGCCCACCTCTGATGAGAAGTCTGACACAGTTCCATGGAGAGGCTGCTCTCTTTCTTCTATGTTTATAACACTGTCCTTGACTTGACTTTCTATGCACTACCACAAAAACAATCACTACTGCAAAAAATTCATTACAATTTCTCCTTATCTTCATGGCTTAACAACTTGTAAATACAGTAGGGAAACACATAAGAGATCTTCTCAGTTCAACTTCCATAACCACCCTTGAAGTGGTGGAGAATGGCTCAACTTGATGATTAAGGAGAGAGGGAGAAATCACAGGCATTAATAAAACCCTTCCTCATCATGGAACAACCTTCCTTGTTTTTCCTACAGTGATGGAGAAGTAATTCCGCTGTTCATGAAACTGTTCATAAGATCATAGAAATTTGATTCTGGCTCTGACACGTATTTGATTGGGGAGATTATAGGCTCTAAAATGTTTGGAATAGAGATTGTACTTGAGCATTGCCTAGGTTTAGGGAATACATTCACCAGACAGACAGCAAACATTACAGAAGAAGAAAATCTCAGCTAAATAGAATAATAATTTAAACAGCAGAGATGCTCATCTTAAATTTTGTCAAAAATGCAATTGCTCACTGTAGTCTGACACGTTAGAGGCTAAGTTCTTTTGCTTGAACAGGTCTTGACAGATTTTAATGTTAATTGGTTTGGGGAAGATGCCAGGCAATCTAAAACATTTTCTGGAAAACAAATGTGAAGGAAATATAGCTCAGGGTGCAGAGTCTCACAATTCACTTACAGCTGCAGAGAACAAGCACCATTCTCTACAAAAAATGACAGAGTGAGAGGAGGAAAAAAAAATAATTTTAAGAAGTGGTAAGTAACAAGCAACTCTGCCACAGGATTTACTTCCTGTACATTAAGCAGCAATAAAACATTAATTTCACTACAGTAAAAATGCTGACTATAAACTCCAGCAAGGTCTCAGCATAAATACAAAGCAGTTGCAGTCAGCAGGATCTTTTCTGCACACAAATTACCATTTATGGCTAGCCAAAAAAAAAAAAAATTCAGGAAGGCAAAAGCAATGGAAACTGAGTTATGAAGTCCCTCAGAGACAAGGCAATGAAGGTTGTCTCATCCACATACTCACTCAAAGAACTCAAGCCAACTGCCCATTCCCCACGCCACGGCTGCAAATGCTAAGCTAGAACCACCAAACTACAGACCACCAGCTTGTGGGGGGATCTAGCAATGTTATTATACCTTGACACATTCAACAGATCAACACTATTTCCAAAGGAAGGGACCTTTGAACAGCATCGGCTGTTGCAGCACGTCTTGGTTGTGAAGCTAGTGGGATTCCAGACTCCTCAGGGCACATTCAACCAACAGGTCTGCAATTCCAGGAGAACATTTTCTCACACAAGACAGCCGTGTCTTACACTTGGCAAAAGGACTCCGCATTCCAACATGAAATGGAGGGTGGGACTTTGAATCACCCAATTGTCAGTCATTGAGGCCCAATTCTCAGTCATTCTCATTAGAACTGTATGCACCAATTTAACATTCTCACAATTTCATCCAAAAAACTTCTTGGAGTACAATTGCACCGACTTGGAGGTCAGCCAAGAAGATTTCTCTGTCTGGACACAGACTTGCCTCCCTGACCCATTAAAGACACAAGCACATGCAGTCTGCTGTGCACTCTTTGTGTAATGCAGAAGTTCTGCATAGTCTTTCCATTTGCTCTTCTGTCTGCTTCTAAAAGCCAGCAAAAATGCACTTTTCCTTCAAAAATGAAATGGGTAAAATAATTCCAAAGCCCTAACAGGCAACAAAAATGGGAAAGGAGCAGAGGAGAATGAGAGTCTCTATGTAGCACTTTTGAGGAACAGCTAAACTAAACCTCCTTGCCCAATGAGGAATCAATATATTGACATAAAGAGGGTTCTGGCCAAAAGGAGAAAGAAAATCTCATTTGTGCCATGTGCAGGAGTGAGGAGAAACAGAGCAAGCAAAGCAGTGAAACACAGACATAATCAACTGCAAAATATCTTTCTCTTTCAGAAAAACAAATAGTTACATAAACAATCGGGCTCTCTACCATTTGCAAAATAAACCCGCTGTTTATCCAAAGGCAAAAGCTCAAATGTTAACACAATCCACTGTTTAGCAGGTAAAGGAAATAGAAAGATAACAGAAAAAGAACACAGAAGTGAAAGGCTTTACTTCCCTGAAAAACACCTGAGGACCCACAAAAACCCCAAACAAACAAACAAAGAAGTAAAATAAACACAACAAACAAAACACACACAAGGTAATTCTTCCACATATCTAAAATTTTAAAAAATAATAATTTTAGTCTAAATCTTCCAGTACAAATAGCTTATAGTAAACATTTGCTGAATTATCTGTGCATACAATGCTTATATTTCTTTGAAAGCTAAAATGAATAATTAAAAAGTTACTAATTTTGTATCCTCTGAAGTTACTTCTATCTTTAAAAATCAGTGTAATTTTTAAACCGTGATATTAAATTTAAGATTGAATTAAAAATAAAACAAAAATTGTCAATTAGAGAATTCTACACAGAACCTTTGGCATCATGCCACCTGTATTTAAAAGAAAAAAGTTTACTTAAGAAATTGTAATGATGACTTTCTAAATCGCAGTAATATTTTTGTAGTTTATTCTTTATATAGTAACAATTAAGCAATACTACTTGTCATTATAATGAAATAGTATCCTATTGCAGGAGGATCATCCTTATCACAGAAAAAAAAAAGTTTAAAATACAGCTTACTTCATGAGGCTGCTACTAAAGAGATATTATGATCTACTGCAAAATCACTAACGCTATTAATTTCCCCTGCTCCTCAACACAGCAGAGACATTAACTGACCTTCCTTCCACAACTCTATCCTCAGAAAAAGCATCTGCCTTTTTTACAGAGAACTACTCCCATGGCTAAATCAAGAAAGTGCTGGCTCACTCACTCAGCCAACATGCACTACTACCCATTTTAGGCTTTGCAGGAATTGCTTTGAAATGTTAAGCAAGCTTACCTATGAGAGCCAGCTACTGAATATAGTGGTTATTTAGCTCTCCATTGCCTTTAGAAAAAAAAATTCAAAAATAATTATATTAAACCCAACAAATCATGTCCACTAGTAGAGATGTAAACAGGATCTATTCTGTTCACGATTTGTCAATAGAGAAATTGGAAAACAGACATCTGTTTCATTATTTTCGCTTTCCTGGATGCAGTTGTTACACAGCTGTTACAGAAGCTCGTAAAGGAGTTTGCAAGTCTCACATATTTGAAGACATAAATGCATATTATATTGCTACAATACATACCTCTGTGCCCTGCCAAGTGAGACTGAACAACTGGGTTTGCCCAGGTGCTGCCAAGATTGCAAAATCACACTACAAAACCAGAGAGCAACATTTCTAGAATTAGGTGGATACAGCTGCTTCAGACAGGTCTCTTTGATCAGGTTGTGAATTCAACCTACTACGTATGACAATCGTAATGCTCTGGTCTCCATGCAAGTCATGAAAATCCAGTTCTTTAATCCACATGGGAGCACCTCAGAAGCAGAGAGACAGAAGCCTAAAAGAAACTAGTCTGCTCTGGAAGGGCAGGTGGGCAGCTATGGTTTCATCTTCCCACACACTGAGTCTGCAAACCAAGACAGAATCACTCCCCATCCCTCAGCAAAGTGACCAAATACCTTTAAGGGCTTTTAATAAATACAGCACCATACTTGAGACTGCTATAACAAACCTGACAAAATTAAGATTAATACAACTAGCACCCTAAAGAGAAAAGATCTATCCATTTTAAGAAATATTCATTGAACAAATTGTAAACCCAAAATTTTCAGCAGGTAAAATCACAGAAATTTCCTAAGCTAGGAGAAAACTAAATTCAATACTTTACCATAAGGATTGACAAACATAAAACAAAGATTTTGCACCGTCAAGCCAATCTAGGCTTTTTTTTTTATTATTTTTTTTTTTATGGTCACATACCTTCGAAGAAAATAGAAATGCACAAGAACGGTCGTAGTATGTATACACTTCCACAGCAGAAATATGAATGTAATGTTTCTATCCAAGATTTAGTCCAGAGAGGCTTTTTTTGGCCAGCTAGTCTAGTCTGCCAAGGCTAAGCAATTTCTGTCAGCCTTGGTTTTCACTAAGGAAAGTGTTTATTGCATGTGCAGTTAGTCCATGCTGTTCTCTATGATTAACATTGACTGGCATGTGAGAACAGGCATGCCTCACATATCAGTGGTAGAATACACCTTTCTAAAAAGTCTGTACTTGAAACAACAGAACACAAGTACAACATTGTCTGCAATTATTACCATGCATACTACATGGTATTACTCCATCCCAAAGAAGAGTAACAATTTTTTAGCAGCCTGGCTATGAAACAGCAGACTCCCTCCCGCTTAGCATGCAAGAAGTTTGAGGAGATATTTGGCTTCTAAGACAGAACAGCTCCTAGCACATAACTTGTAGAGGGCAAATCGATTCCTTGCCTAGCATCAGTTTTGGTTGTAGTTTTTTGTTGTTATTTTGGGGTGTTGGTGGTTTTGGTTTGGGTTCTGTGGGTTTTTTGAGGGGGGGGACAATGGTTGGTTTTTTTCTTTTTAATTTTGTTTTGAAAGTTCTAAGTTGTTTAAGTAGGGATCTAACAGACCTGTCACAACCACTTTTCCATCTCTAGTAGTGCTGATGGGTCTAGGGACTTAAATCCTGTTATTTAGGATACGGTCATGTTTGCGTAAACTCCTTGTACCCTGATCTCCCAGATTCTCTGTCTTGGATACACGATCTGTAATTGAATCAGGGGGGTTCAAGTTCATCTGTTAAGGGGGAATTCCAGAGCATAGTAAGTTTCAAACACCTACCTCACAAGAAATATTACTGCAATGGGACTACTGTATAGGATATATTTTTGATAGGGCTCTAAAGTTTCTTTGGCACTCGGCAAGTACATTATTTAATGAACCATTTTGAAATATTATACACTCAGCATTTCAGTAATTGAGCCACCCTGCCCAGATAAGAACCAGTTCAAAGACGCATTGAAGCCAAGCTCAATGACTCTAATTAGTCTGCAAGAAATAAGGCAGTGATGCTGAATAGTGTGAAAGCTACACTGCTTCAGGTAACATGTATCATTCATAGAGACAGCTGTGCCTTTCCATTCAAAGCTATCACACCATTTTTAAATTTAAGGATTTTATAGACACATAAATTACATTCCATCCATCATTTCAAAACAGCCAAATGGAGGAATTAGAGTAAGAGGATTCTTAGCATTTGTTGTTTATTTTGAATAGCAAAAGGCAAAGATAATTGTTGGCTTTTTTTTTTTTAATTACTAACTGTGTTTCAGGCAATTTGCAACCATTTGGATTGTTTTAAAATTAAATTACCTTAATTTCCACTGCCAGAAAAAACTATTTTGTGTAAAAAAGGTTTGAGAGATTATTAAAGCCCACGACATTAGAAGAGTCCAAACACTTGCAAGCTCATGTCTTGCAATATGGCATTAAAAAACAAATGTAAAAAAATTTGAAACCACACAGTAACAGAGACACTATTACAGCTTTCCACCTCTGAAAACACAGCAGATATTCAGAGCTTCATAACACTGCTTAATAAAACACGTAGTCTGTAAGAGTCTATAACCAAGAAAAACTATTGAGTTTCACATAAACTATGAGAACAGTTCAACTCCCACAGCCACCTGGTACATTCAAGCTCAGCAGCCAAGAGTCCAGTGGACGAATAAAAGCTCTAGGTCCAGAAAACAGCATTAGTAAGGCAGTATCTGTGCAACATATTGTCACTGTTTAGTCTTCAGCAGTAATTCCCTAGACCACAGAAAAATAAAGAATGTAACGCCTTGAAGGATCAAGAGCAAGAATTAAAGATGTCAATGCTTATGTCCATAAACATGCAAGTGTCATAAACAGATAGGATTTATACATTCTAAACATCAAAAAGACAGGATTTCTTTTACATAGTGTTTGACATAGTACTCTTCCACAATGAAAAAAAGACAAAGCTGTTCTTTTCTGGCTAAAGTAAGGCCATTGTCATAGTTACAGGGGCTGGGACTGGTTTATTGCTACGAGGGTATAACCAAGAACTGTATATTCTATACCCTCTATGTCATTCCTGATGGGCTGTTAATGATAAATCATTTGGTAACAGCTGCCCAGGGCACACTGTACACCCCAGGACACAACAGATAAGGAAGGAGATCCAGGGAGACATTAACACCTCCACCCCTAGCTGGAGGGTCCTCCCTGCTCATGGGCCCAGTGCACTGACACAATGGGCAGTTATAATGGCCCAGATCACCTAAGGATCCAAAATACCCCAGGACTCACAGAGACAAAACGACCATTGTGAACTCCCTGCCCTAAGGGAGGTACTGTGGATGTATAATCCTTGGAGTTTGGGACTGGGGAACCTCCTCACCGGAGCCAGAGGGACAACAGAACTCCAGCAGGACTGTGGCTGCCACTCTGGAGGAGACTGCTACCATTTCTCCAACAGAACTGCTGTCTCCCACATGATCATCATCCCAACTCCCAGGTTTTTCCTCTCCTTCTGCTCTGCACTCAGGAGCACCACGCAGTGCTGGGGCATGAACATCGTGCTGTTCCTGTCCCAGGGGGGCTGAGTTGTACTTTGTTCTTGTGGGTCAAAGCAGTTTTGTTATCTTGTGTCACTGTATGTATTGTGATCTTTTTAGTAAAATTGTAGCTCTGACTTGTGGTCTCTCCAATTTGGGTTCATTTCTCCCACTGGTTTACTTCTAAACTAGGACAGCCATGAATTACATTCCTCTTTGTGGAGAAATCTTGTCTAAAATTCAAAATTATTTTATGTTTTTCAATATTGTGATGTACCTGGGCTTAAATCATACACCTCTAGCAAAAATAAATACAATAAAGAAAACAGAACTGTTTAGTTAAACTAGAGTAATTAAATTCAAAACTTAATACAATCAGCTGTATCAAGTATAAAGGTGAAGTCTGGCTGCGTGGGATGTTTTCCACCAGATTTGGAACTCGATTTGCACATAATTTGTTAAGCATCACCACACAGCAAGACATCTTCCTCACCTTGAGCTTTCCCTCAGTATCATTCAGTGCAGGGAGCCAGACTTTTGCTCATGAAGAAGTTTCCCCATTCAGTATTAAACACAGCTCCACATTTTCCTCGGCACTTCCTTCATCGTCCAAGGCCATTGGTGTGTACTACACCTCCTCTTCCTTGTGCAAAATTATGTTACACCATCTCTACAGACTGGAAGCCTAAATTTAGTCAAGTTTAGTTGCAACAAATGAACCACAGCCTAATTTATCAGGGGAAGAATTGTCAGTCTTGAGTCAGCGACATTCTAAACTAAGTTCTGGAATACACAGTAGTTTTCCAAAGGAAAATAAAGTATTTGTATAAGCATCTACCTGGACAAGGATTTTTTTCAACATTGACTGTAAATTTTCTCAGCTGCTGAAAATTAAAAAGCATTTAATTTGCTTTCAAAGTAAAAAAATCTAACTTTTTTCCTAAGCCTGTGAGAAAGCAAGCCTTTGTCACTGCTAAAATGTGGGAAATGATAACGTTTGATCAGTAGCTGTGGGTTATAAAGGGTAAACCAATATTGTTTCAATGCCCTATGCATGTTAAATGTTTTTCCTACTGACATCCATATTCTGTAATTATTTGATGGCCATGTCTTATAGTTATTTTTCTACTTATTGCAAGACTAGCTTGCAAATGTGTAATTTCTGCTATGTAAGAATTTCAGGAGGAAAACTATGCTCATAAAGCAACACAGGGCTCCCTTATTCTTTGTATTAGTGTCTAGTCACTACTTTGGATCTTCATTATCAAATTCAAGTTATTTTAACTCTACAGTGAGAGTCCACCTAGCATAGGAATGACTGTCAGGAAACCAGCTGAACTGTACACTTTTCTGTTCAAATGTAAAATGACAGACTGACTTAACAGACTGACTTAACACCAGTTCTGCTTTGTCTCTCCTCCACGATCTAACTAAAATAACACACAGCTTCTTCCTGAATCCTGGTAGAATAGTGAATAGTAATCCTGATAGAGGAGATTTCCTTGATGTTGTAGGAAATGGTAGTTTCAAAGAATTTAAATAAAATTTTATGCTAATTTGTGGCAAAAAATAGGAATACCTGAAAAAACAATGAAAGCCATTACACCTAAGACTTCATAAGGTTGCCAGCGTGCTAATTATTCATTTATCTTGTAATCTTTACATCTTCATAATAAATACATTATTAGATGGCTTATCCCATAGCATCTTTCAGACAACTCAATTCATCCACCATCAGTAGGACGTACTTCCAACAGAATCACTTAAAAAGCTCTCTCTCCTACTCAAGAAAATTTCCAGCCTACACCCCTGCAGCTAAAAGAACAGATGACTAGACTCAGACTAATAAATGATCAGTTTACTGGTGGTGAAAACACATTTAACACTTTTAGGAATCAAATTTCAAGTTAATTTCCTTACATCAAATCAACATCAATTCATCTAAACAACATGAAATTTTTCCACTGCCTATTTGCTTCAGTAAAGTCTACTCCTCCAGACTGATCTATGATGCCAAACATTATTCTGCCCAGCTACAGCACGGCTTACACAGGCTTACACTGAATTAACTTTTCTAATGCTATCGCCATGTTACACTGTCCAGTCTCTTAGATTTCTTCACTACACCAACATGTGTAATCCACAGTACACACTTCAGCAGTTTCTGGAGCAGTGTATACAACACACCATTCGCCTCTGAGCTGCACAATAGAAAAGAAAGTAAAAACTTCTTAGGCTGTGAAGTCTTTACAACGGAGTAAGGAAAACTCAGGTAGAACTGTGGCCTTGTCACGACCCCTGTGCAGACCTTGGAAAAGTCTGCTACCATGTGTCTGTATTATAACCAACCAACTGAATCTTGCTTTGGCACATCTTCATGGCAATGAGAGAACATTACGAGAACCCAAGTTAAAGGATAACTAAAACCCCACAAAATTTAGAAAGACTTCCCAGAGTCTTTCAGGAAGCAATGACAGAAGTCCATGCATTCTGCATGCACGAAGTGTAGCTTGTTTTACAGTCATGCCATGGAATGGAGGTGCAAGTCAAAGCACTATTTTTTTTATTTTTCCCTATTGATTCACCTGACCCACAGCAAGAGATGGAAAAAACAAAGAAATAAATTAACAGTTATATAATCAGCAGACCACTGATGACTGTGAAATACACAAGTGTTTATCATTTATCCCCAGCCTTAATTTTTAAAGAAGCACGTAGCTCTTCAAACAAAAAGAAAGGAGTCCTGTAAACCCCACGAGCCTCCCACAGCTTTTTTCAAAATATTTGAGGAAGATGCAGCAAAATCTTCTCCTTTCTTCATTTAAAACAAAACCAAGAACAACTTCTGGTACCTCTTTGACTTGATTGCAGTAAGCCCCCCTGGCTCCTCACACCCTACTCGTGCCCACCAGGCAACACCACTGACACAAGCAGCACTCCAGGACCAATACACTGAAGAAGCATAACAACATCTTGGTGATTGAGTTTCTCTATTTGTGTTTTTCTGTTTTCATTTGGGTTTTTAAGTGTTTTTCCAGTACTTAACTGCTCACAGATGGGATATTCGCAAAAAACATATGCAACACCCCACAGAGACCCCGTAAGACTCCCATAATCTTTAGTTACGTCAGGAGAAATGCATGCAATGGTTCACTGGTGAGCAGATGCTGATTGCTGTCTGTTTGGAGGAAAACTTCCTCCATTATCACAATGTTACTGTAGTAAAGCTTAGAGGCGAGGAAGGTCCTTTCGTTTTCAAACAAAGCTGTCTTCACTCACGCCCTTACTTTCATACCCAAATATTCAGCGAAACCAAAACTCACAGGTCTGCCCAGAAGTGAGGCTGCAGGGTCAGGATGTCACTGGCATCCACTCAGGACCTTCCAGGAGAATTTGGGAGCCAAGGGGCTCCCAGAATGAGTCCTCCTCCTGATGGGATGGCAGCCACAGGCAGATCTGTGGGGGTTTCTTGTAGCCTTCAGGAGCTGCCAGTGGTCAATCATTCCATCCTGCGTGTCACCAGGGCCTAATTACCATCCTTTGCCTCTTGATCCCGGGTCTGGGGAAAAGCCACATTTAGACCTGTTCATTACTATAGTCCCTTTCCAACAATTTATTCTTCCTGGTGCTTACACAGCCATATATTCCTAACCAGATCATCTTTAATAATGCTATTGCAATCTTCTACACATGGAATAAGAGGGATCAGACTCCGCTGATTTATTCCAGCTAAATTTTAGTCCATGTCTAGTGTGGGAGACTATGGGAGGATATCTCCAGGAAAATAGAACCCATTCTGGGTGAAGATGCAACAAATAGCCTTTTACAGAATTTTCTTCCTAATCCCTTTGTACTCAGCAGACACCCTAAAGTACAAGGACATATTTTCTGTTTTAATCCCATCTAAGGAAACACTTTCTATTTACAATTTTTTAAGGCCTGGTAATCTTTTTGCCCTCCAAATCTAATTTTTTTACAGAACTTTATCGTCAGTTACTTAATCCTCATATAAATAAGTTAATCAGACTTCTTTATATGAAAAGATAGGACTTAACAACATCTTAAGGTCTGTTATTTTGTTCCAGAAAGGTATCAGCCAGACACAAGAGCATAAAGACCTCCACAATCCCATGCACACAAAGCTGACTCCTACTGCATTCATTGCTTGCAGCCTACTTACTTCACAGCTTTGGCTTCTCACCTTGCACTAGGGGAGTAGAGGGCAAAATCCAGGATAGTGCATTATACTGGCAAAAGCAGCAGTTTTATATTAAAAGTTTTATCACCATCTGCAAATTTAAAGTTCCCAGCTACGTAGGTATTTCAGTTTGCTTGATTCTTTTCCAAGCATTCTTTGGTGTAATTCAGAATCAGCCTTCCAGCTGAACTGGTTTCTTGAGCAGCTATAGCTGATGCATTTATTCACTAGCTTTAGTGAAGCCCTAGGCACAGTGACAGCATGAATAATATACAGCGTAAAGCTCAGCATGCTCAAGAAATACCATAGTTTATTACAGAAAATGAATAAATTGGGGTGTTGGGGGGTGTCCTCCTTTTGTTTTTTAAGAAACATGTACAATCTGGACAGACAGGATAAGCAAGATCCTTATGTTTCCCTAAATGTGTACGTATTGGATAATAAATGAGGTAAAACATGCATGGCATGTTCTGCTCAAACACTCCCATAAAACTGCATATACTTTTATTAGTTTAGAGTTAGAGAAATAAAATATTTGAATTTTAGTTCTGAAGTTCATTCATTCTCTGTGATCTCCAATAATTATGCTCATAACTCATACAGAGGAAAGGAGGTCACACAAACCCTGTCAAAACATAATTGGAAGCAACAGTCTGAATTCATTAGTCCTATAAACTTTGAATTTAGTACTACAGTGTAACATAAGCAGTAAGAAGCACTCTTATCAAGTTTAAACACCTCTAGATTTTCAGTCAAATATCTTTCATGTGTAGTGGGACTTATCCTCTACACTAGATAAAAGGAGTCCTCACCTCTAATACCTTCTCTACCCTCTCCTCTGCCTCCTAAAGAACAGTTCATGTTCTATGGTCATTAATTTAGTGAGTTCAGGATTAGGAGAATTTTGAGGGTGGGAAGAGAGCTTTCTAGTGTGCTACTGTTTAACACTCATTTAAAGGAGGGAAAAAAAAGCTACCAGGCTGTTTCATCTTCTCACTAATGTCTCAATAATAAAAATTAAAATAGACACAGTCTTTCACTATAAACTAAAACCATATATAAGAGGTTCTGGAAAGCTATAAAGAAATACAGGGGGTTTTATCCTTTTTTTTTAGTTACTAAAGAGAAAGGAGAAAATATTTTGTACATAGATCGTGTAACACTACCAATTAATGCACAGGATTTCCTAATTGCCTTGTGACTTACATTCATTTTAAAACTACCCTTAAATAAATATCACGATATAATTTTTGCTAATTATATTGTGGTAATCTTTTGGTCTGCACTAGGTAAATTTCAATTTAAGAAGGGCACAGTGGGGTTAAGTACACAGCAAAAAAACTTAAGAATTTTGATGGCCCCCATATTACAATGCTTCACAGCTTCCCACTGCACACCAAAATCACTGAGAAATAAGCACTATATTTTTCTGAAGCTTACAATGGAAACAGGATAAAATCAATGCACATAATAGCTGATGAAGCCAGATATTGAACTAGACATTTCAAACAATATTTCAGTATTACTATGCTAGTTTTCAAACATCTGAACATTATATGATAGTCTCAATATGCAGTTTTTTTCCTCCATAATGTATAATGTAATTTTTCTGATTTTTAAAAAACATTTACAGAGTAAATAGCAACACCCACAATTAAATTGAAGTGCCTGAGATCATTAGGCAGTATATACACAGTCACTCCATTAGCTCTCTCTTTCTCTTCAACAAAGATTATTTACAGATGCTAAAAATCAGCATCAGACACTCTTTACTTACTAGAAAGTGGTACCATAAAAAGAAATCTACAATTGCAAACAGAAAAAAAAAAGACAAAAAGATGGCCAAAACATTAAAGAAAATGAAAATAATGAAGTAAATAAAAAAAAATAGCTAAAAAAATCTCAACAACAAAAGCCCCATAACCAACCAAACAAAAAAACCTACCCCACGCTACTAAAATACACAGTAGGAGCAAAATTAAATACATAATTTTACCATAGATTAAAAAGTTTATTCCTTACTTAGCCTTCTAACATGTTGCCTGAGCTAATCCAGTGCTACTAGTAAACATTTAGTAATGATGTACCGGTCATTAACTACCCTATACTGAAGTTCTTCCATTATTGTAACAGGGAAAAATCTTCCCAAAATCAGATGGGACTATGCAGTTTGCTGTCACAACAGCTACACCCAGCCATAAGGGCTCTCCCCACCAGGGCACACTTGAACAAAAAATTTACACACGGTTCTCTTTTATTCCTGTCTTTCGCCCATCACTTAGCTTTTTTAACCATGGAAGTTGTCTTTCCTCCCAGTAAAACTTGATGCTTTGTCACTGTAAAAATCATTCAGGTTTCCCTGGGGACCTCCCAAGAGGGGAAAATCCAGGGAGATGTATGTCAAAACCTCTTGTCACCTCTGAACTACATGGTCAAAGCAGTCACTTTCATTTAACTCCATGAGTTTTCCTCACTGCTTTCATCCCACATGCACAAACAGATAGGCAAGTGAACCTGGGTTGGCTGTAGGTAAAGCATACTCATAGCAGGTCATGTCTACTTTGGGTGTGCCAGAATTACAGAGATACATGCAGAGCTGACTTCCACCATCAGCAAGAACCTGGTATCCCCCAGCTGCAAAGTATTCCCATCTTATACCTGAGCATTGTCTGCAGTGAAACAGGACATGCAAGGGGAAAGCCGAACACAGAAGCCAGAGTACTTCCAAAACCAGGCAGTAATCTAATACAACAGATGGGTAATGCAGAGATAAGACCACTAGCTCAGAGAAAAACTCACTTTATCAGGTCCTGAAGAGAGCACAGACCACTGGGACTTAGCGGAGGAGGAACAAAAAAAGCACATTCAGTTCAGCTAAAACACACTCTTATTTTCTTAGAATGGAAAATATTCTTCTGGGTTGGAAGAAACAAAAATCATCTAGTTTCAGCATCCTGCCATGGGCAGGGACACGTTCTAATAGACCAGGTTGCTCAGAGCTCCATCCAGCCTGGTCTTGAACACCATCAGAGATGGGGCATCCACAGTTTCTTCCATGAATGAGTTCTGGTGCCCTACCACCCTCATTGTAAAGAATTTCTTCCTAATATCTAACCTAAACTGACCCTCTCTCAATTTAAAGCCATAATCTCTTGTCCTAGCAGTACAAGACCTTATAAAAAGTCCCTCCCCACTTTCTTGTAGGCCCCTTTAGGTGCTGGAAGGTGCTCTAAGGTCTCCCCAGAGCCTTCTCTTCTCCAGGCTGAACAACTCCAAGTCTTTTGGCCTTCCCTCATAGGAGAAATGCTCTCTCTCTCTCTAATCATCTTGGAATGAGTCCAGAGGAGGGCCACAAACAGATCCATGTCCTTCTCACGTTTGGGGCCTCAGAGCTGGATGCAGCACTCCAGGTGGGGCCTCATGAGAGCAGAGAGGAGGGACAGAATCACCTCCCTTGACCCGTTGCCCATGTAGCTTTTGATGGCTTTTTGGGCTGTGAGTGGACGTTGCCAGGCCATGTCAGCTTTTTGTCCACCAACTCTCCCAAGTCCTTCTCCGCAGGGCTGGTCTCTATCCATTCTCCACCCTATCTGGATTTGTGCTTGGGATTGCCCTGACCCAGGTGCATTTTGTTTGCAATGCATAACAAATACAATGAATCTGGTTTTACACTATCTAGTTCCTTCAACACGACAAAAATAATATGAGGACAGCTTTCACACTCAAAGTGAAACACATCTCAGTCAACAGGTCCAGCATAGAGCTTGTGCTTCACATCAGCCCTTGTAAAGCCTTCAAAATACCAGCAAGTTAGGATTCACATGATCCATAGGCTTTCTGCTGAACATATGAAAAGGGCATATTTCACAGCTAGAGCAGAAACTCAAGCTCCTCATATCAGCAAAAAAGCCCAGCAAAACACAAAAATGCAGAGGAGGCCTGTGCTTGCTGACTCCAGCTAAGATGCCTGGCTACATTGATGGACCATGTAATAGACTTGCTGCTTTGATGAATATTCACCCTTACAGATCTTTCCTTCACCTTCTCAAAAAATTTCCAAAAATATCATAGGAAGTTATTTGCAGCACAGTGCCTCTGCTTGGTCAAAATCTGCTAAAATGCTGTAGTGGAATATAATTTTTACAGTGGGGAAAAATATGGACATTGGTGAAATGTCACATAGAAGAGAGAAGCACAGAATAGAACAATCTTTCAAAAGGATTTTTTTATCATGCTAAAAATCATTACTACATAAAATGTAATGCCCCTGCTATTGAAATAGACTGTTTCATTTAACTTTTCTATTTTACCAAAATTTCAGCAACTCCATGTCTCAAAAGTTTGCCCTTAATACAAATTTATGTTCCTTTTCAGCACTTGTGATACTTTAACTTGCTAAACTGTAAGTTTATCCACGAATGAGTGGATTTATTTAAAGGTATGCTTGAAAATTCATATTGACATTTGAACATGAGTTTATTCTGTGCACACCAAAAGAGCTTGGCTCTTTCACCTAGACACCTGAGAAATCACACACTTCTAAATAACAGCAAGCAGATGGAGTAATTTCTATTTTCCAGAAATTAGCTGCAGAAGCTTATTAAAGCTCTGTAGTAAATGTGCAACTTCATGTTCTTCCCCAAACTTCAAAATAAATATGACACTAAACAAAAGGACACATTTTAATATAACATTTAGGAACTCATTTCAACTAATTTTAACTGACTTCTGAACAGTGTCTGAACTGGATGCAAATGACAAATAGTTGGCATTTATATGCAAGTGTTGTTCCTGCATCATAGATATACTCATCTGAGCCTGAAAAAATACACTCCATCTCTTCATAAAGTGGAATCAGCTGCAATGACAACTCATTTTTGGCAACTTTAGTCCCTATCTACTTATAAATACCAGAAGCAGCCTCAATCACATATTAAATCTAATTAACAAACCCACTAAAGTACATGCCGCGGTTCCAGCCTGGGTGGCAGCAATCCCGACACCTTTCTTCAGCCCTGGCTAGCCTGCACTGCCACGCCAAGGGCACCGGGCAGGTGTGGGTCACCCGATGGCACAAAGGTCCTTTTCAAGGGGCACCAGCCACCAGGCGACTAAGGCCCCCAAAGGCAGGCGGTACTCCCCACCCACACATCCCCCGCAGGGACCGGCGTGTGTGGGCTAGTTAGCACTGACTCTACCTAGGAGTCCTTGGTCTGAGATGGTATGGACGCCGCAGCTGTCGGAGGGTAAAAGGGTAGAAAGCGACTCACTCCCGTTGGGGCGAAACAGGAACAGTTTACTGGGGGTCCAGACCCCAAGGCAACCAACAGGGAGTGAGCCCAGAATAGTTCAAAATGAGGGGTTTTATAGGGGGTGGAATTGAGGGGTGGAGAGAGAGTAACAACCAATGAAATTGGGTAAGAGGTGGGATTAAGGGGTGACAGACAGGGGTAGAAACCTGAGGCCTTCTACTCAAGCCTTTCAGGGATCGAGTAGTGATGATTAATAGGGAAGGTTTTGGAATAAGGGGCGGAGTCGGGGTACATATGTGGTGTAGGGATAGGAGGGGTTTAGGGAAGGGTACATAAAAGGGGAATATACATGTCACAGAGTGAACCAAACTTAGGGTAGGGGGATAACAGAACGAACCATTATAATTAACAAGCACATAACACACACCACCACAAGTACACCATTGCAAATACAAATGCCAGCTTCATCAGTGAGAGCAAATATCTAACACTTGCACTGCATTTCCACAGCAATTTCAAAATAATTTTATGGAGGAGAGTAAGCAGATCTGTCTGACCATCTCAGATCCATGTATGTATCTTTCACCTCACCTTTTTCATTTCATTGCAAAGACAGGTAATTTGGACCCTGTGCCTTAGACCACAGTATTAAAATAAAACTAGTTATTGCAGGAGTATCACAACTCAGCAGACCTTACAGTACTGAAAGTAAGATTCCATCTTCGAGCAGTGCTGCATAATGGGAAATTTATGCATTTTCTTCCATAATTTCACTCTAGGCAAGAGAATTTTCAGTACTCATTAGAAGAGAGCACACTGTGATCAGGACTCCAGAACAGAGGCAGAAGTATGAAGTGCAAATACAGCATTACCAGTACAACACAGGCTATGTGCAAAGCAAATCCTTTTCTTGTTACTTGCTTGCATCTCTAGTGGAGGGCTTGAGAAGAACAGTGTTGAATAGATCCTAGTTCATGAGGAATAAAAAACTAAATATCTTCTTCAGTGGGTCTGAAACAGAACACATCTTGAAATACTGAAAATGATGATTCTTGGTCAATCAGCAAAGAGCACTTCAAAAGCACATTAAAAATGAGGAAACCACTGTCCACCACGACATCCACAAAAATCCTTCTCAGACTCTCTTTTGTAACCTTCGTTTCACTGAGAAGGGAGATATGTTGCAAGAAAAAGCCATGAGGTCAGGACATGGATGCCACAAGTCTTGAAACCTTAACAATGTGGGAATTTGGAAAAGGAAGACCTTTTCTAAACAACCCACAGCAGTTCTGATGATCCCATAGAGAGATCAGCAGAGAAACAACCGATTCTGTTCTATAAAGAGAGAACAAAGGCATCCCTCATTCTCAGTAACGGACTTGAGAAGGACAGCAACAAATTTTCCTTTACCATGAACCAGCAACTGCACATAAACCCTTACTACTTAAAAAACCAACAGCCATAGGAATGGTTAAATTAAGCAAATTAATTAATTAAGCAAATTGAGCCAAATTAAAGTGGCCCAGCTGCAGGACTAGCTTTTTCTTGACTCAAGTCCTATTCTATCTGGGACTACCACTACCACTAGCACTACCATAAATGCTGCTCTCCTGGTAGGAATAAAACAAAACACTTAGACTGATCACAAAACACTTACACTTACACAGCACAAAATGGTTAATTTGTATTTTACGTCACTAATTATCAAAGAGTAAAGGCTCCCAAAGCAAGCCTAGCAGGCTGGAAGCTTTCCTGTGTCAAATTATTCCTAAGGAAAAAAATAATTTAAAAATAATGGTAATTACAACACTAAGTCCTACTACATCACATAATGGTAAAGCTCAGCTTCCTAATGCAAAGTGCTGTAATGCTGTCCCAAGCCAGCCAGAAGGGAAGCTGAATTAATCTCCACCATTACACATGGGCTTGTTAAACCGCAGCAGAGTGAAAACAAAAAGCCCATGTTATTATCAGTCAGTGCTGCCACTGAGAGCCCAGCAGGGAGCCCCGACACCTTGCATGAACCACACTTATTTCACAGTGCTGCTGCTGGCAAGACCCTGTGAAGAGCATCTGAAACAAGTGGTGCAGTTACTCATGAGCTAAATGGATGCCAGAATCACCACATAGAGGATAAAGGGATACTGAAAGAAATTTGCACCTCTCTTTTCCCCTGACAGAACTAGTGGGTGGAAGAGACAGATCTGTTACTTTCCATCCTGATGTCTGCATTGGCACGGAGGTTTTGGCCAAACCAGGAAACAGCTTCTGCTCTCACATCCACTCTAAAATTGGGCTTGAAAACACTCTCACTGCCAGAAGAGAGAGAAGGGAGCTAAGGACTTTTTCTGCATCTCCGTGGATCAATACACATATCCTCTGAAGGCTAAAAAAGAGAAACAGTATAAAATGGAGCAAAGTCATTATCCAGGATATATCGTTAAAGCACATAGTGGACAGACTTTCTGTAACAATGACCTAGACAGATATTAAACTAGCAGGTGTCGCATACATCTGCGAGACAGACAAAGCACTATTAATCTCAAAGAAAAATAATGCAGCGTGATAACGTGACATCTGGCCATGCACAATAAAAACACTGTAAAACATTCATTCTTTCCTATTTGCTAAGTAAGCAATGACTCTTTTAATTATCCACATCAAATCCATGCTCAGAAGATGTCAATGAGAAAATCTGAAACATCTGGGAAATGCTTACATCTGTATTTTATACTTGGTAAAAAATTATGTTAGTGCTTGTGGACCTGATTCTGTCCATGTTTATCAAGTTTCCCCCCTTGAAGTCAATGGCTATGTGTGCACAAGAGAGAACACATTGGGATAAGTAGGATTCTAAAAAGTGAAAATAAAGTTCTACCTATGTCATTTCAAATCATGTCTGACTCTGGCTTTGTTCTTTTGTTTTCCTCTTGAGCATTTCTGTACCTTTTTTTTGTCTGTTCTTAATCCATTCAAAAAAGGGATAGTCTTAATACATCTTAAAAAAATAAAAATCACAAGATTCAATGATTCTTTTCAACTGCACACAGCACGTGCCTATGCGGAATTAAACATCTTTGGATAATAAGAACATAAACGTTGACTATTTGGAGGACAGAAGCAGTTTTAATTAGACTAAGCTATAAAAAAAACCCCAAAACTACACCACCAAAACCAATTCAAACAAAGCGCACACAAAAAACATCCCAATACTTTCACCCTAATAAAGTTAAAATGCCTTTCTGAACAAGTCTGAACTCCACTAATAGCCAAATATATTATATTAATGGGTGTTTATTTAGAAATAACAATTGGGTTATTTAAACAGCCTTGAATAGAATTCAAATTACTTGTTATAGTGTGTAATGTGCTTCTTGCTGTATCTTCTACTGAATTTCTGAATGCTGACAAAATTCTAGTTAACATTTTCCGTAAGTCAAGATATTTCACCAGTTTCAGGAAATAAAAAAACCTCACACTCTCACAAGGGCATTTTTGGAAGATACATATTTTATTTGCATGAAATTGTTAGACATACTGTTTCATTCTGAAGTAAAGCTACTACTATCACACTAGCAGTTAATCACGAAGTCCACTACCTCTTTTGTTAAAGTCAGAGTGAAATTTAATAGATTTACCACAAGGAAGGGGGCAAAAAGCAAACTGTCAGCAAACTGGACCAAATCTTGTCCTGATTACTTCAGCTTGGGGATTTTTCAAGACCCCTTACATAATGCTCTTTTATTTCACCTGACATTGCAATTGCTCTTTCAAGCATGACTTATATAAATCGAGAAAGCATCTTCAGTTCCCCTTTCCAAAAGCTTTATCTTCAACACAGCAATTCCCACCCCACACTTCAGAGTGACAATTCTGGACCCAGACCATGGTGCAAAGCTGGTCCCTGCAGCTCTCCAAAGACTCAACTCATTCAGACCATACAGCCCAACAGCAGCATAAAACCCACATCTCTCTTGACAAAGTCCAAACCGGCTCAAAGAAAGCTAAACACCCTTTAAATTACTTCATAATTTATCCCTTGCTTAAGAGAGAAGATTTGATGCCTTAGCCAAAGCCCTCAGAGACTAGTGCAAGAGTCAACAAAGAGAACAAGAGCTTGATTTATTGACCAGCAGGTAGCAGTTCAAGGTCCACCAATAAACAGTGGTAATTACATAAGACACTGAGACTTCTGCCTGGAGCCAGCAGGAGGCCACAGTCATCATTTTTTCCAAATTCTCTGAAACAAATACTGATACCAGAAAAAACCAAACCAAAACAAAAAAAACACCAACAATCTTTATCTATGGATTTTAAGAGGCCAGCAGTCTGAGAATCCAAATAGAATGATTACAGGGCCATGTTAGCATCCTCTGAATAAAGGATCTTATGAGCAAAAAGTGCTTGAGTAACCAAAATGAAGCTGAGCCAATGCCTCATCTCTCCAGGCAAATATGGAGCACTGATGCACCAAAACACTGTTTGCAGGATGGAAGAGGTAGCCCAGAGTGAAAATAGACTCAGAACTTCATTCTTGTGATAAATAGCCCAAAGTACTTTTTCAAACCCCAGAGCAGTACTGTCTTTAAGGCAGACTTCTAATTAGTCACACATAATTGAAACATGCAGCTGTTAAAACACTGAGTACAAAAATAAGCACAAGAATGATTTTCTACTTGCACGTGCAATTCTCTCTCGATTAGTTATGAGATGTTCTATTTCTGAACTTCTAGTTCACTAAAGAGCTTACTACTATAATTGAGGGGAAAAATACTGAAGCATCATTGTTATCTGATTCATTTTAATTTGTAAGTGTAAATTATTAGAAACAAAGGAAAAAAGTGACAGTTTTGGTCATTAAACTCTTACAAGAATTACTTTGTTCTAAACTACATATCACCATATAACAAATTATTTCTAAATTATCTAAAAGTACTTATGTTACATTGGTCATCACTCTTCAGAGAAAATAGAATCACAAATTGCCGTTATATTTTCAGGGAAACCAGGATTTAAAAGACTGATGTGTGTTATCTTGGAATGAGCTAGACACAGCCACCCACAGGGCCCACGTGTTTCCTTTATTTAGGAAGCAATAAAATCCAACAAGTTACAAAATTATGTTGCCCAACAAACTCTCATAACTTTCATAACAGGTACTATCATTTCCCAACAAACTTTTTGAACTGCTGAAATTTTACTAAATGCCCACAAAAGTAACAAGACTCAGACTCAACAAGTGACAAAATAATCACAGTTGGATATAAACACTGGGAAATGGTAGATATTACACATTAATTAAGTATTACACATTAATAAGCACTGCCAAGAGTAGAATGCCAGGATATGTGGATGTAGCAGTAGACTGATATGGCAGAAACGCATGAGAGAGCTATTCTTTCTATTGCTAATAAATCTATCTTCTGTGAGTCAAAATTGATACAAATTACTCTAAATATAATTCTCTGTCATCAAGAACTAAAAAACAGTGGTGTACTATATAACACATCAAGGCTTGGAAAAGAGAACTTTAAAACCCAAGACTGAAAGCTGAACTTGTAGCTGCCTAGGTTGTTAAAAACCAGACGATACTCAGTAATATATAACAGTTGGGTTTTATAAAGGTTGTCTGTAATTTTTATTGCTATCTTAGGAAGTGGCCTTTGTTTCTTAAGTAATGAATTTGGAGAGGAACAGGGTAGAAATATCAATCCCTTTTTTTTCTCCCTCTTTAAAACATAAACAAATGGTCTCTTGCTCTTCATAACATAGTTAAGACATTTAAAATTAATAAAGTTCAATTAGTGCACCTGAGAAGCCTAAATTAAGTTTCATAAGTGCAAGTCAGATAAGTAGTCATAGCTGCAGGAGAGACATGCTTACTCTCAAATTGCAAAACCAAGCACCACCACACTTCAAGGGTGCTGAAAACTTGTGTTCTACACACATGGAAGAGCTTTAGCCTCATAACTCTAATTGTTTATCCTTAAGAAACAAAGTGGCATGTACCTTTCTAAGTATTTGGATATTCAGGTATCGCCAAACACCAAAATACTCACTCAGCCTGTCCTGATTGCAGTTCTGAAGTTATGACCCGTGTGCTTCCCACTGGTGAGGCCACATTTGTGTCCAGTTCTGGGCCCCCCACTACAAGAAAGACATTGAGGTGCTGGAGCATGTCCAGAGAAGAACAATGGAGCTGGTGAAGGAGGAGCAGCTGGGGGAGCTGAGGTTGCTTAACCTGGAGAAAAGGAGGCTGAGGGGAGACTTTACCACTCCCTACCTGAAAGGAAGTTGTAGCCAGGTGGGAGTCAGCCTCTCGTCCCAAGTCACAAACAGCACAAGAGCAAATGGCTTCAAGTTGGGAAACGGGATGTTTATATTGAATATCAGGAAAAAAATCTTCATGGAAAGGCTTGTCAAGCATCAGAACAGGCTGCCCAGAGAAGTGGTGGAGTCACTACCCCTGGAGGCATTTAAAAGATATGTAGGTGTGGCACCATCCAATGAAGATACACGGTTTAGAGCTGGGCCAAGAGCTGGACTCAGCGATCTTAAAGGTCTTTTCCAACCTAAATGATTCTATGATTTTATAACAGGAATGCATTGTACAGAGCAACCCCTATGCTAAGATGCAGAGGTGCTCCCATAAGTATCTGAACAGAATGCCATCTTTTTAAGGCTACCTCACCAAAGCAGTTTGTTTTAGAAATTCATCACAAACATTTCTTACAAAAAGAACCCCTCCATTTGACAACAAACACTGTCTTCCTCTGTTCCTCAGTCTTATTTGGTGACATAATACACACCCTATGAAGAAGTTCACCTCTACAGCTTAGCAAACATCTGTAGTACAGACAAAATCAACTCCATCTTCGTCAAACTTTGTTACCAGGTACATTTTTTTAGCTTTCTTTCTAAAAACCTTCCTGCCACATTTAACATGCAATAAGTCAATTAGTCAAAACTTGGAACAGATAGACATGACCATTAGTATTCTTAGAGATTCCAAACCAAAAGAACAGACAAACAAAAAAGACCAAAACAGAGAATCATTAACAGCCTACTTTCAGTAACATTTACTGTATATTAACAACAATCCTATTTAAACCAAATCCTCCCTTTTACTTTTGAGGAGTAGATGGAAGTGAAAACCTAGAAACAGTGAGAAACAGCAATCAAATGCTATGATCTGCCTTCTGGTGCTAGTTTTGAGAAGTATTTTGATAGCAAGATGGAAATCCAATACTTCATGAATTTCAGATGAGGAAAGAACCAGGTCTTTGGGGCTGCACATAAGATTTTTGTTCATGATTTTAAATTTGATACAATTCTTACATTCCATCATCGTGAAATGAAAACAAATTAAACCAGGGTTTACTGTATCTATAAATACATGTTTCTCTTGGGATCATCCCAGAACCAGTGGTAATAGAAGCAATAACATCAGAGAAGTAACCAGTAGTATTACCTTCAGTAATTTAAGTAGAAATAAATGAGCTTCAAGTGTTTTTTCTAAACATACAGAATATGTAACCAGCACACTAAATAACAGTAAGCAACTGAGAACAATTTAAATAATAACTTCTGAAATGCATTAGTTCAGTAATGAATTCACTAGTTAGGCCAGACTACATTATCATTTGATCTGACATCCACAATAGAACAGTTTGCCAATTGAAATATTTATGTATTTTAAATTTATATATAGCATGCAAGAAATACATAAAGACTACTGTAATTTGATAATTTATTTCCATGATGTACTACAACCAATATTAAAAGTTTAAACTCATTTCCAAAATCAATTTGTTCAATATTAGCTATCAACTCCAACTCTTTTTATTTGCTACAAAATTAAAAAGCCCTCCAACAGAAACCACTTTCCTGTGAGGTGCTTGCAGTCTTCAATCAATCTGCTTTATCTGGCAAAGGAAAACAGCTTGAGCTTCTTTATTATCTTCTGCAGGTGTGTTTTTTAGATCATGATTCACTCCAGTAAGATCCTGCTCAATACACCTGCAGCACCTCATCTGATTGCACTGATGCATAAGGATTTTTAAACTCCTTTATTTTTTTAAATGGGGAGGGGATTGTTGGCCTAATTTTTAATCCAATGCATCCCACGTGATTTTGTTTGGGACAGACTCATCCCTCCTCCTTTTTTCTTAACCTCCAAGTCCTGCTCTTGCCTAGAAATGACAACAGATTTTCTCTGCAGTCATGACTAGCTTCATAAATAAAATTTTTGGCAAAACAAATTGATTTTGTTATTTGTACTCTTGTCATTTTAACAGTATTTTACTGGGACAACCTTTTGTCTTTAGCTAGTCTTCTCTGATCATTTTCACCACGTTTCCTCAGCACTTTATTCAAAGTGAGCATATCCAGTTAAGATTATATGCTACCTTTTTTTTTTTTTAAGAGAAATCTTTTTCAGGCTCTTAAGTCTGCAATGTTCTTAAAGTCCTCTTCAGGCAGGTCACGTAATTGATTTAAATGCAGTACAATTTCTGTAGACTAAACATTTATCTTGATCACGAACCCTAAATGCTATAAAACATCAAATTCCTTAGGAGATTATATAATTTGGGGCAATCCCACTGGTTTCACTCACGTAATGAGTCTCACTGATGTCAACAGAATTTTTAGAGTCATTATGAACAGGATTTGTTTCAACCAGAGTAAAAAGATTTTTGTTATCTTGACGGGTAGGGACAATGGTCCTATGTCACATACAAGTCCCCCTAACAATCATATTTTATAGCAGAAGCTTCCAAATCCCCACAAAACCCTAAGAACCTTCTTTCAGATTTTAATCTGTGTTATTGACTCCAACTTTGATACACTACTTTCTGTTTGAAGGCATACAGCATTACTGTCTACAACCTCTTTAAGTCTGGTGAGGTCATGTGCAGGGCTGCAGTCCATAAGAATTCCTAGGAATATTTCTATCTAAAATATGTGAACATGTGCAGGTATTTTTGGCACACCTATAGGGAGGGAGACAAGAAACAAAGCACATTTCGTGTCTCTTACAAGGTGCAGCAGGAGCAATTACTAACCTACTGCTTCTGATTGTGTCCTCAACACCACTCGCTGCAGATGATGGGCAGTGACACGGCCGGATACATAGTCTGGTTGGCAATACTTTGTAATGTTCTACATGTTTAACTGCTATATAACAGCGTTTCTTAAAAAATATCTGATATAGCAACTCTTAAAATACAGCTACATGACAAGAAGTCAGTCAGGAGTAACTACTAAGAAAACCTGTTTCTGGAGCTTCCACCCTGCACTCACCTCCACTACTAAATTCCTCCCTTCCCTCTCTCCCTGTTGTTTTTTTGGTTGGTTGGTTGGTTTTTTGTGGTGTTTTTGTGGGTTTTTTGTTTTGTTTTGGGGGTTTTGTGGTTTTGTTTGTTGGGTTTTGTCTTGTTTTGGGGGTTTTTTTTTTGAAGGGGTGTGGGGTTTTTTTTTGTTTTGCTTCCCTTTTAAATGTAGTGCGTGCTTAACTCTAGCTGGGCCTTTTCAAAACCTGGTAACGGTGAAGAGCACAATGTTGGGCAAGATTAAGAGCTACAAAGGAATGAGAAAATCTACAATTTGTAGACATCAAGAGCCTGCTGGTATAAGAAGCCTTGTCAAAGAAACAGTATTTATCTTAGCGTATGCTCTGTGTGACATTAGAAACATCATTTACTCTTCCTGTTTGGAGAAATTACAAAAAAAAAAGATTAACTAAGTTCTTACAAAAAAAAGAGTTCCAAAACCAGTCCTGTTAATCATATAGTTTGTGCCTAGTATTTAAAAAAAAAAAAAAACACCTTACAAAAAAAGACTATTATCACAAAACAGAAAGACTCCATAATGAAAATTAAAGGAGCAGTGATTTTTAAGGTACCTGAATTCTTGGGAGCAGGAAGAGCTTTCAGGGCTTGACCTGTGACCTGCCCTTCTCCACTTCTGACATTAGTAGTGCAGGACCAAACAACTCCTTTAACCAAAACCAGGTTTTGGCACCCTCTAGAGGTTTTGCACCCACAAAGAAACAACTCGGAAGACAGATACTTGCAATTATTATAAAATTTGGAAGAGCACATGACCCAGAACTCAAGCCTGTAACCAGTGCAACCCATTACAGAAAGGCTTAAGCAAGAATGAAAAGCTAATACATTAGAGAATCAATTCTGGTTTCATTCTTTATGATCAGCTTGCTCATCTCACTCCATCAGCCCTGGACCTTTGGGTCTGTAGGAGCAACTAGAAAAACACATTGCAATTAATACTCCACTGTTAAAAGACAAGGAATCACCACATAACTAAACCTTTATGAAATTAGTTTACAACAGCTAGCAAAATAATAGATCACCCATCTATGCAACACTGTAAAATAATACTCCAAACCTTTACTGTCACATGGATATATTTTTATAAAGTGGAAATCAAATTTTGTTCATATTCACTGACTAAAAGCAGTATTAATCACCAAATTTACCATCATTTGTCCAGACAATCCTCCCTTCCCATAAAACACTGTCCATACAAAATATGAAGGGAAAAGGAGTTTTATTACAGAACTACCTTCTGACTTTTTGATCAAGCTGGTGTTAGGATGCCACTTCCTATACTATATAACGAAAAACTATCTGTTCAGATTTCAGTGGATCATGCTCTTCAGGTCCAACACAAATGTGCTCTTAAATGGAGCATTAATTGTCCACCATCTTCACTCCATGTCTAAAAATACAGGGTATTTCAAACAGATTTGCACAACTTCCTCAAAACAGACCAATGGCTCATTTTAGATGCTTCATTATTAAAGAAAAAAAAAAAAAAGAGGCATTTCCTATAATCAACTATATCACAGAAATTTAAATTCCAAATGTGAAGCATTTATTTTTAGAATATTTTAAAATTGCAAGCTATTAATCCATAGCTTTCCAACACGGAGACCACTGGTCTTTTGTTGAAAATATCTTGCCTTCGTTTTCTTGAGAAAGCAAATAAAAATAAAAAACACAGATCAGAGTGTCTAGGGTATTCCAGGAGCAACAAAAAAAAAGGGGGTGTGCCATATCCTCAGCCCAGTTCTCTTCAAAATCTTCATTAACGAGTTGGACACAGGACTCAAAGGAATACTATGTTGCTGACAACACTAAATTAAGAGGAGCTGTCAACTCCCTCAAGGGCAAAGGCCCTGCAGAGACACCTTGACAAGACGGGTTATGGCCAAGTATGAAGTTTTACAAAGCAATGTACCAGATTCTGCATCTGGGATGGGCCAACCTTGGATGTTCCTACAGACCGGGGAATGAAATGCTGGAAAGCAGTGCTGAGGAAAGGGACCTGGAGGTGCTGGTTGAAGGCAAGTTGAATATGAGTCAGCAGTGCCCTAGCAGCCAGGAGGGACCCTCGGGAGCTTCAGGCACAGCATCACCAGCCAGTCAAGGGAGAGGATTGAACCACTCTGCTCTGACCTGGGGCGGCCTCATCTTCAGTCCTGTGTGCAGTTTGGGCACCACGCTATAAAAAACACATTAAGCTGTTAGAGAGGGTCCTAAGGAGGGCCACGAGAATGGTGAAGGGTTTGTAGGGGAAGCCATACGAGGAGAGACTAAGGTCACTTGGTCCGTTCAGCCTGGAGAAGAGGAGGCTGAGGGGACACCTCACTGCAGTTACAACTTCTTCACAAGGAGAAGTGCAGAGGCAGGCACTGCTCTCTTCTCTGTGGTGACCAGTGACAGGACTCAGGGAAATAGCATGAAGCTGAGTCAGGGGAGGTTTAGGTTGGATATTTGGAGAAGGTTCTTCACCTAGAAGGTGGCTGGGCACTGGAACAGCTCCCCAGGGAAGCCTGACAGAGTTCAAGAAGCATTTGAGCAATGTTCACTGACACATGGTGTGCTTCTTGGGGTGTCCTGCACAGGGCCAGGTGTTGGACTCAATGATCCTGATGAGTCCCTTCCAACTCAGCATATTCTATGATTCTATACACATACTTCTCCAGTTCCAGTATCAGACTAATTTGAGACATCCACATAACTTTATTTGAATTAGACTTTTGTATCAGTGACTGGTAAACCGAAATGAAGACCAATTGTTAACAAAATCATACAGCACCTGCTTCAGAGACAACTGTAATGAGACTCTTGAAATATCCTGCTGATGGCTCCTCAGGGATCCAGCTCTAGCTACTGCAAATTCTGAACTGGATGTAGAAGAGGTGGTATCAGGCAAGGCTGAATGGTGCTGCACAGACACCCTTACTGCAGGCATTGGGCCATACTAGAAATCATGCAAAGCTCCTTTACATACTGTGATGTTTAAGTTTTCATCAGCAGATTCAGGCAGCATCAGAGTATTCCTTTGCCATCTCCTGCATGCTGGAAAAGCCACAGTAACTAATGCAAGGGATGTCCTCAGGATGACCACCACATTCAATGGACAACCTGATAACCACACACAGACTCCAATTTGCAGAGAAACCAGTTGTCTACTGTGCTAAAAGTCAATGGAAACACATCAGGTCCACACCTAAAACTTTTCCCTGGTCCCAAACAGCTTCCATTCTCAGTTCAAAGCCTTGTTCCTTCAATATTAAGTAACAGTTAAGCTGATACTATAGTTCACTAATATCTGAATTTCTTTGAGACAATGCAGATGTCAAAGCATAAGTCAAATAGCTGTGAATTATCTAGAAATGCAGCAGAACTGTGCACAGCTGTCCAGAGGCTTCATCAGTACTGCATGGAATGGGAGAGTCACTTTGCTCTGCAGCCCAGGAAGCTGTTGGGTCTTCTCTGCCACAAGAACACACTGCTGCTTCATGTTCAGCTTGTCCATCAGGAATTTCAGATCCTTCTCTACAAAGCTACGTTCCAGCCAGTTGGCCCCAGCATACACTGACACAAAAGGTTATTCCAACCCAGGCACAAAACTTGGCATTTTGTCTTCACTGAACTTCACAAGGTTCCTGTGAGCTCTTTTCTCCCACCCGGTAAGATGTTCCTGAATGGCAGCACAATCCATTGGTGTATCAAAATCTCCATTTTGCATCACCTGCAAACTTGCTGAGTGTAACTCAGTGTTCCACTACGGAGATCAGCAACAAAGATGTTCAATAATACAGAGCACTTCAGCAGCCCCCAGGATATACTGTTAGTGCCTCGTCTCCAATTGGATTTCACATTGCAGACGACAACCCTTGAGCAGTTCCAACAGTTTTCAGCCTATGTCACTGTTCACTTACCTCATCCATACTTTAAGAGCTTGTCTATGAGCAGGTTATAAGAGACTGTCAAAAGTCTCCTATAAAGTCATAATAAATGACATTTGTTGCTCTTCCTTCACCCACCATGGTCATCATATCTCACCATGGAAGGTTAAGTATGTCTTCTCCTTCATAAATGGACTATGACTACTCCAAATCACCTTCTTGTCCTTCATGTATTTGGAAAGTGTTTCCAGGAGGATTTGCTTCATCACATTCCCAAGGACTGAAGTGAGGCTGACTTGCCTGTAGTTTCCCAGATCGTCCTTCTTGAAGTCAGGAATGATGTTCACTTTCCTTCAGTCCTCAGGAACCTCCCTTGATCGCCATGACCTTTCAAAGATAATCATTAGAGACTTTAAATCTCCTACAACTAGTACATAAGTAGAATTTTTAATGCAGATGATGGGCAGATGCCATGACAGAGGATCACTATAAACTCCTCCACTCTTCAGTGAGCAAATATACTGTTGTTCAGAAGCTAATTCTGAATCCCAAATCAGCTATTTATTAGCATTTGATCAGATATATTCTTGCATGTGTAACAGTCCACACCTGAATAAAAGGAAAATCCTCACTGAAACCATCCTGAGACAGCTTGATAGTCACAGCCTGATAATGAGATGCCACAGAAATTCATGTTACAGAAAGTCATGAGGAGTGAGATCAGGTTCTCTGTTACTAACAGCCTGTGCCCTAATTCAGCAAAAAGCAGTATCCAAAACAAGCTAACTAGTATCTGAAAACACAGGTAATAAAGCATAGAGCAAAGCCTGTGAGAAGAGACTGAGTGATGTCAGGGAAGAGTGTTAACTGTGGAATAGTCTACTGGAAGAAGAAAAAAATACATTAAAAAAAAAAGATTCAAAGTCTAACCATCCTCTGAGTATATGAAAAATGACCTATAACTTGAATAGAGGAGATAATGTAATCTGCTATATTCACACATACTGGTAAACAAACTTATCGTCTAGAAACTATGGGTTTTAAACAGAATTTTCTCTTCAGATTGTATCTGTAGGAAGTATCATTGTCATTCACACTGTATTTACCATTTTGAGGTGTAAGTGGTTTGCTAACTCCACAAGTTTTGCTGACTGTTATCTGACAACCTAGAGGAACAATGGATAAGAAAAACAAAGACATGCTTTGAACAGCTCCTAGAATGGAAATGTATAAAAACACCACCTTATGTACATGCTTTAAGGATAGTGATATGTGGAATAATTAGAAGGCAGATGTTCTAAAATTCATTGTGAATTTCAATAGACTACTAACAAGGCTGACTACAAGTGTATGAATGGATCAGAGTTGTGCAAATTAGATTTCTGCAGTAAATTAAATTAATTTTGCTCAGCAAAACTTCTTTATTATTTTAACTGAAAGAGCAGAAGCTACAAAAGCTATAACTAATGTTTCACAGAATTTGTTAGGTTTAACAAATTTTCTTTTTTCAAATTAGTATTGCATTAATTATGGTTTCAAGAGTGCATTATATTGCTACCTGTAAATTATTCCAAAATATTAAACACAATGAAATACATGAAGTGATAAAGGCAACTTCTGCCTAAAAAACAAAGTAAGAAGAAAAGTCTACAGTTACCTTCTAATCCACTGAGCCACAGCTTAAGGTGCTCAGCCACCTTGGCCCCTTCCTCATCTGTTTCCTTTTTGTTTCTTTTGTCTTCTGTTTATTTCTCCTTGCAAAGTGAATGTCAAGAAAAGCTATTTCAGAAAAGACCATTTGTGAGAAATCATCTTAAAAGCTATGAGGTATTTTTAGACAAACAGATACTATAATAGCACTAATGTTTTGTGAAAGTGAGAAAAAATTGCTGAGAGATTGTCCAAATATTCTAGGGCTTACCTATGCTACCCACTGTGCTGAAAGAGTCTTTAATTACTTCAACATCAACTTGACCCTTATTTAAAGAAGAAAACCTATGGATATAGGAACTTCAAACATTTGTCCCCCACCCTTCTGCTCTGAGTCTGCTTCTTTTTGCTTGAAACAAAAACAGATTGAAAAGGAATTGGTACCACAACAAGGCTTGAACAGAAGTTGTCTGTCCAGTTCTCTCATAGTATGTGATGAAACAATAGCAATACTTTCTTGCTTATAAATGAGTTTAATAACACTCCTTAAACACGCTATGCTAATATAGTGTATTAATGGTGTAGTAGGGACCATCATATTCACTGATGCTTTGTACAGCTTCATTATTCTTGTCAAAGCTAATTCTGGTTTTGTTCTTTAAAATTCTCACAGATAAGGGATCTGGTACAGTTTACCATTTTGCCTCCTCTTCATACCCCTCCAAATTACTCTCTTTTTACTTATTTTCATTTTCTTAAAGATGTGACAAGAGCCCAGTAACAACATTTTCTGACTCGGAAAAAAAGCCTTTTATATCACATAAACCATATTGCTACCTACTTTGTAAAATGTTGGATGAAGTCAAACAAAAGTTAAGTTTTATACCACTCCTGCACTGAGAGCAGTATAGTAAGAGACAGGTATTTGCTTCAGCAATATGGAAAGGGCTACATGTTCTAAAAGTACATAAGCAACCAGGATCCTATTTTCATGCTTGTTCCTGGCCTATTTTCAACCTCTCTTGACTTCTTTTCCCTTCAGCAGTTCTGTTAGTAGCTTCTTGAACTTTTCAGCACAAGGACCATATGTGAGTATGTTTTGGCCAGCACAAGTTCAGCAGGGTTGTGATCTGAGCACGGTTGTCAAAACACTGATGCAGTACAAAATCAAGAGCCACCACTATGTCCGATTGCTTAGACGATTCCAGTCTGTTTCTCCATCTGCATTCTTGCACATGGTCTTTCATCCCTGGCACAGTTAATGAACCTACAGCACACAATTTTCTAACTGTGCCCTGGGAGGGAATTGGTTCTGTGCTGCTCTGCACAGGCAGAGTGCTGAAGCACAGTCTGGACCGTGGTTCTGGTTGTTATTGCTTGGAAAGGATCATGCACCAGCTCAGAGGTGTTGAGCTCTCATTGTATTTCAATGTGGGAAACACTGGGATATCTACGACTCCCTTCGAGGTCCTGCTGTAACTTAGGTCTAAGGTCCAGTTCCCAAACAAAAACAGCCTACTGGAATTCAGTGTCAATAAGAAGTGAATACACTTCCACTCAAATACTGACAAGTTTGGTTTCACATAAGTAGAATGGTAAGAAAATTTGAAACAAGAGCTGCAAACAGGTCAACTGAAGGAGTTTCCTGGGGCTTCCACTAGGAGCTAACCTGTGTCTAGGGATAGCAGCTTCAGTCCCTTGCCAGCTTTTTGCACCATAAAATTATTTCAGCTATAAAACACTATCATAACTGCAGAGAGATGCAATATACAATGCATGCACACTGCTAACAAGTGACAGGACTCACATCCTGTCAGAGAGCAGAAGAGATCTCTGTTTAAAATAATTTTTAAAAGGGGGGAAAAAAAAGGCAAGAACAGAATTCAAAAGGCCACAGCAATTTTCATGGTATTTTATTTAAGCCATTAATGACCACTTCAAGACAACTGAATAAAAAGTCTTCACAAAAGAGGAAGCCTGACTGACAGAAATAAACAATGAAAAAAGAGAGGAAGTACTGTTTTATACGTCTGTTGTGTTTTGGGCAATATTGGAATGTCATATTTAGGTATTATTAAAACCTCTGCATATATCTTCAAACTTCAAAAGTCTTGGGTATATAAATGCTCAGATCTTAAACTGCAAGTCCCTTTTTATTCTTGTCTTCTACACATATCTGAAAAATGTGAAGATTAAAACATCAGAAAATTTATACAATGTTCTATAAATTCATGCAGCCAGGTAAGTCACCTTTTTGAAGAAGCACTGGAATGATTCATGTGCAAAGAAGAAAACGCTTTGTGCTGGCCTTCCTTTCTTCAACAGATCCTGTGAAATGCAGATGTATAGCTGTGCCTCTGAAACACACTTTGTGTCTAAAACCTGGTATTGTGAAATCAATCACAAGCCTCTAACCCTTTCCTTTCACAGACTAAGGATAGAAGTGCAAGCTTTAGATGCTAAGAACACATTTGGGAATACCCATTCTTCTGTATGTTTCTAGAATGCATGTGTATTAATACATGGGATATTGCTATTCAAATAGAAGTTGTAAAATAAAAACAAGAGAGAATTTGAATGCTGTAAATTTCCCATCATGTTGTTAGGAAGTGTGGTAGCCACCTGAAAANATTCAGAAGGAAAATCAGCCTTGGCAGTAAGTGGTAATACATCACCTCAGCCTGCCTGTACAATCCATGAAGAACCTTGCAAGTTGGAATGGTAAGAGTTGTGTTTGGTTTCAGATCAGCTAAAGCAGGAAGCATCACTGTGATAAAATCTGCTGCTACTTCAAAGGAGTTTGAGGATAACTACAATAATTTCATTTTTGTATCCCACTCCCTCAAATCTGCAACTTACAGTAGTTTGGAGACTCGTGATTTATTTCACAATACTAGTTTTTAGATATAAGGTTTTTTTCTAAAGGCTAGCTATACATCTGCATTTCAGGACTGCATTACTTTTCCATTTGTCCCAATTTCTCCTGGCCAACTCATCTTTATCATACCAACCACTCATTCTCTTTTGTTAGGCAAAAATACAAACATATTGCATAGTACACGCAAATTAGACACTTCTAAACAAAACCATGTGACAAAAAACCTTTTTGGCCACCTGCCAACACTATGTAGTTATTAAATCCAAATAGAATCAAAAGACCATATTTAAATATCTATTAGAAATGTATTTAAAAAACATGGATACTTAAATGTGATTATGAGAATATTAAACCCTTCAAAAATCAGCAGTCCTTGCTTCTTTATTACAGTCCTGGTACTTTACTGGAGGCATGCTAAATACATTATGAAAAAGTGAATTTAAAAACGATGAGAGGAGAAGAAATAATTGCTTTATTCCTAAGAATGCACATTTCCATACACTCAACTACTTGTTTTAGAGGTCTATACAACTTCCTAGAGAGCAATCCCATTTGATGACAGAATTAAACTGTTCTACAGGTCAGGAAGGATATGTCAGTAAGATAAGTTAGGTAAACAAACTAGCATTCTGATTTTTTTCCTTCTCTTTTCCCTTCTTCCACTATTTTTCTCCCCACCTGTAACTCATATATTGAGTACAAACAATATAAAAACTATTAACTGCTACTGAGATTACTTGTCCTACCCATCATTTTCTTAAAAAAAAAAATATCAACAACAACAACAACAAAAAAACCCCAACCAACCAAAAAACAACTCACCGCATTTGTTTCATGACAAAAATTATGTTACGGAATTACTGAAGTGTCAAGTGAAAGAAGGCTGAATAAACTGGAAAAAAAATAGTTTTACTAAGGTATGTCTAGTAAAACACAGGTCTCCCATTGAATCAGTTGGAATTTTGTTACCAAATTCAACAAGAGTACAACTGGGTTTTGCCAGAGGGAGAATACAAAATTACATTGTTTTTGAGGTTAACATGTAACATACATGCAAGAGAATTCTAGCATTTGACACAGGTGCAATTATTCCATACGTGCTTATAGCATGCAAATATAATACATGCATGCAATGCACTTCTTAAACATGTTTAAATTGTGTTTTGCCTATCTGTGCAGGACACCCTGTTAGAACTGATGCACTTCTGCAAATAAAACACTCTTAAAAATGTATTTCTAAAAGTATTTGTTAGAAATCACCAGACTGGATCAACTACCTTTGTTAAAAATGGAATTAGCACCTTTCCTATTCATTGGCAATATAGAAGTTGTGCCTTCCAGTTTGTTTCCCTGTCCCAAACTCCCTCGCAGTCTTTTATTAATCTGCTCTAACCAGTATCTCAGATCTCTTTCTCTGCTTTGGACATGATGTACAGTAAAAAAACCTCCAAACAAACCAAAAACCCAAAACCAAACAACCCACCCCCTTCCCAAACATAAAAGTGATTTATATTGCAGACTCTTTGATAAATGCTGTTGCTCCAAGCCTGTTCTGTGAATACAGCAATCTGTCATTTGGGAACCTGAAATATTGTCATCACCACTGATCAAAAGCCAACTAGTTCCTCACTGGATATTTTTAGGGGAGACCATGCTAAGTGATCCATCAGCAATGTCAGCCTGAGGACTCCAGTGGGCAGAGCACAGTTGCAGAGGAAACTCCTGCTCCCCCTCACTGGTCAGTTTTGGTTTCAGTAAATACATAAAGGGATTTCACACACAAACAGGAAAAGCAGGTTCTTCGAAGTGACTTCACCCAGCAGGCTTTCCAATGAAATGACACCAGCACGTTCAAGAGGTCAGAGATGTCAGATCTCAAATATCCAAGATGTCCCAAAATCCTAAAAGTAGGTCAAATTTATGTAGCACTTAGCTGCCACTGTCAGGTATAACATATTCCTCAAATACTAGTGTTGCACTTGCTCACCAANGCTCACCAAAAAAAAAATAAATTAGATAAATAAATCTTATTTTAGAAATCAAGCTAAATTGCTTTACTTATCTGTGCAAAGTTTTATCCACTCTAAGCTAAATTGAAGGCATAAAACATTATCAAAGCCTGGAATTTAGTTTTACCACTCAAAACCAGATGTCTCCTCTCCTCACTTCAAATATTGTTATACTAATACACATGAAATACAGGAAATATTTATTACTCACTACCAAAAATTCGCATCTCTTCAGACAGACTGGCAAAAAAACCCCCAAACCAAAACATCAAGACCTAAACAAGCACTGCACCTCTTAGACTTAGGGATAGAGAAGCAAGAATTACAAGCTGATTAATCTTAGCTACTTTTAATTAAAAGGTATCTATAGAGAGGGAACCTTTAAGACTACTAATCACAACTCAATCTCAAAAAAGGCAAAGACGACATGTAAAGGTTACGTTTCACACCATATCTTTCCATTTCATTCACATAAAGTAACTGTTGCCCAGATCTAGGCTACATGAAATACACAGAAATGTTTATTCCTTTCTGAAATGAGGAGTATTATCCATCCTTTGGGTGCTCATTATGAGAGTCAGCATTGAGAATTAAGTGCACAGGATCCCAGTGGAAACACTCAGAGGCTAACGAACTTCCATAATTTGACCAGAAATGCAAGCTTTGGAATCTGTTCTTATTGAAAAACCCCATGTAATGACACATATTAGGAAGGCCCATTTACTTGAGAGTATTAAACAATTGCTTATCAGAATAGTGCATTAGGCTTCCTAAATATACTATGGCTTCTATTTAATGTTGCCATTCATATGAAAAAGATTTTTTGGTGTCATGACTATGCTTTCAATGCCAGTTCTTAAAATGTGCTATTCTAAATTTACCCTTTGATTAGATGTGCATGTTCCTAACTAAGCTCAACCTGTCCATTCTTCTTTAAAGAAATTAAAGTCAGAGTTCCTCAAGACTCTTGAGGCTCTGTGCAATAATTTACTTGTTCTTGGTAAAGGCAATAGAAGTCAGAAGTGAAAAATAAGTGCAATAAGCTGCCAAGCTTGTAAAAAATACTTTCAACCAAAAAGATATATATGTGAACCTATAAAATCTTTAAGTGGCCATCATGTTTATATGGCAGAAAAAAAGAAATTGAAGTTGTCTACCTCCTATGCATTCAACTATAGATCGCTGTAAGTCATCAATAAAATGAATGTGTAGCAGTTAATCCTTGAGGTCTGTGGCAGATCACAAACACTATTTTTCCCAGAATGAACCAAACTTTACCTTCTGAAAATCAGGTAGACATAGCTGAGGCAGTTGGGAATGAATCTTATGATCCCTATGCAGGACAGGAATTCCAACCTTGTTACTCAAAACCCTTCTATTGGGAAGGTTAACACAGTTAAATGACAGAAATAAAGAAAACAGAAGCCAACGGGGTTTTGTTGTTTTAACTGTAATGAAAATTTTGTGCATCTTAGCATTACGCCTTCTGTATTTCTGACACTTACAAAGGAGATGCACTATCACACTTCCAAGTTTTCCCCCTGTACCAGCAGATGACTTATATCAGCACTGCAGTGGAAATCCACATANAAATCAAGCTAAATTGCTTTACTTATCTGTGCAAAGTTTTATCCACTCTAAGCTAAATTGAAGGCATAAAACATTATCAAAGCCTGGAATTTAGTTTTACCACTCAAAACCAGATGTCTCCTCTCCTCACTTCAAATATTGTTATACTAATACACATGAAATACAGGAAATATTTATTACTCACTACCAAAAATTCGCATCTCTTCAGACAGACTGGCAAAAAAANCCTTCATTAAAACACAAACTTTTTAAAAGACCCAGATCTTTTTTTGTTCTAGTCACTGAATTTCTAAGCACACTAGGTCAGATCAGGTTAGGCACTGATCTGAAGGTTCAGGTTACCATCATGTGATGACCAAAGATACAGGTTCTTCATCAGAAATATTCAGAAAGTATCGAATACGACTAATCATTTTGTTAAAATTTGTCAAAATGCTCACAGACTGACCTAGATTTTGATTTTTAAGAATTCACTAGATATATCATTCTGTATTTAGCATCTACACTGTTTAGCAGCCCCAACTCTAAGTTTCCATGAAACTTCAGCTTCTAGATTGCACAGAATCTCACTTATTACAGTATCACGACATTCAGAAATTAGATGATGCCATTAGGCAGGTTCAAAAGATGTCCTGAAACCTAGTCAGTGTAAAAAATGTAAGTGAGAAAGTGATGGTGTTATGAACATCTTTGTGTATCTGCTTATTTAAAGAACTCAATTTCTCTACAAATTCTGGGATACAGGACAAGTAAAAGGTTTGTCCAGGCAGGACTTCCATGTCTAACCTCAAGCCATTTCCATCGCTGAAAACCTTTAAGCTGTTGTGTCCTTAAATAACCATTCTCCAACCTATCCTTCTGCCTTCTCACTCTGCTTTTCACTAATACGAACATCCATATCCAGTGTCGTGACATCTTTCATACAAATAAATGCACATGAAAAGGCTTTTACCTTCCCATATGCCAAACAGGCAAAGTAACAGTCAACCTCTCAGCAGGAAGAATGATTATTTTTGAACAAGCAAATTTGACTGGGACAATAACAACCTGCTTTCAAAGAAACCTGATTAATACCCAGACAACTACAACATTAGGACAAAATATCAGGATGCCAGGATTTGATTTATGTATGTCATCTTCAGTGAAGATAAATGTAAAATAATGTATATATTAAGAAACAAAACCAAACAAACCAACAAACAACAAATCCACCTCTGGAAATACTAGCATACTAGAAATACACAAACTTATAAATTTCAGTATTTTGGTTGGAAACTGTGAAGAAAACCTGTAAGGTTCACATGTTCTGTTTTCAACATCGAGTGCATGCTTTCTTGCTTTTCACATACCCAGCTTCAAAAATCACAGAAGTACCCTCTTGGGAAGTGGGAACTAAAATACCTTGAAACTCACTGTCTGGAACCTTGAGTTACCTCTGACACCCTCCTTGCCACTCGCTCTTCCAAACTGCTAGTTCTGATGGAAGGCATGTACCTTCACAGGATGCAGACTACAACCTCTAGTAACCTAGTAGAGCTAAAAGGTACATCAATTTTCTACCATCACACTGAAACTTCTTTCCAACTATTTTCCGAAACATCTTAGTCATTTGAAAGAAATTAATCTAACATAAATGAGTGTGTAAGAGTTAAGTCTTATCCAGTGAGTTTAAAACAATTAAGAACCCCATCAGAATACCTACTTACACTAGCTGCTTATTTCATTTGTTTCCCTTCAAAAATTCAGCCTTAAGGCAACATTTTGGTGCTACTTAACTGAATAACAACTGGCTGTATTAGAACAGAAGAACATAGCCATGGCCTAAAAAAGAATATGTTTATGTTACACTAAGCAGACAAATTTAAGTTTTACTGTCAGTTTCCAAAAGTGCTTTTCTTGACCAAAAGGAAATTGCTCTATTGCGAAGATTTCTGGGAGATGAAGAAATCAATTGCAAAGTTTGCAAAAAAAAAAAAAAAGTCAGAGAGGGAAAAGGCAAAATCTTCCCCTAGAGAATGTTTTATGTAAAGCCCCTTTGGGTCTCAGATGGTTTTTTTGGTTTTTTTTGGATGCTATTACTCAAACTCTGCATACTTGTGGTTTCTTAAAATGAATTAAAACAAGCAGAAAAGAATGGTTTGTTAGACAGCAAAATTATTATTACTATTGCAATAAGCCATAGCAAAATAAAACATCAAACATGGTTATTTCAGGTATAAATTTTAGAAAGTTAACACTTCTTTGGCAGCTTTGGGAAGTACAAAGTTTTAAAGTTTCATTAGAAGCCTGTTTTGGTGGTTTTTTTGTATAAATGTCAGTAAAGTAGGCAGTGACAAGAGAGACAGGAAAATACTCTTCCATGCTGATGTGTCTTGAAGTTATTGTATATTAGTATAATTGAATTTTGTGAAGTTGAATTGGCAGATTAAGAGCCAGTAGGATGGACTAGAAGTTAGCATGCCAAGAGCAATTTAAACAAATATTAAGTGCTTGCTCTCACAGATAATGAGATGTTTCCTTGTTTCTTAGTTTTACATTAAACTAGCAGTTAATACAAGAAAAAACAGTATCTATTAGCATGGCAATTGGTTTACATACAAACAGATACCATATTTTATTTTCAATATTATTGAATTTAAAATTTTGTCCAACATAATGCCAGAGAATGTGGTCAGGCAATCTGCTTTTACAAGCCATTCATGATACAAAGCTAGCACATCCCAAAAGGATAGAAAAAATAGTTTCATGGTGCACTCAGACTTCTTTCCAAGTCAGCCTAACTACAAAGGAGCCATCAGCCAAAGGGTCACATGGTTCTGCAGTGCAGAGGATTGTATACCTGTCCTCCATGGAGACTTCCTATTCCAATGAAAGAAATTACTTTTCCATCACGCCTCCATAAAAAAAAGGTCAGAAAAATAATGTTTTCCCTCACATAATGTCTTTTGTCATAACAAAAACAATCTCTTCTTTAAAAGCAAATGTGGTTTAGTTTTATTTGGGAGTCATTCTGTCACTTAAAAAATAAATTCACCACATTTAAGAATGCTGCCTCCATTAAAGTTATTGTTTACTTGTATGTTATTAATAATTACACTATTAAATTTAACATTGTGCCATTAAATAAGCATGCAAAATTCATCCTGTAACAAGATCTTGCTGAGACCTTCAAAAGGGAAAAACAATCACTTTTGGTTTTGTCATACCTCAGCTATAACTTCAAATACTTACAAGCACCATCAATAAGCATCAAAACCACAGGTCCTTATTTAAGTGAAGAGTACTGTAATAATGCATTTTCCTTATCTTGGTGGTACTCCTGAAAACAGTTGCTTCTGTTTTCAGAAACATATGCTTGAAATCCTAACAAAGATATGTTGGAATTTCCACAAGTGATCAGCTCTAAAAATCATATCACACTGAACCATGAAATAGAAAATGTATCTGAATTTAGTGCAAAATTTAACACTCATGCATTCCACTGATTCTGTTATCTGCTGCATTTACACGCCAATCTACAGCCCTATCTGCAAATGCATTTCTTAAAACTCTTAAAATAAACTGCTCTGGCACACCCTTTGTAGTATAAGTTGATTTTACACATCTTGAGAAACAAATACTTAACACGGAACCATAGCCATTAAATTGATACCATCCATCACCAAAGGTAAATTATGCAAATCAGAATTATGCAAACACCTTTTTTTTTAGTTGCTACTATTTCTGTTTTGTGCAGCTGTCTGTCAGAGTTCATTATGTGAGGATGAATTTTTTTTACTACCATTATCCAAAAAAACCACATGAAAAGTCACAAACCTGTGTCACTGATAAACTATTTACTGCTTTTAACATCTATTAATGCACCTGACAAACAGACTTCAAGCACCGTAGCTGGAGTTCTCTCCTGAAAGCATCTTTCTTGCAATCCACAAAAAGTCAATGCAACTGGCATTCAGAAATAAATACTTTGCTTCCTACCAGCAGCTTTGAGGGGTATTCCTTTGGTACATATACACAGCACAGCCCACTACTCCTTTTTTCAAGCCTCTCTTATATAACATACTGCAAAAACCATCTCTGAACAACGTGAGCAAGATGTGATCTACTGTTTCGGGGCTACAACATTCAACACAATCACATTCAACCCAGTCCCAAACAACTAATCAACTTCTCATTAATGACGATGATCCATCCCAAGTTCTCTGCAGTTTTGCAGGATGCAGACTGATAGTCAGTCAAGGCTCCCAAAGGGTTATGTCATTCACAGACTGAAGAGAGGCAGTCTCACCAACTTGGCTCAGAATTAGTCTTACAAGGATGTTTGATCATTGTATAATATTTTGCTTAAGTATCAGTCTTTCTAGGTGGTTTGGGTTTCAGGTTGGTGCTCCTCCCCAGACAACCTGTGTAAAGGCAAATAGGCTCACAAAAGCCCTAAAGCCACTTGAGTCTCAGAGGCCCACAAGTGGGATATGCAGCAGATTTCTCTGGAGACCTGCCCTCCGTGCCATGTCATTTATACACTGACCAACTAACTAGGCTATCTGAAAAACATCAACCCAGCCTACAAGTTACATAATCAGTTTATTTTTTAAGACAGGATGAATGTATCTTTAAGTACGGGAACACAAAGATTTTTTTTCCCTCTTTTGATTTTGCAAAAGCCATGACAGACTTACATAAACTCCACATAATTCTGGGTTGTCCTCTCTCTGTCTTGAGGTACGTAAGTCTTGACGTATCCTATGGAGAGGTTTGCTACAAACCACAGCTCAGGCTGACTCACTGTTTTCACTTTACATACAGGATACCTATACCTGCAATGTCAACTTTTTAATTTCCTTGCTATTGCCAATAAAAAGGCATACATGTTTTAAGGGGCACAGGTATCAGTTACTAGAGCCAATAAAATCAAGAACCGGGTGTTCAAAAAGGAACCTCTTAATTTCTAAATATTTTCTCCAAGTTTTGGATATTTTTTCTGTAATGCATAGGGTTAACCATGACACCCTGAATCCAAACAAAGCATACCCTAAGAAAGTATAAGAAGATGCATCTGCACGAGATGTTGTATTACACTCTTCCATGTATTCGTGCTTCCCTCCGGACGAAATCTAACATGGTTTCTAAAATTACCCCTCTTCAGGGTTTTTTTTTTTCATTTTTCTTCAAGATCCCCGGCCACATGAATTTGTGTATTACATGTACTGCCTGTGCCACTGCACCTCCTTCCTCTGTGGTGACTTGATTCAGCTGAAGCTACGCTTTCACCGATCGATGCAAGCACATTACACACCCGAATAAGAGTAAGGTAAGGGTAAAGGAAAGAAAAGCATCTCTCAGCCATTAAATATAGATCAACGAAACATCACAGCGCACATCGCGGCTCCACTCCCCACCTCCCTCTGCCCGCTCCTCGAGCGCAGGATTTCGCAGATGGTGTCTTCAAAGGAAGAATACACCCCACACACCCCTCCGCACACGCACACACACACACATACNTCCCTGACTTCATAACCGTAACAAGCACATTAGTGTAGGGGTTCGGGAGACACGGTGCCGTGGATGCCCTACATAAGCAACGACTAACGTAGAAAGAAAGGAAAGCGATGGAGGGGGGAGGCGCGGGAGGAAGAACCATGGGGAAATAACGCACTTTGTTACCTCTCGGCTGAAGGCACAAACACTGCTCCTTGCAGCCCAACCCAGCCCGGCTGCCTCGCCGAGGGGAGCAGCGCAGGACTCCGCATCAAGAAGAAATATCATGCAATCGGGAAGGGTGTGTGTGTGTAGGAGCCGGGGGGGGGGGGGGGGGAGAGGAAAGGAGGAGGAGGACCTGGCACCATTACGGTGCCTGTCGTACTCACCGATCGGCGCCGATTCAGCCTGCTTGCTCCCAAACATATACCAAAACCCAACAGCAAATCCTCAGTCCGTTAGGCAAGGAGGGAAGGGGGGGAGGCGAGCGACGGCCCCAGGCTTCACCGCAAGGTCCTGACCTTGCCCAGCTGCAGCATCTTCGGCTTGCCCCCCCCCGACGTGCGTGTGTGCCCGTGTGCGCCCGTGTGTCCCCGTGTCCCTGCGAGCGTGCCGGTCCGGCTCCGAGGGGCTCGGCCGCAGGACAGCTGCCCGCTGGCTGCCGGGGCGAGGAGGGCTCGGCATCCNGAGAGGGGGGCGGGCGGCTCCGCTCCCGATGAAGCACCGCTGCCCATGCAGGGCGGGGCCGAGGTAGGGCCGGGCAGGGTCCCACGGTGTCGCCGCAGAGGGGCGCGTCCCCATGTTCTCCCGGCGCCTCACGGCCGCGGGGGCTCTGATTTACTGGGGAAAGTGAGAGGCGGGGCGGCAGGCGCAGGTGTGGAGGCGCACCCCGGGGCGCTGGTGGGGAGCAGCCGCTCAGCAGTGACCGCGGCTCCTGCCGTCATGGGTTGGGAATTTGAGGTCTGCCAGCCAAAACGGTGACAGCAGCAGAGAAGAAAGAGCTCGTTCCCCGGGTCGTGTTTCCCACTCGGTACTCTCTTCCCATCCTTGGGAAACCTAGGTGGGAAATCTACCATGTTTTCAGAAGTCTTCTTGCGAGCAAAGACCGTAAGGAATAGGGAAGTCATGTTTTACTCCTGTGCACGCTTAACCCTTCGCTGAGAAACTTGTGTGGAATGCAATTGCAGCACTCACCTGAAAGTTGCCACTCCACGGCTTCTTCCAACTCGCTCCGCGGAGTTTTGGTACCTGAGCAAGACCACCAATTTGGGGGGGATTGTTGCCTGGGGTAACCGCTGCTAATTCACGCTCGCAGCAGGCTAAGCATCAGCGCGGCAATGGAGACAGCCACAGACTCGGCCGAGGCGCCAGGGCAGCGCCTACAGCCGGTCATTTGTTGCCCGAGCCCGCGGCCCCAAAACCTGTCCTGTAGGAAGGGGACCCGCGAGTCCCCCGGGCGCCAGGAGCGGCCAGCCCGGCCGGGGGACACGGCGCTCTCATCCATCCTCCCCGGCCGTCTCCCCACGCCCCTTCAGCATCGCACCGGTGCCCTGGATAAGTCACGGCTGGCCCCGCACCGACAGCCGCGGGCTCGGCAGCGGTACCCGCGGCCGGGCTGAGCCGAGGCGGCTGCGGTACGGACCGGCCGGGCTGCACGGCGACTCGCTGCTGCCACCTCTCGCTTGGAGTTCTCGCAGCTTCCCCAAACTCTCCTGCGAGCAGGAGCTTCACCTGGCTTATGTTCCCGCTTCATCTCACCGAGGGTTGGTTGAGGTGGCTACCCCCCCACCTTCGTTTCACGGAAGGGCCAAAGGCTACATCTTCCCAGCCACAGAAACCTTGCTTTCGGTCTGAGGTGTCTCTCTTTTATTGGATTTTTATTGCCAGTTTTTTTTACCATGTAGATGACTAGTGTATGTCCCTTTTCTGGGTTAAGTGAAGGTGGCCCGTCCACCTGTGTCAAAATTGTCACAACTGAGACTAACTCAGTCTGGCAACACCCGTCAATGTCAAACCAGACTTTGCTCAACTACTGGGACTAGTGGACAGAGAACCTCTTGCCTCAAAATTAGAGTAAGCCCCAAACCTCCTCTTCAAGTTCTGGTGTAGCACACTTCTCCACCTCTCAATGTCTACATAGTTGCAACCAGAGCAGAGTTTCCAGGTGGCAGAACACAGCAGCCAATCCGGTCTTGCCCTTGACTCGAGTAGAGAAGTGACCACCTGGCCTATTGCCTGAACTTTGGGTTAAACCAAAAATTAGTCTTCACCTTAGGTAATATGATTGGCTGCAAAAGCCAGGAACAGGGAAAGTGAAAAGATAAAAGCAGATCATCATCTGCATCTGGAGGAAGAACATAATGTCTGCTTAGTGCAAGACCCTGGGTTTGTGATTCCCAGCCTGAGACAGGCATCTAATTCTGAACTGATAGTAGTGTATAACCCAGCATTTACCTAGAATCACTATCTTACTGTTAAACCTCAGGATGTACTTGATAATAACATTAATGGGTGTTATAGCATCCTAGATCCACCACAGCATTGTGTGATCCATCCTCTGGTGGTGGATCACTTCTGGTGGCAAGCTCAGCCTTTTCTCTTTTTCAGAGCTGAAAGGTCTTTCTGTCAACAAAGGAAAGAAGATGAAAGGACTAAAAGCTGGCCATGTCCTGCTCTCATTTCCCTGAAATATAGCCATGGTATAGGGGCATTTCATTGCCCTGGGGACTGTACACATCTGGCCTAACTGTGAATGAGCAGTGTGTGCTAGTGAAGGATGTACCCAAGACATCTGATTCTACCCGCACTCTAAAGTTTACTCAGCTGCCTATGCTGATCTGAGTAGTCTAGTCTGGAAGCTGTTAGTCTAGAAGTTGAATGTAGTAGAAATATGTAATAATGTGGACCTTCTTTAGGGAAAGTGAGGACTGGAGGCATCTGAGAGTGCCTGAAGGAATCTGTTTTTCTCTCACAAGATTTCCCCCTTTCACATCATTATTTTGCATGACAGGGATTCATCCTAAGACATTGCAGGATTCAAAAAGCTCCTCCTTCTCCTGCTACTTGTTTCTCCTGATTCTCCCTGCATCACCTTTTCATTATTCCCTGCCACCAGGAGAGGTCAGGAAAGGGGCCAGGACTGACCTCTCCTTACGGATATGAAGAAATGGGACAAGGGAGCTAAACCAGGTTTTCGGAAATGGCTTTTTACTGCTGTTGCTGCTGTCACAGAGGAAGGGTAAGAGAGACCAGTGAGGAGTAAGAATGTAAAAAGGAGTAGGATCAACTTCTGGAAGAGGTTGTCCCATCTATAGTAGGTACCGTCTGCCTATTTCATTCTTAGTGCCTAAGCCACTTAAGCTTCTGGCTTCTGACAAGCCCAAAACATATGTAGGTGAAAGCTGTTCACTATTTTTTTCAGTCCTAGCCTTCTCAGATATAGACAGTCTATTTACTCATCCTTCTCAGGTCTATGCCTGGGAGTGGTGTATCTACCCTAATCTTTGTTAACTTTCTTGAGGGTTTGTTGGATTTGGCTTTTGGTTGGGTTTTTTTCTTGAAAAAGATGGAAAAAGAAAAGGAAATTATTATCATATCAAGGCCAATATTTTCAAGCACAGGTGCTGTAAAAACATCTTTGCCATTTATATTTGCCTGCTATGTTTACAAAAGTTATTGAGGCCTCAAATCTGTATTTGGTCAAAGTAATGACAAATAAAAATTTTACAAAACAAAGCAAAAAAAAAAAGAAACATGAATAGAGTGGTATCTATCCAGTGATAGAATTTTCAGATAATTGGTCTTCTAAATGACTGTATTGTAAAGTATAGTAGCAATAACAAATTGTTTAAGCTTAGGCTCAAGGATTGCACGTTACTATAGCTGGTTGTCAGTGATAGTCTTCCCAACCTGCTAACCAGAAATATAACTTTTTCTTTGTGGAAAATTTCATCTTCAGCTAGTAGTGGAGGAATACAAGGAAAAGTCCATTAGTCAACAGTTAGACAAGGCATCTAAAATACGGGATCCCTAGACGCAAGCACTAATTGTGTCTGCATATTCTGTCTCAACATAAACCACATTTAATTTTAATTTAATCATTCTTGGAACAGAGTTTGGAAGCTTGTTTTCTGAATTTTTGGGCAGAAGGAAAAACATTTATTGGCCGTTTTGACATTCATACTGGAAGATTATGTTTAAATTTAAATTTGTACTTCGTATGAAGATTGTTCAGACCCTCTGTAATGGTCAGGGTCCAGCAACTTCCTTTGTCATGCTGAAGTCAATGGGAACTTTCCATACTAAGGATGTATGTGAAGTAAAACTAAGTGTATGTAGTAGATTCATGTTTCAGGCAATCCTTAGCAAATCTGGATTAAAATAGGGAAAACATATTTTTTGCCCTTTTTAAGAAACTGAAAAATCAGCCAGGCATAATTAGTTTTTCAAGTTTAGAGCAATATTTCAAAGAAGTTATTGCAATTACTGTCTTATCCCTTTCTAAGAAGTGTCTAAAGGTATAATTATTCAAAAGAGTTGACAACATCCATTGCAATACATTTCAGATGAGAAAGAGCATGTTTCTTGACATGCACAGTATGGTGTCTTAATGAAATTAAACTGGTAATGAATTTAAATAACTGATCAAAAATTCTTTTCTCTTATTTGACTGTGATGTTATCTCTAAAAAAGCAAGTGATCATTGAATTATAGTAATACTATTTGTATTTTCTTTTTCTTCTAAATTGTTGCACAATATTATTCAACAACAAAGGACATGTAAATCCTGGGATGAGGATGGCTTTCTGTGCCCCAATGATAACATGACAAGAGAATGTTTGCATGATTGTATTTGCATAAGCTTGCATGCTGATCTCATGGAAATATTTTTTAGCAGAGGTCTTCTAAAGAAATCTAAGGTATTTTCTATTCTGAGGCACAACTGGCTTTGACTCAGTCTGATTATGAGTAAATTATTGTAGAAATGCTAAGCTTGACTGGCAATAGGAAGATACAATTGAATTTGTAGTACCTGCAGATTTTGTAAATGAGTCTATATTTGCACTGGGAGAGTTGATTTATATGTATTGAAGACAACTCTTGGCTCTCTATGACCTGACTGGGATTTTCTTATTCCTAGCTTCATCCACTGATGACCACATAGGCAGTTATGAACCAAATCTCTCTAAAACAGCTGGGTGAAAATATTTTTTGGACCTGCTCAACTCTAAAAAATAATTTTAAAACTAATTATTTAACTAATATGTGTCTAGTTTCCTAAGCAATTTGGAGTTTTGAGCATGTTGGATTTTCACAAAAAATTACAGAAAAAGCTAAAAATTCAATTGAATTCAATTGTCTGTGTCAGTCACAAAAAATCAGCATTCCTATTCTAAATACAGTAAGGGGACTGCATTATTTAATAATTAAAAATTATCTAAGTGTTCCTGATTAACGAGCTTGTTGGAGTTTTACTTAGCTTCAAGGAAATACGTAACAAAAATACTAAGAGGGTAAGAAAGAATGTATCTGCTTATTCCTATGAATTACACACATCTAACTTAAAGTGGGGTTGGGGATTTTAGTTTGGTTTGGAGGGATTTTTTTTAGCTTTTTGGAATATTTTCATTTGGAAGATGGAAGACCAGAAGTTGAAATGAAAGTAAATGTAGCGTAAAAATTGTTCTTTTCAGTGTCCACTGAAAGAAAATTTGCTGTTTGTGAATTAAGATTATGCACAGGTACACCCAAGACCAGGCAGTGGAAGGATTTAGGATGCTGACACAATGGCACCAAGCACCAGACCTGGGAAAGACACTCCCGTGTTCCACTCAGGGCTTTTATTGTTTTCCCAGCCCCCTGCTGCAGAGACCCTCAAATGTGTCTGCAAGAACTTACCTTCTCGTGTACCAGGGAGTCAGCTCCTCTGGAATGCAGGAGTAAAAAAACACACAAGAGCATTCCTGGGAAAGATGCCTCTTTCTCAGTCAGGAAAGCTTTTTTGAGCGACATAAACCCCTTGCCTCCTTGGAGTAAATCTTCCTGAAAGATTCTCCTATACTTAGACTGTTATAGATTCCTATATCCCTGTACATGCACAGGCTATACAAAGAACTGAATGTTCTGAAATAATTTCTAAACCCTACTCCCATGGAAGAAAGTAATGTCAATCTATCTTCATGTCACCCAGTATTATAACCAGTATGATGTCACCTCAGCTGGAAATTACAATCTAGTTTTAATAGTTCAAAACATGTTTATCCCTGTTATTGTCAATTGAAATGCCAAGCCATTCTCAGGATGCATCCCTCAATACATTTAGAGCTACAAAAGCATTTAAGATAAAGATGCAACATTCACAAAACTGTATTGCACCTTTTGGATTCTTTTTCCTCTTCACTGTACTTATGTATTGGATAAATCCGTCTCAACAAAAAAGACCATCCTGCAAAAGTCCAAATCTTGCCCCAGATTCAGAAAATGATGCTCTTTGAATAAAATTACTGAAAATTTGTCACACTGATTTTCCTGTTGTTAAATCCAATTATGTGTGAGTTTTACTTTGTGCTTTTCCACAGTGTAAAAGATAGTCAGAGTTCTAGGAACTGGAACTAGCATCTAGAACTACCTCATATTGCAAAAAACTTAGACATTATCTACTCTAAAAGCAAAATTAGTGACTTGGCAAATCTTGCAATTATGGAATGTTAGGTAATTTTCTAATCTGTGCTCTATTATATTTAGTTGGTATCAGGAAAGATGAAGCCAGCTTTGCTTGACTGTTCCGCTCCGTGAACATCACACTCTAAAAGTCACACACTTTTTTTTCCAACCAGCATGGTTTTAAGTTTCTGAAGAATGTTGGTCAGTTTTTCCAAAGCTCTGGAGACTAGCTTCTTATCTGACAACTATTCAGAACCTTACTCTTCATTTCATTTGATAGTTACACTAACAACTCTTTGTGAAAAGCCAAACCTCTGAACCTCCATGGGTATACGACAGCTACCAATGACTCCTTGCTACCAATGATTCTCTTCTTATGTGGCATGTACGTGTATGTGTTAGTGCACAGGGAGGCACGTGGTAATTAATATTCCTTACATCCATACCTGCAGTTTCTTGAGTGTCCTCCTGGTGCAATCAAACCTTTCTCCTGCCAGTGGCACCAAGGCTGAAGTCACAGAATGGGGGCTGTCTGTTTGCAATGTAGACACAAGGTCCTCCTGCATGTCCTGTACATACTGAGGCCCAAACTACTTAGTTTCCGTTCTTTTCTTAGCTGAATTCTTCTGCACTTCATAGTTACAAAGCCGATTGTCTTGAACTTCGGCCTGGTAATTCCCTCAGAATTAATTTGTCTCAAAAACCATTGGACTGTGTCAGATCACCTGATTCATGCCTATTAACCAGTTCTACCTACAGGCTATCTTGCATAGTTGGATATGTCTGGTCCTATACATGATTTGTACTAGAAAGATGTGTGTTTGTCATCATCCCATAGAGTTTTCAGTAGTAAGTTTACTTCTACAAACTAAGTGATTTAGAAAGAATAATTTTCAGCAATGAGGGAGGACCAAATGGCCGTTCACCCAAGAGCTGAATGGCTGACTGTGCAATGGACGAGTACAAGAATTTTTCTTATAAAATAAATTTTTCTTATAAATGTTTGCAACATCATGTTTTTCTATCTGTGAAATTAGATTTTCAAAATAATGTAAAAATTGAGATAATGACAAAATTGGTGAAAAAAACATTAAGCAGTTATAAGTTGTTCATCTTGACACCTCTTTTGAAGGCTTTGCTGTCCTATGTTTTTTGTGATACTTTTCAGCACAGCTTTTAAATGTGTCAAGAAAATATGTAGAGCACAAGGGGCAGGATGTGTTTTTCCTCCCTGTTGTGTTCCTGCTCTTTCAATTTCCTTCAACAGCTGTTGAAGGAAAATTTGAGCTTCTTACCCTATGCTTTTTCAGCAGAAAAATGAACTGCTTATTCTCATATAATCTTGTTATTTAAATCTCTGTATTACTGCACACCTGATCTCCATTGTGTTATTTTTAACTTAGTGGAAAACAGAGATACATTTTATCAGCACCATCTGCTTAAATTATAAAGGAAAAGATAAGTGAGTTTAGTATTCTCTTACCTTTTATGCAAGAAGGAAAAAAATGGAAGTAATAAGCTATAAGGTAGTACAAAATTCTAAGAGGGAAATAAGATGTTTC
>WEIV01012631.1:7236-26613 GCA_013390005.1 Calyptomena viridis
CTCTCCTCTCTCTTAAGTGGCCATGATGTTCTGCCTAGCTTTTTTTTTCTTCTCCTTCTTAAATATGTTATCACAGAGGCGTTAGCAGCTGACCTTGACTAGCTTGGAGCTAAGAAATTTCCAGCAGCTTCTTAAAGAAGCCTCTCTCATAGCCCCCCCCCAGCTAATAAAAAACTCTGGCTACTTAAAACCACAACACAGAGGATTCAAAATGTTTTTTGCACAATCTGTAGTCAGCCCTTCTGTATTTCTCAATCAGAATGGCAGCTTGTGTCTTGAGCTAAACTCGCTACTGTCAGTGCACAATTAGTAAGGGTTAGCAGGCCTGCCTGGGGCTTTGCCATCAGCACACCAATATTATGAAATGGGTTCAGGCTTGTGGCTCACAGCTCTACTAAGGCATCAGGTCCCCTGGGCATGCAGACAGGAAGCTTTTGAGTTTTAAGCAAGCTTGTGTGTGAAACAGGTGGGTGAAGATCAGAAGAGGAACTTGAGGCATATAGAAGTCTTTCCTGATAAATCACCGAGGCCAGAATTCTGTGTATCCAATCCCCAAGACCAAGGACACAAACCAGTGTCCAATTTTTTTTTCAGGTTGTTAATACAGCCTACATGGACATTGTGCCAACACTTGCTGTGATGCAGCATATCTGAAAAAAAAAAAAAAATCTGTCCTGCAGAGAGAATTTTCAAGAAGCAAGAGCAGGTCAGCTGTTATCTTTTCCCTCACTCACCAGCAAGTCAGTGTCTGGGCAATTCCACATCAGCATTGTTTGTGCAGGTGTCTAGAGGTTCTGGTTATTACCAATGGGCAATATTTCACTCATAACTTATGTATTACAAAATCCATGTATTACGAAGAATAAGAGCTGCTGATGATGTAACAGCAGAAAAGAACTGAACCCACTGTTTTCTCAGAGTATTCCCTTCTCCGTTACTACTGGAGGTAAAAATGCTTTTAATTTCATTCCTTATTGGGTCTACATAGAACAAATAAATAAGGGGAAAAGAAAACAGATACAAGAAAAATAAACTAGAGAAAGATATTTTACTATAATCACCATTAGCTTATATAACTTGACAAGATTTCTTTTAATGGGTAAGCCCCATCAAGTAAGTAGCCATAAATGGCATAAGACACCAAAGAACATTAGAAATTCCGTTATTTCCCATATTTTTTATGATTTTTCATATTACATTCCCAGTAAAATACGTTGCAAAGGCAGACTCAGAACTTTGTTGAAAGTATAGTATGCAAATGGAGCTAAGGTATTACTTTACACGAAAACATTTTTCTAGTTTCTATTAAAGCCTTGATTGAAGAAGTATTTGCACTGCTTAGAATAACTCCCACTTGTTAGCTGTTTTAACATTGTGGGTACCAACAGGTAATACAATATTTACTTGTTCTGTCAGATGTTGTAAAAATCAGTCTTAATCTCTAAAAGATAACCAAGTACACAAACAACACTGAAACTCTACTTAAAAACAATCTGACTTTTAAGGGCTCTACTGGCACTAAGCAGCTTATTTAAGTAAACTGTTTTTTAAATTATTCACACAACACAGAGAGGAACTCTTATTTCTGTTACCCAAAAAAAGACAAGTGGCAGTTCATTAAAAGATACACAATAAAAAGAGAGGTCTGCAATTTCAAAAAAGCTTACACAAAAACTTGGTTGCTTTATTACAGGCAAAAGCTATACAATTCCTAGTATCAGCACTTCAGCATCATCCTTAACTGTAAACATCCATAAAGCTGTCAGCGACATACAACAAATAGCTAACTAATACATCCTATAAGCAAGCAAGTGCTGTATTTTTCTTGCAGCCATGTCTGTGAGCTGTCTTAGCACTACATCAGGGAATCAATAGCTATGATTCCCCTTTGCCAGATGTTATTTTCCCGTTTCCTCTTTAATGTAAGCAGAAACGGCCTTCCTATGAAAAATTCATTAAGAATTCTACAAAAAGCATTAACAGTCCAAATACTGTTTTTAAAAGGCAAAAAGCAGGCATAGAAAATTATACAGAATAAACAACATTGCCATATCTAAGTAATATATGCACTTTTAGTACAACAGTAAATAATGCAATCATAAGAGATGCATATAAAAAAAGAAGAGGTACTTTTCTACACAACATAAGAACAGCTTTTCCATTTAGCACAGCACTTTTCTGTACTAGCTGCTTTTCTAACACTGTCAGTAGAATGTCCCATTCAAGGCACTGGCTAAGCTCTATGACTGATGTAATAAAGTCAATAGTTAAATCTTTGTTGACTTAAAATGAAACATTAGACCAAAGCTAAATGCTTTGAAAATTCTAGGTTATTCAGCACTCTTACAGAACTATATGCTCAAATTAACAGTGAATTTAGAAGGAAAAACTAGAAACAGTTTATCAAGGTTCCCCCCCTGTATAAGGCAGCCAAAAAGAATATTATTTTGGGTATGCACAGATGTATAAAGTGCTTTATATTAGTAAGATGATAATAAGGTTCCTGGCCCTAAAATTCCAATATAATGTAATCAACCTAGAGTGCAGGAAATTGAAAACTGAAGCACACTAGAAAAAAAAGGCCAGTTAAGAGAGCAATACAATTAGTAACCATTCAGAAAGTGCTACTGCACAGCTTTTTGTTTTAAAAATAGTTAAATAAAAAGTACTCTGACACAAATTCCTGGTGACAAGCTTCAGCTTTCATCTGTTAAAAAAAAAGTCAATTTTAAAAGTTTGACAAGAACATAGAGATGAGAAAGTGCATGTATGTATCAGAACCACACTTGTTTTTCAATGAAATCATCTTGATTAAAAGCAGTTATGAAAGCCTTGCTTTGGAGACATAAAGTCTAAAATTGTAAGTGGTAAAAGAAAACTACTAATGTACTATTATTTTGGTGGTTAATATTTATAAAATTATATTATGTGTATGGTTTATGTTTGTAATTTATGAAATTATGTGTTCAGAAAATTTGTGACTTATTGGTATTAAAAAAAGGGAATAGGAACATCTTCATGGTGGTTCTTTGCTTAAATACCAAACTCAACTAGCACACACTTCAAATTCAAACTGGATGCTAGTGATGGTATTGGAATTTTGACATGAGCAGACATGTATTACATGTACTATGTCCTGCTACCTTCCATGCTATTGTTTCAAATGTTCATAGAGAACACACTAAAACAGTTGCCAATTTTTCCAAAATGGAAGAAGCACCATGTGAGATGGAGCCTATGCTACCAGATCCATTGCTTCTCTGACTAGTCTTCACCAGTTCTGGAAAGGAGACAGGTCATTTATCAAACTATTCAATGGATGCAAAAAGAGCTTCTGTAATTCAATGTGTAGCATAAGAAGGAAAGACACACCACTAAAGAGAGAATCCTGGGAAAAGCAGGATCTAGAATATCTTTTGTAGGCAATAGAGGATGGTGTGAAAGTTGGAGACAGGATTTGCACAGTTTGTTGCAACCAAGGAATTTGAAAAATTTGTGGCAATTAATACAACTAGAGCATAAGGCCTGCCCTATGAGGCAGTTATAATTTCAATCTGAATTCCTAGAAGTCACATTTTTAAAGCTTTTTGTGCTTATTTTAAAAAGATACACATGGTTTCATTTGTTTCCAAATGGACAGTTTCACTTTGAAGTACCACACGGGAAATACACCATCAATTATTATTTTGCATTGTAATACACAACCAAGGGCTCCCTAAGATATGGTGCAGAATTTGGAAGTATTAGAGATAAGATTTTCCTACCTAAATATTATAATTCTGTAAATTAACAGTGCAGTTAATTCAGTCAGACAGGAAAGCCATACTCTTCCATAAAAAGGTGAAAGACAGTAATTTTGCTACAGTATCAAACAAAACCTGTTTAGAATTGCATGAAAGTCTCCAAACATACCATCACAACAAAACCAGGACATAACAGGTCTCCCACATGTATACAAACTGACTGCCAAGTTTGACAGAAACAGTAAACTAAGTCATCTGACATACTACTATAACTCAAAAAAACCCCGAAGTGTGGTAATATGAACACACAGGTTTATATACACCTACTTTATATAACAGAACAGTTTCTATTCCACCACACTGACTTAAAATACCATACTAGGTAATTTAAAGAAAGTGCTATGAGGTTTAGCCACCTCAAGCATGTATAAAAGATCTTACCAGCCCTGGGTTACTGCTCACTGTGGACAAAATACCTGTAGAAAATCTTATAAGTGTCTCAGTGGTCTCTGCTTACTACATGAAGATAAAAGAGGTAATTTATTACCTCAGACTCTGAAAGGTGGTTCATTCAACTGTTCATACCTTATCAAGAGCTGTTATCTGCTCCAGTGCCACAGCATAAAGATCTTCATCTTTACTTTCTACCAGCAGTTTCAGAGATGGCAGCATGAGGGACTGGTTAAGCAGCAGCAAACATAATTCTTTTATACACTGAAAATAAAAGTAAACTCACTCAGTATGATCTCTCGAGATATTAAAATCATCATTGACACTAAAATTTATGAAAGTTTTATGTCAAATGGAAAACAAAACCCAGACTTCCACAACAAATGAATTCCATGTTGGAAACAACTCTTCAGAAACTTAAAAGGCCAAATTTAAAAAGATGTGGCATACAGGGTTAAAGTGCAACATTTGTTAGGTTAAGAAAAGGCAGGTACTGAATCACCATTACAAATGGGAGTTTTACTGAAAAAATAATAGCAGTCACAGCTTTCTGTGAGACTAATATATTTGTGCTTACTGAAATACCCCAAAGCACAGGCAGAAATTTTAACAGACACCTGTGACATTTCTGTAACTCAATTATGCAATCATAAAAGTGGAACAAAATAAACAGGAACAAATAGTGCATACCAGAGCTCAACATCATAAAGTTCTGTTGCAAAATGTCTCCAAATCTTGTATGATATTTTATACATAATTAAAGTTTAGCAAATTAATTTTCTGTCATTCATCTAGTATCTTACATAATATAGCATAAATTTAGCATCACACACCTTCTTCAAGAAGAAATTGACTGGAGAAATATCTTTAAAAATAAAACCAAAAAAGCTCAACAAACCTACTGTGCATTTCCAAATCTTTACCTTGGCTTTTAGTTAAAACAAACAAACAAAATATCCCATGTGTAACTTGTGGATTGGCTTTTTTCCCCTCAATATTGCAGTAATTTGTTCATTTATACATCAAAGTTCTGCTATAAATCAAATTACAACTTCCTTATTGCTTCCTGTTCCATTTTTGTCATTTCTGAAAATTTAGGTTGCTTGTCACAACTTCCCATCAGAGATGTCTCATATTCCAAGGCAACTTACACTAAGGATATTGTAAAATAGTTACCTTGAAAATGGTATCAATCTCTTAGAGGTGATCTCTGTTTCACTCCAACATTTTGAGAGAAATCAAAGGGGCTCATCAGCTAATTATTAAGCTGAGAAAACACAACTCACGTATTTTTTACATCTTTTGCAGTTTAATAACACCTGTAAGAATTTGATGACCAAGATGATCTTCGCTTTTCATAGCTGCCTAAAAATTATTTGAAGATGAAGAGACATTAAATGCTCCAACTGTAATGTATTGCAGAGACACCTGGCCTTGCCTGGGACAGAGAACTCTCTCCATGCTCAATTTTTTCTGAATTTACACCTTCAAAAAACACAGCCTAGAAGGATATATTCCATCACACTGAGCTCTGAGTCACTAAGGCAAGGCTTGTTCTCTTACTCAGACCTTGTTCCTTTAAACTTGTATTTAGTACTGCTGCTGCTTGTTAATGCTTAGAATCATAGAATATGCTGAGCTGGAAGGGTTCATCAGATGCTCTTCCTATGGCTTCCCCTCCAGACCCTTCACCATCCTTATGACCCTCCTTTGGATGCTGATAGTTTAATGTCCTTCATATTGTGACACCTAAAACTGCCACAACATTGAAGGTGAAGTGACACCAGTGCAGAGCAGAGTGTGACAATTCCCTCTCTCAACCAGCTGTCGATGCTTTGCCTGATGCCCCCCAGGACACTGTTGTCCCTCCTGGCTGCCAGGGCACTGCTGACTCATATTCAACTTGCCATCAGCCAGGGCCCTTTTTGCAGCTTTCCAGCATCTCATTCCCCAGTTTGTAACTACAGCCAGGATTCTGTCTCAGGTGCAGAATCCGGCACTTGTCCTTATTAAACTTTGTATGGTTGGTGATTGCCCATCTCTCCAATTTGTTGAAGTCTCTCTGCAGGATGTTCCTGCCTTCAAGGGAATTGACACTTCTTCCAATGTAGAGTCACTGGCATGCTTGTTGGGAAGGATATGACATAGGATCAATAAAAATAAGAAGACTAAATAAATACAGTAACCTTTGTCTGATCATTCATATGCTTATTAAACTTCTGATAATTTCTTTTGAAATTTTATTTATTTTACTTAATTTTATTTATTTTGAGCAGCATATCTGCCATTCCAGCAAGTTTACTGAATGCAAAGTTAGAGATTCACTCTACATGTCACCTTTTCCTGAAAATGTGTATCCACAGCAATAAATGCAACATATATTCAGAAAAATAAGTTCTGAGAGACATAAGATACATAACCTGAGCAAAACAGCAATTTTACCATGCTTGGGAACGCCTTTTGTTTGAAAGCCTCTCAAATCTGCCTGGAAACCTTGAATAACTTTCGCCTTAATGGCAGCATGTCACAGTCTTACCTATAATGTCCAAGTACAGAGAAGCCATCATCTCTTTTGAAGGAGAAATACATATTCCAACAATTAACTTTGCTTTCTGTCATAATAAAGTACTTCATGCTAAAATTTGTAATGGTATAAATTCAACTGAATTGTTGTTATGCCTTTCTTTGTAAATCAAGAGATATTTTTTTATTAGCTCATGTTCTATCTAAAAGTATCTGCAGAATACAAACAACCACTCCTCAACCTCCGGTAAGATAATACACTTCACTCCTTCGGTCTTCCACTTTTGAGGTATTTTCTTTCATACACTTCTTTTTGCAGCTGTCTTTTGCTGTTCATTTTTCAATGTTCTCTTAGAATGCATTTATACTGACATGGTGTTTTATTTTAGTGCCAGTCTCACTGGTGGTTTCTGGAGAAGAGTACTTCCCATCCATTCTCTTTCACTTGATATCTCCTAAGAGGAAAAATTGCACTGCCTATGTTTCCTTATGAAATCTGGCTTTAGGAAGACTTTGAAAACGTCACATGTAACACTCATTGTCTTCTGCACCAGGGAAATAAGGTGTAGAATAGTGTGGTCCAACTTGCAAATCCTTGGAGTGGCCTCCATCGCTTTTTTCCAGAGGAAGGGACTGGACAATTTGCCAGCCACTGGAGACTGTCCAAGTAGTACAAATATCTCCTTGCATCACTGCCACAAATGACTGCACGGCTGCTTTGGACAGGAATTGAAACTCATATGCCAGACAAGTCAACTCCCACAGCACTTTCCAGAGCAGCACAAGTGGGTTTCTGTTCTGCACTAAGCACTCAAGAGCATTTGAGTGTCTGCTGCCTGCTGTGAGAGGCTGTGCTTAAGAGGGGGTTGATGTTACCTGTGAAAGGGTCAAGGGAAGGCCCAATTCAGAACCTGGATTATCATGTTTTTTTGAAACTATTGTAAGATAACTCTTGTATTCTACCTGTCAATATTATGCAGCTATCAATGGTTCACTGTGACACCAGTGAGGCATATAAACAATATTTGATAAGAGTCTCTGTTGGGTCTAGAATTATTCAGTATTTTCATAGATGGCTTGAAGATAATTAATACAAACAGTATTATGTCTTGAGAGGCTAAAAGCAGACTGAATAGCAGCATTCAAATTCAACATCATCAGAAAAAAATGATCAGAGACAACTGTGGATGAACAAACACACAATGTAAACTCAGATATAACCACAGCAAAAAGTAGCTACAAAAACAGAAAAAAAAGGAGACCAACTGGTGCTATATTATTCTAGGAGACAAGCACCTTAGCCACCAGGACCCCAAGGTGATTACAGGTAAGGGACTAGATCCACTCTTCTTTGTAGGTGTTCATGTTAAGTGACACATGACCCATAGGCTGATACAAGAACATGAGATACTCAGAAGTCACACTAACAATTACCAGGGACAGGAAGATTTGTCCCTTTCTAAAGAGATTAATCAGGCAGAACAAATGTGACAGTTCAAACACATCTTCCAGGCAGATGAAACAATGCTTATTTCCACTAAAAGGAATGGAAATATTTATCCACTGTATAATGCAAATTAAAAAACAAACAAACAAAAAACTCTGAACAACCCCCCCAAAAAAACTCCCACAAACCAAAGACACACCCAGATACAGATATTAAAGCTATGCTATATCCAAACGATGTAAACTATCCAAACGATGTAAAAAAAGAACTTAAAATCTAGATAGACCAGCAGGAGATGGAATAAATAAAAAGTGAAACCCTTGTGATTATATCCAAAGAAATTGTTTCTAATTTCTAAATCATCATGACTTGAATTTACACGTTTCTAATCACAAGCTTTTAACTTCAGAATAGTAAATGTTATTCATGGTATTAAACTGGTCTCAGTTTTTAGAATTCCATCACTCCAGATTTGTCTTCTTAATCAGTATATTTATTGAAATGTAAAGTCATTTAAACAGGTTAATTGTCAATGATCAGATTTTCACCTTATTCAGCCACATGACTGCAACTCTAATTTGTGCACTTAAGTACTGTAGCCATGCATACCAATAAATTACTTAAATTTATCCATGTCATTCTCCCTCTTCCCAAGTAGAAAATTACAGCAATACAAACCGTGTTTGTAAGTAACTGTACAATCACACATTTTAGTGCAATTCCTGTTGCTGCACAGCATTCTACTCATAAAAAATGTATTTTACATCATTAAAGCTGTTTTATGCTTGAGGACCAGAACATCTTCACATGTGTACCTGTATACTCACACCTACACAGTGGGCTCCTCCAGCATCCTCTACCCTTAAAAAAGGGAAGGCACCTCCAACCAAAGCTGTCTACCAATACCAAAAACTCTGTGTAAACAGTGACTTGTCATGGAGGTCAAGGAAAAAGTTTACTCAACTAAGAGAAATGCAAATCATGACCCATTCTTTAGCAGAAGTCATGGTGAACTCAGTGGGATTTGTCTCCCTGGATCACTGAGATGAGGAAGAACATTCTTCTCTGCCAAAGTTACTCCTATGCAAATTGTGAATTTATGAGACATAATGCACCATTTCAACACCTTATAAAGCACAACTACATATAATTATACCAGTCCCAGGGATACAGAGACCTGCCTCCACCAAAGTGTTTTGGTGAGATGAATAAATTAATAAATATACTTATCATTTCAGCTTACTGCCACCTTCTGGAATCATGTTTTACACAGATTTTTGAAATTAGATCAATGTGTTGGCCTATTAGAAAAACCCAAAACCACACACCCAGCTGTCTGTAATTTCAACAGAACGTGTTGTTTATATTCTGCTCCTTTTCATAACATCCACTGTTTTCTACAACACTGGCTGTGTGAAGCTGATTATAAGGGACTAATCAGCCTACTAAAAATATGCATGACTACTCTGAAATTGTGTAGAGTTTATTAAGTATTTCTCCAGCCTGTCTTTATTAATATACAATGTCTAAATACAAAACACTTCAATAATTTTATACTTAAGAGATGCTTCCATTAAAATACATATACATAGTTAGGAAAGACAGAACACGATAGTTCTTACTTAGAAATTACTTGCATATTAGTTTTTTTCAATCACCAACATATTTTTCAAGGATTCCTCACTAAATCTTTATGCATTTATTAGTGAGAGAATTACTGATTATTTAATTAACAGCTTTTGCAACACCGACTTCAATGACAACATACTATCAAAGCCTTTCTACAAATGCATAAAAAATAATTTATACTGATACATAAAAAATAATTTATACTGGAACAGATCTGTAAGGTCAGCTAATACAACTAGCCTGTGGCTGAAAGCAAGTCCAACAATATCAAACTGCCTGTGTCAAGCCCTAAAGACCTCCAAGGATGGAGACTCCATGACTCTTCTAGGCATTTCTTTGATGTAATGAGTTTCTGATGACTTGTCTCTATTGCCTCTTGTTTTATGACTGAACATCGAAGAGACTAACTTTTTGCTTGTTTCCTCGTCCACATATTTAAAGACTGAGATATGATCTCCCTTACTCATCTCTTATTAAGACAGAATGAACCTAGTGCTCAGCCTCTCTTTTAGCTCTCCCCTGGACTTGATCCAGCACAGCAAGATCTTTCTTGTAGCTGGGACCTTGGAACAGGACCCATATGCACAATACCCAAAGTAAAAACTTACCTTGACAGGGAGCATGTGCTTTGTCTCATATAAAGAACGGCAGATTTTCAAAATTTCATTTCCTGTATTCTCCTTTTCTTCAGGTGGGCACCTCTGCAGCATAACAGTCCCCAGTTTCACCCAAGGATTATCACCTGTGCATGATCTGCCCAGTACAAAAAGAGATGCATACAGAGTATAAACATTCATATACCATTTTCTGTAGGTTGTTCCTTTTGTGACTCAAAAGCACAACCTAATGAAAGAAAAAGTTTTGAGACAAGTTATTGTCCATTATGCCATCACTCTTTCAATGCAACAAAGCACCTTAAATTACTTGGAATTATGAAATGCTGTTACAAACCCCAAGGAATCACACATCAGATAAAGACTGATCAAATTGAAACAGCATAGGAACAGCTTCTCCTGACTTTATACCACCTGATTTCCCAAGCAAAATGGTATTGAGGGAGGGGTGGCAGCAATCCAGCATTCATGGATCAAGTTGCTTTGATCACATTCTAACAGCTTCTGTCTCTCATGTATTTGTCTCTTGCTTCTGAGTGGAAAAAATATTGCCACATTCACATTTCAATTTTCAGGTCCAACAAGTACAAACAAAATAAATTTTTTTCCAAAGCCCACCCAAACAGGGTAGGAAACTGAAATTACATGAATCTACTTCTCTGCTAATAGATATAGATCCACATACATTTGTTTTACATATTTAAAATGTTTTTTTTTTTATTCTACATGTAACTTCATACTATGTGACCATTATACAGTCAGACAAACACATGGCAGACAGTAGACACCAGTAAATTTCATCATGCATGATGGTAAAGATACTGTAAAGTTTTGTTGCTGCAACATTTCTTGGCCTATAGCTGCTATTTGATAAATCGTGGAAATGCTTGGATACTTTTCTTCAGAATAAGTGTCCTGGCTAGGACTGGATGTACTGACAGAAATGGGTAGCAGACCACTTTTAAATGATAGGACAAAGTGCAACACTGGAAAACATCTGCACTGCCATTTTGCTACTGCAAATTAAGTTAATGCATTTCAATTCCACCTACAATGGATTAAAATCATGCACAGTCATAGCTTAAATCATAATTATATTAAGCTACAGTAACACAAACACTATGTTCATCTGTGCATAAACTTGGGAAGGCACAGAAGTAATTTTAAATATCACCTCATCAAGCTCTTTGGCCAGTAATCAGCATCCCAAAGACATGGGAAACTCTTCATTTAGCTTGGGGAAAAAAAAAATCACAGCAAAACTGGCAGTTTGGTGTAACAATTTAATGTAAATCAAGATACTCAGCACATGTGACAAGGAGCAGTAAAGTGCTGCTGTCAAAGTGCTGCTTTTCAAAGTTATTTTTTAGCAGCAATTGTTAAAGCAACACATTAATATAGTTGTAAATGGAGTCTGTTAAGAGAGCCTGTGGGATTGACATACACCAAGAGTCTGACAGCTCTGGAAAGGACAACCATCAGCATCTACTATTTCACATATAAAAGCTCTCCCCTGCTTATCGTTCACTTTCAAAAGTTCATAATGCAAACAGGTAAAACCAGCTCCACACAAAGCTGACATTACAGACCAACATGAAAACCAGACAGAAAAGTAGGAGTGGGCAACTCTGAATGTAAATTAAAAAGAAGTCATTGTCTTTCTTCCTTCTGACAACTTAATTCAGCCTTTCCCTCAGTCACAGTCACTGAGCTGCCACAAGTCTGGCTGGGAAGAGCAGAACTCCTCCTCTCCTCTCCCCTCCCCCTGGCAGGTTGAACCCTGTTGGTGTCCAGGATATCGGGACTACACCTCAAATTGCCCTGGAGGGTCTGGGACCCTCGCAGAGACCCCAGCAGGATACAGTTTTTGATCTGTGTCCCTGGGAAAAGCTTCCAACATTGATGGAAGAAGCAAAAGCAACAAAAATATAATTTGGATCATAGTTTAGTTTGTCACAGAAGTGAGACTTGTAGTTTTAGGTTTTGTAGTATAGACATAAAAGAAGACAAGATGGAGGATTTGGGTGTTGCCTTGAGTTCTTTCTTCTTCTTGCCCTTTGTACTGCAGTAGAGCTGGCACTTGCAGATTGGTAGAATAGATTTGAGGTAGAGAAGACAACTTAGTAATAAGTTAGGATTACTGGTACAGAATTGTAAACATAATATGTATTATTATATCATTGGTTATTAGAGTCCTTAACAACTTAGATGCAGCGGCCATTTGACACACTTTACGCTTTGCAGCAAATGCTTTTAGCAGCACATGTTAACATGGTGTGTTAAACCTGGGTTTGGGTGACATGCTGAAGTTGTGATAAGAACTTAATAAACAGCAAGAAAAACTGAGAAGCTGCAAGTTTTATTCCTTTATCTGGTACTGGACTTCGATAACAAGAAGAAATAACAAGAAAAAAATATTATAAGCATATCTACAACCATAATAACAGAACCCAAAGATTTCAGCTTGTTCAACAAATAAAACATGATGCACTGTCTGTGAATCCCTAGCAAGGTCAGGAGAAGGAAAAGAAATCCTCCATCTCTGCCAGTGGTTAAACAGGAAGCACCTGCTATGTGATCCATACCTTGCCTAGAGGCACAGAGAGTCATAATGAATTTCCATTTCTGTAGATGCTGCCCCCACAGTACATTAAGAAAACTTGTAAGGATTTCCCATTAGAAAAAGGAAACAAAAATCACACTTCAAGACACAGAAATAACCAGAAAGATGCAAATTTATAGAACTAAAGTATCGGATTAGTTTACATATATGAAGCTGTTCTCCTTTTAACTACTTCAAATACTTCTGTGATCTAGTCACAAATATCCACTATCTGCTGTATCTAAGTAAAACCAAGATTCAGTTACCTAAACTCTGACTCCTACAGGTAGAAGCCAGTTTTCTTTTCTTCTAAATTTTAGTTTAGTTCAACTGTGGTAAAAAAAAAAAGTTATTTCTCAACATGAAAAAAGTAATTATTTCAAAAACACAGTAGGAACACATTATTTTTTTTACATAACCAAAAGCTGTTTTTTTTTAAGTTCTAAACCATCTTATCAATATTTAAAATAAATATAAAAAATGCCTTTTGAATGTAGGCAGCAAGTTCCAAAGGACTGCAGACCTTCAAGTACTGTCAATAATTTTTTTTTAAAAAACATCTTTATGAAATGTTGAAAATGACATCTGAATATGAAACACCTGGGTGGAAAAGCATGCATGCATAACATGAGTATGAAAATAAAATTTTAAAAAGTATATGGCTTTGAGTGCTGACTGAAACAACCAAGCCACTTCTCTCACAGTAAACATGGCATATTACAACATGAAGAGAATCACACTTGCCATAATAAGCATTATTGTAGCTGGAGTGCTTTAAAAAAGCACAAGCTCAAAAACCATTAAAAAGCATGGACTTATTAACATAGAGGGTACAAAAATTAAAAGCCTACCAAAACCCCCCTGAAACTTCAGTTCTTTTACTTCTCCTTCCTTTTGAGCCTTTAGAGAATGTAAATTGTATTTTCCAGCTTTATATTCAATTATATATATCAGATATTTACTGTTAGGCTGAAAGCCGAAATTCTATGTATTCAGATGACTCAGACTTAAATTCCACAGTTCCTGTATGGATCATTACACTGGCAGTAAACAATTAGTTAGTGGTAATGACTCCCTTCTGAAGCAGAGGAGGAAAAAAAGAGTAAAGATTAAACAAAAGTGTTAATACATATGGCTTAGCCACTGGCTTAACTCCTCAATGTTTTCCTCTTTGCTCAAAATTTTGTTAATACAACTTGCTTTAAAATGAGATTGTTGAAAACATCACTAACAAAACAGTTCCTACTCCTTATTCCCAATCATCCCAAACCCAGCCTTCAAGATAGACTTTCAAGAATATGTACATAAATATATCTATAAACCCCTGGACTGTTAAGCATAGTTGAATGCTATTAATATGGAATTGTGCAAGAGAGATAGAAGAGGGAAGAATAAGCAATGCACAAAGAGAAGAAGACCCCAGCATGAAGCAGGCTTTCAGCAGCTTCCCAAAGATGCAGACTGGCATTTGATAGAGACTGTCAATCACAACAGGAAGAGAGAAGAGAAGGTTCAGATAAAGAAGGAAGAAAGCATCAAAGCTTTTTCTGATCATTGCTCAATCTCCAACTTAAGGCACAGCCTCTGCTGCCTGCCTGACATGAATAACTCCAGGATTTACAAAGCAAAATAATCCAAATTAATGAAAATCAAAATAATTAAAAAGAAATGCAAACTATTCCCAACATATGCTAACAAGCAGCAGTTGGAAAAAATCTAACTACCTGCTTGACAAAGGTTTATTAAATTAATCTTGTCTCACACAGGTAACACTACAGAGCTGTACCTGACTTTTCAAAAGCAATCCTACTCGAGGTGTGATTGACGGTAGAATGAGGTCAAAGCCTCATTCTGGAATTGATATCAACTGTTAAGACAGTTACTCAAATTCATTTTAATGATAGCACACTGACTATAAAAGGCAAACATCAATGTGAGATAATTGCTGTATAAAAAATAAACAAATTCTGTAGACAAAAAATAGGAAACATACTTTTTTTTAGTTTTATATATATTGTGCAATGTGTAAAGGTTTGTATAAATTGTGGCTAAGATTTAAATTTAGGCTAAATCCTTATAGCAAATAATTCATGTTTGTCTCTTAAATTTGTTAAAAGCAGAACAGAAACACAAAATACCCCAAACAACCTCAGAACTCCACAACATAATTGACTGAGTGAACATAACTAAGTGAAGGACAAGAAAATTTACAGAAAGGATTTGTAACTATGACCACCTACTATTAAAATATCACATATGTTTTCAGAAAGCACTAGGAATGAGTTAGAAAGACAAATGTTCAAGCCACAATGAGTACTCCTGATGACACAGGAAATATGAAATACTCAGTCTTACAAGTATGGTTAGTAACAGAAATGAAAGTGGTAATAGAAGGCAAGCAATGGGCACATAAACATGGAAAGATCCCAAGGAGTGAAAAATACCCTTCTTTGAGATTATTTTTCTATTGGGATATCTCTTGGTAGGGAGATATCTAAACTAAACTATTGTTGAAGTACTCATTAAATAAATACCAAAAGAAAGCAGAAATGCAACATTGCTACTGAGAAAAGAAATGAGAAAAAAGGAGGGAATGGGGCAGAACAAGAACTACATCTTTGTCATTTCTTTCAAGATGCAGCTTCAATTTAAAAAAGTTTGACAGCTCCCACACACTGCAAGGCATCCAATTTTCAATTACAATCAAAAACAAAACTTCAAATGAAAGTCGGAACATGAATTTATGACAGACACATAGCAGTCTTTGTACTGAAGTCCATTTTTGGCTTGTAAAACTGTCACTTAAGAATTTAGGTTAATGCTCATCCAGGCTTGAAGGATAATAACCCTTACAGATTATCATGTAACCCACCAGTTCTCTACACGTGCACTAAAGAGTTACTTTTCATAAAAATATAAGCCTTAACTATTCTGATATATCAATGCACATAAATACTTCTACTTTGGGAATGTAGTCCCAAGTTAAAATAGGTTGTAATCAATAGTCCACAGTAATTCTAAGTAAACACTATTTAAGGACTTGAACCTAATTACTCCTGGGCATGGTACATTGTTCTCGCTATCCAAAAACTTATTAATATTACTGATCTCTTTGAAAGATATGTGACCTTTACATCATAAGTTTATAAGAATCCTTATATCTCAGAAGCAATTATCATTTATAGAATTTTTTAGCTTTAAATGTGTTCAGAAAGTCACAGAAAAAAACAAAGAACTGGTAAAAAATAATGCTGTCAAGATGTTCCAAATGAACACTTTCAGTTAATACCTATTTTGATGGGTACAATTCTGAAGTCTTAAATAACTATTTTAATTTTAAATTGTCAGGCTAGGATATATGTCTTCCCCAGTGTATCTCCTTTACTTTTGGATACTTTACTCAGAGACAGAGATAATAGGTAGTGGATCTAGAAAAGAGAAGAGACACTGCTTGGTACCATTATCCTCACAGACCCCCTGCAGATTGTCTGCCACAGTCATCTGAACATGAACTTTCAAAGGCTTTTCTGCAAAGTATAACTTTGAATGGAAAAAACAGTCAGAACTTTATTATTTTTTATGGATTTTCTTCACACTGCTAAAAACAAGAGCAAATATGTAATCTGAAATTTAAGTAGATAGAACTCTTCTGTGTAACAGTTCAGGCAATAAAATGATTTTCTGCCTCCCTCCATGATACAGACTACATATGTATATATAGGTTTTACAAGAAACTGAGTGATTTGAGATTTGATTCTGCTTTAAATAAACCATTCATTCTTCCCAGTATGGCCCTTTCCAAAGGTCACACTCTCATCCATGTTTGAATTATTTGACTGAAAACAACACAACATCAAGCAGGAAGACTTTGAACTCTTTTGTTACATGATTGTTTGAAGAAATGCTCACCCGTTGCTCCAGTCCATCGGTGGCCAAGCTTGAAGTAGTAAAACCAAGTGCTGAAACTCAGACAGACTCTGACTAGACTCCAGAAGTACTAAGAAGAGCTCATATCTTTTTTCTTCATTTTCAATATCTGTTATCTCTACCTAAGGGGGGAAGAAAAAAAATAAAAACCACTGTATTTATTTCTTTACATAAATGAATGACTTAAAAGCAATGAACAAACTAACTGTGAAGGATACAACTGTTCTAAAACAATGCAGGAACATAGTGAACAGAATTTTCCCAGAAACCCATTTTCTTACATCTCATTTTTAATTACATGCAAACAAATTAGGAGAGCACAAATGATGGGGAATGACTTAGGTGGACATTCCTAGAACAGTGTAAACCCACACAATAACGTTCATTGATTAGGTCAGAGGATCTTATCTCTGTCTTCTTCAAACAACCAAAAATGCTTTAAATTTCTTTTTCTCATTGTACAGACATATATATTCACACATACACATATTTTTAAAGAACAAGTATGTCCAGGGCTTCCATAATACAAATTACTCTCCTATGAAAACTACATGAATTTACAGCACCTCATCTCTTCTTACATAGGAGAGAGTATTGAAAGACAATTCTAAATTAATTTATCCATCAAAGAATATTTGCTAACAAGTAATGGAGTATTTCCCTACATAGACATTTGAACTTGAGAAAAACAAAACCCCCACACCCCATCAGTCAGTGCCCAGACAGCTCTATATCAGGAAAAGTGTCCATCTCTGTTGAAAACCCACAGCTTCTGCCAGAACTTGAATTCACTTCAGTTGATGACAGGTTCTTTTACAGATAATTACTGCCTGCAGTTGGCCTGATAAAAAAGTTCCAGGTAAAAGGTCTGACTGTTGAAGGAAGGTTGCTGTTACCGGGAACCAACCTGCGACTAAGTGAAAAGTAGCTTCTGTTTAAAAGTTTGTCTATCGCACTAGGAGGGCTTTCACAAATGGAACAGCAATTCACTGTTCACCTGACATACCAAAGTTCTTGGAGTTCAAAAACAATTTGTTAAAATAACAATCTAGCTTTCTCTGCATTATTAACACATTCTAACACTGAATTTTTCTTCCAAAGTTCAAAAAGTCCAGAATATCAAACTCTTCAGTTTCAACTTATAATTCTCCTGAAGTTTTAAATAAGTATTAAATAAGTATTAAATGTTAACTTTTCTGTTTCAGCCCAAATAGGTCTAAGACATCAAACATGGAAAAAGTTTTCCTTAGTTCTACAGCTACTCTTAAAGATTAAAGATTGCATTCCAATCTTTTTAAAGTGGCTCTAATACATCAAGGGCAAATTTTCAAAAGAGGTTGGAAAACAAATACTATTGATGTATTTATTGAGTTGCCTATATAATCTGTGACTTCAAAATATTTACTGTTGAAAAACTGTTTCTTTCTGTCTCCAGAGTATATCTGAAAGCACCATATACTAAAACGTTTCAGATAGCGAAGAAATGTTTCCAAGACATGTCCATTTGAAATACTTTTCTTTATATCAGATATCTAATATCAGCTAGCAGACATCCATTACCCGCTTGTACCATCCTTAAATTCCATCTATACTTGTTAATATAAAATAATATAATATTTAAGATTTAAATCACAACGCTGAAAAGAGAAAGGAGAAAAACAAGAAAGGGTAAAAGATATAAGACACGCGAACCTCTAAGGTTCAAAAAGATTTAGCATCTTAGCAAAATAATTACTAAGCTGGACAACAGAAGCTCTTGCACTGCTTATCTGTCCCCAAACTCCCTTTTCAGACAACTAGCTCTTTAAATATTTAAACGATGTAGCATTCTGAATGGTCCATTGAGAATACTTTTTATATTTGCACAAACAGCATGTAACTTCAAAACACAGACTAAATGTTAAGATCTCTCTAATGATAACAATAAAAATGGCAAGCAATGGAACAGACAATATTAATAGATGAGAAAAGTTGTCACAGAAGGTCCCTCATTAGTAGCAGAGAGATTAGACATCTTACTAGATGTGTGTTGGCTTGTACAGGGGGGTTGGCGAGATAAGGAGAACGACAGGGATTACAGAAGCGCTTTGGGTCAGCTCTGATGGCAAATGACCCAGACAGGCGTTTATTAACCCTTTAAATAGTTCTGACTCCTAACAACTCTATTGGTACATGAAATATGTTTATACTTAATAATTGGTCAGTGTACAAGTGTCACCTTGGCATTGGTACAGGATAAGTGGAAAACGTGAGCTATTGGATAAGAAACCAAAATATCCTGCCACTAACTTTAAGCAAATAGCTACATATACAGACTTCCACTGTAGGCAGGAAATGCTGACTCACTTAAGGTCGTACTGCTGGTGTTAGCACCTTTTAAGGACAGAGAACAGCTAGGCTTCAGGTCCATCTTAACCATAGAGCCAAATCAGACCAGCTGTC
>WEIV01012631.1:26765-77668 GCA_013390005.1 Calyptomena viridis
AGCTGAATCCCTGCAACATGGTTCCTCATAACACATTAATTGAAGTAATCAGAAGAATTAACTTTCCATTCTCAAATATGGAGTGCGTTTCTGCAGTATTTCTTTCTACAAGGACTTTTTTCAAGTCACCTACATATCTCACTAAAAGTAATAAAAAAAAAGCGAACTTTCTACAGAGTTAATGATTTGTAGTTTTTAAGAAGTCTTGTAAAAATTCACTTTTTATATGGCATTTTAAATACATATCACTTACATTTACAGTGAAACGGGTGAGATTAGAAAGCGATAGTTCCTTGCTAGAAGAAAGCAGTATCTTGAAGCAGTGCATTGGAATGAGGTTTTAATTTCCATTTATTATACATACATATGTGAGTGTATGTATGTATATACATAATACACACACACACTCCCTCCCCATAAGTTTTCCTCTGTATTATCTTCACTTTCTGAGGCTGACAGAGATTGTGGTGAGGGAGCAGTCACCTCTCACAGCAGAAACAGAACAAGGTCTGCATAAAGGGTAGAAATTTCATCTTAAAGGTGAAAACTAGCTGAGTTGCTGAGGTTAGTCAAGCCTGTTGTTTTGTTGTAATAACAGAGGAAAAAAAAACAAACCAATTCACTCTTATTTGAACACTCTCTTTGAGGCAATTTTGAATGATCTATTTAGATGACTCAATGTTGTAACACAGGGTAATGGGATAATATAACTCAGCTTCCCCTTCCTTTTTTTTTTTAAAGCAAAACCCAAAAACATCCATCTAAACCACTCAAAGGTTAACCATGCAAAGATAACCTGCCATGAACTGCTCAGAGCCCTGACAACACAAGCGCCTGTAAAGAAGAATCTGTCACTAACTAAATAGAATAACAGGGCCCATAGCCCGGTTTGAACTTCAGATGAACCCAAAGGAATATGAAAGGAAGGAAAAAAAAAAAAAGAAAAAGCAAGGAAAAGGAAAGCAATGAGTTAGTTTTAAAAACAGATTTGCTCAATTCTGATGTGATTTTCCCCAGTTTCAGGCAGTCTCTTTGGCAGCAGAACACAGCTGGCTTCATGTTTCTCATTAAAAGGCTGCACAAATATTTACCACATTGGGGAAGTCAATTAGGGGAATTAATTGTAGAAATTATACTCATGACAGATTATAAAACAAAATACAAATTAAGTAAAGCCAAACCTTATGTTAAACTCTTAAAATACACAATTTCATTATCAAGGGACTACATATGTTCAGAATCAAGAATTTGCAAACATCTGCATATGTTAACGTTCCTTTAAAAAACCTTACAGGAAATTCACAAAGCAAAATACAGGCTACACAAACAGCACCAAGTGATGCTTACAACTACATTAGATACTATTAGTTGTCAGAAACAGTGCAAACTCCTCTTACTACTACGTTCTTTTCCTGAGAACTTTGCTTTTACATCTTCTCCCAATTTCTCATGTTACTAGGAAGCAGCTGTTAGAACGGCCCATAAAGGAGTTCTGACTCATCCCATATTACCACTGCTTAATGAAACCAAAAATCAGGCCACCAATTCTCCAATATGGACCAAGACAGAAAACAAATGACATTTCTGAATGGGATTGCAGATTGCAGCTACAGCCTGTAACAGCTACAGCATCCCCAAAGACAAGTCATATTTTCTTGTTATCTGAGATAGTGTATTTTATGTTTCTTTGAGCATGGCCACACGCAATACATTTCAATGAATTATGTGATTTTAGCCATTTGTTCTGTGGCTTCTGGAAACCTATTGTTTTATAAAAACTATCAGATGACACACTTGAAGAATGATAAGATTAAATAAAACTTTGGACATCATATATGACAAAGAAAAATTTTGGTACAGCAGTCTGCAGGATCCGTAGTTTAGGTTGGTCCATTATCTCACTCTTGAGATTGAGGTTAGTTTAAAATCAGTATTTACAGCAACAGTAGAATGTTGACTTATCTAAATTGTGTCATTGAGTTACAGATATCCACTATAAAATGTTCCCTTGATCCTAAAGGACAGCTATATCTGATAGAGTTTTAAGTGCTTTATTGCTAAAGCTACATAATTTGAGAATCTGGTGCCAACTAACTTGGCTGATGTGATGGATTTTTGTTGGAAAAATGGAAATGCCAATAAAAAGATCCAGTCAATTCAATCCTATCCTTCCTCTGAGATAAAATACAAAACACTGCCTATTTACATACGAGAATGGTAAGCAGGAAAACTAACACAGACAGACCTCCACCTCCCTCTGCCCAATGATTCCTATTCTGCAAATTCCATTTCTACTCTCTGTTAGTGTTACAGAGCCACAGTTTTTGTCCACAGATTTTGCCCACTACAAGGGAAATAAATGATAAGAATGTTTATAAATGAAGAATTAAGCTGTTGAAATCAGAAAAATATTTTCCTTCATTACAATTGCTTGTTTATGGAGAAAAACTATATCCATGCTTAAAACCAACTTCCCATACTAAAGGCAGAGAAATTTGCAGTTTCCAAGAAGTGCAACCAAAACCATGCTGATTTACATGATGATAAAATTCATTTTATTACACCCACCAGATGGTAAATGGTAAATATTTCAAAATGTGTTCACGTTTGTCACTGCAGCATAAATTTGAATTAATATGGCATTGAAAATAGAAACACTAAGCAGGGATTTGAGTAGTCCCTTATTGCTGCAATACACTTCCAATTTGTCAGGACTCCCATGTAAAATGCACTGTTTCTATTTATCTCCCCAGCCCTTGCCCAAGCTGTAGTGGTAGAGAACTTGTCTATGCTACATTTCAAAATAATAGGCAGATGTGACATGAAATATTTTATTCAAGTTTGCGATACGGAACTTGCAAAAACTTGCTTGCAATCATTAGACAGGGCTTAACACAGTTTATAAACAATGACTGAATTGGTAGCAGTTTGATAGAGTTTCTCTAATTGCCATCTTGATGTGCTGTTCATGGCACCAAAATACAGCAGCCTTGCCTAAGGAATTTACAGTCTAATCAGGTAAATCAGCAAAGTAAATATTGCACTTCCTACACAACAGGCCAGTCGGGGTTGGTCACTGAAGAAAGTCATCTTCCCACTTTGCAGGTCAGCCTGTAATTTGCAACCCTGTTCTGCTGGTATCTGTGCAGATACTGAAACATAAGTTACTGAAACCTGCCTCTAGTACAAGGCTGAAAAGTTAAAAGCTTGTTACAAAGGACATGAAAAATTACAAATTAAGTTAAATAGATATTTTGAAGTTAATTATTCACAATATGCACACAAATGTCAAAAATCACCACTTAAAAACCGAAACCTGCAACACTATACAACTGTTCCTGAAACTGCATGGTTACTGACTCTGCAAAAAAGATCATTAGCTTTTAAAGGCTATTATTTATTTCATTTTCGTCAAACTGTTTCAAGATGCTAGACATTCTATTAGTCTAGAGGTTAGACATGTTATATACCTGTAAAACAAAGCAAAACCACAATCTTGTTCAAGACCTTCACACACCAGAGCAACAGCAAACCCTTTTTAAAGGCCAAACCATAAGTATTGTATTCCCCAACACATTATCAACTTCCCATTATTTCTAAACCAGGGTTTCTTTTAAAAGAGAACTTCTAAATTGTGATTGAGGGGAAAATGGTTAGACACAGAGTCAGGCTGGAGAACCAGCCACTGTTATTCGGCCATCTGTCTGCCACTGTATGGGCACACAGGAAAGGAGGAGGTCAACAGCAATCATGAGAGCAGAGCTGCAAGCTTGGGCAAGGACAGTTTGAGATATTTGGCTAAAGGCAGGTTAATAGCAGACCTCAGATGAGGTCAGACAGATGAGGTTAAAAACCAGTGAAAAAATCTGTTCTGTGATACATACACTGGAAGTGAGAGATCCAGGGGCAGAGAAGTGGAAAATTACTACCCTTGCTCCTTACTCTTTTTTTCTCACTATATTTATAGTCTCACTCTTCAAAGTTTAAGAGGTTTTAGTGCTGGAGAAAGCCATTATTGCAACGTATTCTGATAATCTACACATCTCTGTGCACAATTTAATCCAGCAATTTTGCACTAAAATCCTAACTTCTGTTTATGCTATAATACTTCATAATGTACTTAACCTTCATACTTAAAATTATTTTCTTAAGTCATAACAAGTTCAGTATCTTTCCAGTAAATTATTCTCACATATTGACCAAAAGGTATATCTTTCTTATTTAATTTTATCAAGATTACACTTCCTTGATCTTGCCACAAAGCCACCTGAATTTACAGCTTGTCTACAAAGCTATTTCCAGTTCTTATTCCTAATTAACTGGCTCTGACTATTCACAGATGGGGGTAATATTGGAGTAAATTTCATATATATTTTTCCTTTTGCTAGTCTTCCTTTCCTATCTTTTTTTAGTCACTGTTGGACATAGGATACTGCACTGAACTAGACCTTGATCTCAACTCGCATTGACATTTTTATATACTCACACAAATATTACTATTTCCATTATGAAAAGAGACCCACACCATGTTGTTATATGCAGTTTCCCTGTGGGAACAGAGGAACACAAGTAAACTTATCATTTTCTGTACGCTAAATGTGTACTCTTACAAGGCAGCTGAATAAGAGTCAATGAGGTCAAGTGAAAGTTGATTGTCAAAGGTATATTTTACAGACTTCCTCAAAATTAGTATTTTATTAGTATTCCTCAAATTTAGTATCTCCTTAAAGTACTTGCCCTAGTATTTATCTAAATTTTGATGCTTAAACAATAATGTGATGTAATAACTTCCACTATGTCCTAGCACTACATTGCCATGTACAGTTAAAGGCAATCAATAAACATAGTTCAAAGAACACATTTATACAGCACTATGTCTTACATACTTTAACTATTCCCTGTGTTTTAGAATTAAATTCAAATTATTTCCTATTAAAATGGATACTGTCTAATGACTATGATGAGACACTGACATAATCTGCTTCCTTACTGAGCATTCAGTCTCACTACTGCACTTCCCATTTTCAGAAAGCCTTTTTTGTAAAGCTGTTAAGAACTTACTTCTGAGAAAACTCCCAGAAATCTGCAGTTTAGACTATGAAAGTATTAGCTTACTCACACCACTGCTGGATTAGAAAAGCGTAATTTGAAGAGCATACACATACAACTAAACTGTAAACCTGGCAAGTTCAAAGATTTCCTGTGCGCAAAAGTTCCATAAAATAATATTTGTCTGCCAATATGTGACATTCATGAAGTCTGTCCTTCCTTTAGCAAAGATGAGTTTTACTTTCTCAAAAACATGTTTCAAATGTATTCCCTTCATGGCAGAAGAAGCTGTCAGCTTTAAATAAGATATTTTTATCTTATGTTCTCCATCTGCCCAAGTTCACATGTGGATAATCCTATTTTCAATCCATTTTGGAGTTTGGTAAATACATGGTGGTAAGTCATAGCTGCAATGGCAACTTTTAAAAAACTATTCTACTGGCCTCACAAATGCTCCTGTATAATAACAGGATTTAGTCCTTGTTTAATGAGAAACACTACGATGAAAACATGATGCAGTTTGTAGCCTGGCCCAGTGCTGCAGATTAAATTCCCTTGCTTGAAACAAGCATTTTTGAAGTTATACTTATCGAGTTCTCCCAGTTAATGAAAAGCAAGAGCTTTATTTTAAAAAATCCATTTAAAAAAACAACAAACCAAAACTAATGAAAAAATAAAAAATCCACCACATCCAAAGTACTGTGTAAGGGGAAGTTTAGGTTGATATTAGGAAGAGGTCTTTCACCCAGAGGGTGGTTGAACACTGGAACAGATTCCCTAGGGAAGTGGTCACAGCACCAAGCCTGATACAGTTCCAGGAAGCATTTGGGGAATGCTGGCACATGGTATGACCCTTCGGGTGTCCTGGGCAGGGCTAAAAGTTGTGGTCTCGATGATCCTTGTGAATCCCTCACATCTCAGGATAGTCTATGGTTCTGTCATTGATTTCAATTACTGGGGAGCATATAACCTGAAACAGTGATGCAAAGAACTTGCAACTCGCCTCCATTTAAGATCAACAAGGAGACAGAAATTCATGGTGGAGCACAGTTCAAGTTCCAAAGGCAAAAAGAGAATATGGGCTGTTCTGACACAGCCTGGAAGAAACAACCACTATCTGACAGACCAGAAAGAAGGGTCTGCTATCAAAACTACAATCTTAGAACAATCAATAAAAAATTAAAATCAAAGTCAAAGGTTTTGCGTGAACAAGCTTAGTGTTCACAGTCCATGCCTTACACCTCAAAGCACAGAGAACTCCAAGATCAGGCTTTCTTGCACTTTCCCCAAAGCTGGACTGCACATATTAAAAACTATCATGAATATGAGTGTTAACCACTTATGCAAACCTGCTGCATGCAGATACTAAAGGGATGAACATAATCCCACAGGTCAAATCCTGCTGAAACTAAAGCCAGTGAACAGGATAAGCAAGTTATGGGATTCGAGTTTAGTAACAAATCAACCAGAAGCCTACTGGTGATGAATTAAACTAAGGCTCAGCCACATGTTGAGTTCTTGCACAAATACCCAATAACTTCTTTCTTCTGAACTGATTTATACACTATTTAATTCCTTATCTGCTTCATATGCAGCTCACTAAGAAATGCATATAGATTCAATAAACACAATTGCATTGCCTAATGCATAAAAATGAGTAACTCATGCAGAAAATAAAATCCATTCATTTGTATTCTGCAGGAGACCATGTCTTAATCTGCAAATACATTTCAGTACAGAGAATACCTCTGAGGACTGTACATAGATATTGATAGATAAGTTCAAATAAAGAAAAAAATATGCATTTGAAACACTTACATATCTAGCTAGTTGGAACTGAAAAAGACAGGATTAACATACATGTAATTTAATGTATATATTGACAAGGAGTGGGTTAACAGGTAAAAATTTGGATCGATGTATGGCTAAAACTAACATCTATTCAACAAGAGGGATTTAGAAACATGGAAGTAATTTTCCCTGTATGCACCAGCTACTAATCACAATACTTCATAATTTATTATTATTTATATAGATACTCTTACATTTAGAACAGAAAAGGGCATTGGAAGATGCAGCCTAGCAATTACACGATTTTAATGCTTAAATACTACTTTCAACTTTCAGCTGTTAAATTAGTGCCAGCCATTTCCCTCCACAGAATATAGGAAATGGCTCTTCAATTTACAGTTCTGATCATCAGTACCATCAAGCAGCAGTGCACCCACAAGTTCCCAATATTCAGCTCTATGTTTAATTGCTGTCTTGATAATTAAAGTCTGCAATTCTTGGTAACAGAGGCAAAATTATTTTACAAGTTGTTTACATGTAAATGAAAACTTGCCACAAATAGTATTTCCAAAATGTCTTCCTGCAGATAGGCAAAACTAACACCTTGAACACTTGCAGGGATAGGGCATCCAGAACTACTCTAGGCACTCTGTTCCAGTGCCTGATGGAAGCAACTTACCACCACCTCCTGAGCAAAGAATTTTTTCCTAATGTCTAATGTATACTCCTTCTCACATTGAAGCCATTCCCCCTTGTCCAGTCACTACATGCCCTTGTAAATAGTCTCTCTCCATCTTTCTTGTAGGTTCCCTTCAGGTACTGGAAGGATGCAATTAGGTCTCTCTGAATTCTTTTCCCGGCTGAACAAACCCACTTCTCTCAGCCGTTCCTCATAGGAGAGATGCTCCATCCCTCTAATCTTGGTGGAATCCTCTGGACACACTCCAACAGATCAATGTCCTTCCTGTGCTGGGTAACCCAGAACTGGATGCAGTGCTCAAGGTGGGGTCTCACCAGAGCAGATTAAAGGGGCAGAATCCCCTCCCTGGACCTGCTGGCCACCCTGTTTTTGACACAGCCCAGGATACACTTGGCTTTCTGAGCTGTGAGTGCACATTGCCAGCTAATGTCCACCAGCAGCCCCAAGTCCTTCTCAGCAGGGCTGCTCTTGATCTGTTCATGTCCCAGTCTGTATTGATACTGGGGGGTTGCCCCAATCATGGGCCCACTTCTTGAGCTTGTCCAGGTTCCTCTGGATGGCATCCCTCCTTCACAAAGTTTCAGCATGTTTTGCTCTCAATGATGTATGATGTGTAACACTACCAAAACTTTAGCAAAATACATCCGAAATTGATTCACAGTTTATCCACCTATTTCTTTAAAACATAATAATAGAAGTCTGAATACATCACTAATGAGCTATTAATTTTTCTGAAACTGGGATCAAAGCTGAGTATGCAGTGTTTCAACCATTCTGCACTTATACCTTCATTACAAAAGACCTATTAGAGAAAGTGAATTATTCTACATGAATTCACTCCAGAGAATTCTTATCTTCCTGTGAAGTAACTGCTACCAGCCACAGCATACTGCAACATACAGGGCTCATGTTCAAAACTGTCATGGGGACTCAAGGTATACTGCTTTTCTCCACGCTGTCTTATCCACTATACCCATGTAGTTAATGAAAAATATTTCATTTGCATCTTAAAGTATTTAATTAATCATACATGCTACAATTTATGTTCCCAGAAAAAATTCATTTCACATATTTTGATACAGACAAATTGCATCTTCAGGGAATGGAAATTAGTGTTTTAAAATATTAATTAAAACATAAATTAAATTTCTTAAGCTTAATTTTTATGCATTACCAGTAGAGAAACAATGTCTCTAGAATTATACACAACATCATAACAAATTTACTCAAAGTTGATAGGAGCATAAATCTTTCTTCTAATTAAGCATTTTTCACAAATAAAAGATGGCTGAGGATCAAACAAATGCAGCTCCTTCACTTGTTTTTTGCCAGATCTTACTAAATGCAGGTCATTGTTTCCCGATAAATGGCTTCAGCAAAACGACAGAAGGATTTGGAAAGCACAGTGAGATTTAAGAATTCTCACGTTTAAATCTCTGTCACGAGTAGAGGCAATGGGAAAAAGCTGAAAAATCACTGAACATTGACATTCCCATCAAGACCAAAAGTCATATGAAGAAACATCATATAACAGATACACACTTTTCATATACTGGGGGAAGAGGAACAAACCAGCAATGGAGTCTTGACGGTTCTACCCAAGTTCTCAGAAAGTCATTATGTTAATGTAGACATTACTAAGGTTGCCGAGACACAAACTTGCATATAGTACATATGAATTGCCTATAGGAAGGATGGAAAATGTGTTGTGCACATCCCACATGTAATACAAATTAATCTGGCAATTTCTCAAAGCCAAATTTTAGGAAAAAAATAAATAAGAAAAGTGCCCAAAGTTAGAATTTTAAATCCCTCTTAGGTATCCCTTCCAATTTTCAAAAATGTTTAGCCCTCAGCAGCTCTGTATACTCCAAGATCATGAAAAAAACATAATATAACAGTATGAGGGGAAAGGCTAAATGAGATTACCTTCTCTAAATGACAAAGCTATTTGCATTTACGTGGCATGCAAGTAGTAATCAGATTTTTCATTTGCATAATAATGAAACAATCCTTTTAAGATAAGGTGTGTCTCACAGAAGCTTCACAATTAATAACTTCTTATCTTAAACTAACCTTTGGTTTACTACAGAAGCTTTGCTACTGCCACTGAAGCTTCCTGGGGCAAACCCCTAACTCCTTACTGTAACTTATGCCTTGCAACAGGTCACTGAACTGAAGGACTATGTATGCACACACAACCTGTTAGCTGACACCTTACAGATGTCAGACACTGCTCTGAGGACATACAGATTATACACTTGCATATTATATGAAAAGAAATTGAGTTTCCATCTTAGATGGATAAAGATAAATTTTGATGCCAACATTCTAAACCAGGTCTTTCTCCCCCTCCCAACATTTTTTAATGTATAAGAAGTCAGTATTTTGACCCATATTTTTCATGCACCAGTTAACTAGAAAATTACAGAACCTGAAGAGCTAAGATAAAATTCATCAAGGGGATTAAAACAACGCATGCCTCCTCCTCCTCCATAGCGTGGGATGCTACTGGAATGTGAATTAAAGACTCTCAAGCCTTTGAAAAATGAGGACCCCTAAATTTTTAATTTTGTTAACTAATCATTAGAGAACTGGAAATGGCTGTGTTTCTGAGTGTTTGATAGGTAGCTGCTTCCATAAAGTACATTTTTAATTTTGTAAGAGCTGGCCTGTTTCCCAGCACATTGATTTGTGGGACCACTACTTACAGCACCTAGAGCATAATTAAATATTAAGTCCCTCCTTGATGTATGCAAAGTCTGACTAAGAGGATTAGTAGACACACTGAGGGTGGCTTTCACACATTTTCTGGTAATTGAACACTGCAATATCACTAAAATTATCTTTACTGAATAGAAATCCACATTCAGACTTCACAATATCTGCTGTCCCTTTTTATGCCGAGGAATGGTAACGAAAGAGATCCCCTAAAAGCATGTAAGAAATGCCAAGCAAGTAATAACAAAACAATCTGAAAGTAAGATAACAAATATATTTTGACATATTTGCAATTTAAAGTTCATTTAAAAAACCCAAAAACTAACAACCTTTAAGCACATTGCTCTAAAATCTAACCACTTTCCCTCCCCATTTATTTTAAATGTCATTTTTTTAAACTACTTTGGTGGATGAGAAAGGATGACCAAATTACTAAAGGTGTAGTGATGTTAGAGAAATTGATGCCTACAGGCAAGGCAATGACACAGCAGTGTGTGCATGTTTGAAAGACATAATTCCTGCTGTGTACTTCTTCACCCAGGATTACCCAACAACGTGATCAAACTTAAATTGTACTTCTACACCTCCTGTAGATTAGGTTTGCTTTTAAAGGTCTTTGCACTTAAAGCATTAACTTGCATGAGAAAATTGCATAATTAATGCTTTGCCAAAGCTCATATACAAATCTCTCTATGCTTTTCAGCAGCCATGTAAGTACTGACTTCTGCATTGTTCTTGTTCCACTAATATACCATGAAGAACTGGGAAATGCATAGTTTTCAATCTGCTACTTTATTATGCTATTCTCTCTGTTTGTTAATTCATGCAATATGCAAACTTACTCATCAAACAAGGTTATCATCTGTTTTTTCTAGTATCATCTTATACACCAGCATTTGACATTAGTTGACTAAAAGAGGGGAAAAAAATAAAATTGTCTACACCTAAGACCACTCATTTGTTTTCTTGGACATTTTTGAATTTCAATGACTGGTACCTAACGAACAAATCAACATGACTCTCATCTAAAAAACACATTAGCACAAAATAGTCAAAGAAAATAAAGGGTTTTCATCTATCACATTTAGCTTGAACTGACATGAAAATGAGAATAATTTTTAATATATTCCAATAGGACTCTTATAATTGCCCTCTAGCAGAAATTTGGGTGCATAAACAATGATATTTATGTATATGCATATAACCATAGCTTTCAGTATTGCTAAGCATGAAAATTATTTCAACATTTAGCTCAATAATTAATAGCATATACAGAGAACTTCATATTACAGTATTGTATGCATATTTTTATACAATAACTTCTGAAAGGTTTGAGCTTATCTAGTGCAGTATTTAAGCTTTTTATTACATGGCTTCTTGTAGTACTTGTTTAGTCATCAGCAAAAGTGTAAAGCACTGGAGTAACTAGCAACTCTGTGTTGTGAGCAAAGGAACTGCTGCTCATAGTACAAATGTCTTTGCTCAGAAAAAGAAAAAGCAGGTTTTCCTGCTTGAAACTAGGAGTATTCTATAAGTCCACCACTTGAGGAAACAGAAATTATTGACTGATTATAATGGAGGTGCCTAAACAGGCTGGAAGACTGGGCCAGCGAGAGTTGCACAAGGTTCAACAGCTGTACTGCACCTGAGCCAGCAGAGGTGTGGCTGTCTCTGCTTGCTGAAGGGTCCTGTGAGCTACACACGAGCCAGCAGCACATGCCATGCACTCAAGCCCTAAAATTTGGTTTTGCAACCAAACCAATGTGTGTTTCTTGTTGTAAAGTTACATACATTTTGACTTTTCAGATTATGGGAGAAGTTTGAGAAGTACCTAAGATAAAATCACAAATTTAATGAGTCTTATAAGGTTTCTGTCACAGGTTCTTTTTCTGTCTTCTACAGGCAGAGCTGAAAGCTTTTATCTACCTGCAACTTTTTTCTTAAGACATACTCTAGTTGAATGTTTTAGAATTGGAAATGATTTTGAATTGGAAAGCAGGTCACAGGCAACACAAATAATGACAAAGGATTGAACTGAAAATGAAGAATGCAATTGCAGACAGATACCTGAATAGTAGCTGAGGAGTTAAATGCTGGCATTACTGTGAATGCAAGAGAAAAAGTAATGTCTAAAGAAAGCAAGAGATAAGTATTTTCTTTTCCTTTTAAGATTTTTATTAGGATTATTCCCTTGAATAAATTTAGCACAGTGAGTCAAAACTGAGATATTGCTTTTGTTTTATATGAATATAAAGTGGGTTTGTGCATAGATTTTTTTGAGAAACTATTAGAAATATTCTATTTTATTTCCATAAGGTCTTGGCATGGGAGGAGGCACTTAGAAAATGAACAAAAAGTAATTCTGCTTCTGAACAATTCTACATGCAGCAAATGCTACTCATATGATTTAAGAAGAGCAGAAGCTTCAAAGATGAGACTAATTCATCCTGTTAAGCCTGTAGTATATTTTCATTGTACTTAGAATTGCAGAACCTCTAAAATATGTTGATATTAAGCACTTCACCAAAATGAGTCATGAAGATGTTAAAATATTAATGAATAACCAACAAGAGCCTTTTTGTATATATGTAATTTCTAATATTCTACTTGACAAAATAAAAGTTTTCCATTCCTGAGAATATTCACTGGATGATCCTTGAGAGTCTTAGATCAACTTCTACATATACTCAAAAAAAGGAAGTTAGGTTACTTTGCTACCCTTTAATTCAAAAGGCAAGTTAATCTGTTCTAGACTTGAAAACTTAAGCTTAGAAGCACTTTGTTTCTCTTAGCTGAAAACAAATCAAGAGCTAAGAGTAACTTCTTTCACTAGTGATTTTATCTTTATTTTTTCGTGACTTTAGACAGTGGCCAATAATTGTCATTCTGACTATAATGTCACACCAAGTAGATAACAGAGAACAAAGGTAAAATTGACAGAAAAGAATTGTCAGAACAGAAAGAATATACAAAAACTTCCAAGTCAATGCTTGACACACAAGAAAACCATTACTATTTAATCAAGTTCAGTATTATGCATTCCTAACCCCAAACAAAAGCTGAGGAGTCCTTTAACTTTACATAACTTTGTTTTTCAAAGAATCAGAATGTATCAGACTCTTGATTCAAAAGGAAAGTAGGATTAGTTCCTACACCAACAGAACGCATTGCACCCATATATTGAAAAAGAGTCTTATGCTATAATTTATAGCAATCAATACTAATACCTTTGTTTCAGGCCAGCAAGCTCTGAGAACAGCTTGTGTCCTGAAGTACACGAGTAGTTTGCTATCCTCATCACTCAGATGGAAGGTTTGCTCCAGAATTTGCAACACCCTGATGCGAGGCTTCACTGCTAAGGAGTCATCACCACAGAAAGGTCTCAACCAGTCCAGAAGGTCATCTGAAGAAACTACTTTCTCCCTGTAATTAAACAATACTGTGTTAAACTGTCTCTGCTAATAAACCTAATGAAAGTATTACACATATTTTTAAAACTTAACAAGTACATTCAATACATAACAAATATCTACCAGTAGAAATGGCAGAGCTGACCTCTGTGAGGCTGCAGAAAAAACAGCTCTTGTAAATCAGGTGCCCAAAGCTGTATGGTGTAAAATCTTTTTCTGAACTTCAAATAACCATGTAGATCCATCTGTAACAGTTACATATTCTCACACATACTACCTTGGTACCATACAATGGTGCCAGCATCTGAAAATCCAAGTCCATGGTGTTTGGGCCTGACTGATGCCTGTACTTCCACACCATCTGACTTTATGGAAAATCAGCTTGAATCCTTGCATTTTAAGTATGGTGTTTTTACATCTGAATGCTGCCATTCTGTAGTCTCTTTTTTACTTTACAAGTCCCTTCTTTACACTCCATACACACAAATTAGTTTCTCCAAATTGTAACTCTAGCAATTTCTTTTTTTTTCTGTACCATCTCTAGCCAGCCAGATCATTATGAGTTCTTAGGATGATAATGATTGCAGAATGCCCATAATCCTCAGGAATAAAAAAAGAGGTTAAAAATCCTAAGGTTCTTTATGACATTGTTAATCATAAAAATTCTTAACTAAATAATTTGATTCAAAAAGTGTGTGACATTCTAACTGTGTGAAAGCATTTACGGTACACAGATCACCATGAACTAACCAGGTAGCAGTTGCAGACAGAATAATCTGTTATGCCCCATAGAGGCTATAAATTAACAAGTACCATATGAGTAAATGCTATTCTACCTTTCAGTAGTATATAAAACTTGAGCTAATTTTTTTCTTTAAAAAAATAAAAAGCATCAAAAAAGTGGTTCCAGGTGGAGTGTGATTTATAACTAATGTACTAATGTTCCCTTATTTGTCCTAACAAGACAGATGGGAAAGTAGTATCAGACAGAAAACACCAATTTAACCTGTCTTGCAGCTCTTAAATAATAAACATTGACATCTTAGGTTTCCATATTACAAAGATTTCAATTTTATTTAGGTTTTATGTTGTCTGAATTATGCTGCTAGCTCAGAACTTCAGCTAAATTAGACATGCCTCTGGCTTAACAGCTGGCATTCAAACTGTAAATTAAAAGCTTGGGAATTAAAGGACCTGCTGGATTATTTCAAGAGTTTTGCACAGCTTGCACTTGATGCTTATATATGTTTTCCTGAGGGAGAGATTTCTGTTTTGTCGATTGAGTAGCTGAGGTTTAAGGTAATAAATAAGTATTTAAATGAACATAAACAATCTCTTGTAACCACAATGATTTTCACTCCAGCTTACTGTTTCAGCAGTTAAATGTTGATGAAGTATACAAATAAAAGATTCCAGAAAGTGCATCTCAGATTAAAATAGGACTGACTCTCTCATTATATCTTGGAATATTGCCAATTACATTTACTGTACATTTTTACATCAATTCAGTCTACCTCACTATCCAATATTTAACTAATGTCAGTGGAGAAGCCTCCACAAAATAGAGTAACTGGTTTTGTGTGAATACCAGAGTGTATGGGGTTTATTATTATCACACACAGGTTCTTAGCCTGTACATCTTGAAAAAAAGCTGATTTTTTTTTCCTTCCTTGCCTCTACTAGGAATGCAATAGAAAATATCAGTGTCACATACAGGCCAATATGTGATCTGGAATAAGGACATTTCCAAAAGAGGAGAAAAAAAATGTGGTAAAGCATCATACAGCATTTGTGAAATTGTTTCTGCACTATACTCTAAACGTATTGACAAATTTAGGTATCTAAATTCAGATATCAAAGTGAATCAGTATTATTTGCAATTTATCTACTAAACTGAAACACAAGGAGTGACATACTTCTGGTAGATGTACACTCTGCAGTAGTCACAGCTGAAAGAACATTTTCTCCATTCACCATAATATACAGTTATCTAAATTTTAGGTTCAATGACCTGCTTTCTTCCAAATGATCAAGTAAAGGCTTCTGTCAGGGCTCAGATTTTGAACTTGATAAATTATAGCCTGTTCCAGAATAAAGTCTTAGAAAATTAATGGCAAACCCATTATATATATCAATGAAGAAAAATCATCCATATTCAGTGTTGTATCTTCAATTTGTAGCATCTTTCAAAATCTTAAACAAAGAATCCATACAGGAAGATCTTACCCTTTCTGAACACTTGCATACACTGAAAAAATTATGCCTTCTAGGATTCCAAGTGGACCTTTCACTGTTGTAGATAAGTCACCATTTCCACTGTTAAGGGAAGATAAAGTTACAATATAAAGGATCACTTTAATGTTATCTCGGTTTTTGCACCTGTAGAATTTGTATGAATTGTTCAACAAGTAGCAATTTTCCAATTTTTCACTTTCACTGCTTAACTAGTACCTTTATTTTTATGTCAAAATAATGCAAAGAGCAATAAGGAAAGAGTGGGGAAGAAAAATACTAAAATATTTAAATGAACTTGAAAAGGAAAGAACAGTTAAAAGTTTAGCATTTCTAACACAGATTAGGCCAGCCAAATATACACATGTAATCTCACAAACTTGGATCTCATCCACATCAATTAAAAGGACTCAAGGCTACAGAAAAATGTCATCATCTTTTCCTTCCAAATCATCTTGCAGGATCTCTATTGGCTTAAATCAACTTGACCTGAGTCAACAGTATCCTATTTGCTGATTCATCACATTTCTCTGGGGTCAGGCCAGCCATGAAACAGCATCCACTATGCAGGTGCAGGAATAGAAACATGTCCATCACACTCCCCATCAGACATTCTAGTTATAATAGAGTTTTCTTCTGCAGGACAAAAAATTTTGGGGGCTAGAGGGAAAACAATCAACCGAACAGAAAAGCCAAAACCACCCTGGTAGGAAAGCAAGCTCAATTCATGTTTCAATAAAAGTGACATTTTCTGCTAAGATTTTCAATAAAACAAGATAACTCAGTGCTGAGAGGAGGAGAGATTTTGCACTGGTACTCCAATACACCACACATTGACTGTCCAAGGAAATCAATGCTGTGGCAACAATGCCTGGATAAACTAAAACAACTGTTTTGCCTACCTTAGTTTGTCAATGCTGCATTAAAGAGAGAGAAAGAAAGGCAAATAATTCCCAAGTTATCCCAGATTATTCAAAAAACCAAGAGAAAAAGTGTGTTTTGTCTACAGCTCATCACCATACGAATGCTCTTCTGCTACTAAAAATGTCAGTCTCTTTCTATATATGCGATTATCAACAATGAATGCATGCCCAGACTACTCTGAATGCTCTAAATAAAGCCAAAGTACAGTGTATAGCTGATAATAATGTGTAAAAATAACTGCAATATTCTGCATATTTTGTCAGTTAGAGAATGTTGACTTTGTCATTTATTACTTCAGTAAGATAAATATATTTCCTATACTATATGGCGTAGAACACCGAATTTTTATAAACTTTAATGCCTTCATGCATTCAGAACTTCCAACTTTTCTATTTTTATCTTAGCACACTTCAGTGAACAACACTAGATTTAAAACCAAGATGTGACTCCATTCAGAACAGACGCAAGATGACTTGTTGCATGATGAAAAGTTAGTATATTCATTTTATATTGCTACATTGCACTCCTGCAGTGGGTTGACCCTAGCTGAATGCCAGGTACCCACGAAAGCTGTTCCATCACTCCCATCGACAAGTGGGCAGGGAAAGATCACTCATTGAATGCCATCATAGGCAAAACAGACTCAACTTAATATTAATTCATTTTATTACTACCTAAATCAGAGCAGAATAATAAGAAGCAAAAGAAATCTTAAAACCACCCTCCCTCCCCTGCATCCCTCGCTCTATCTCAGGCACTACCTCCTCTTCCACAGTGGAATAGGGAGCTGAGGAATGGAGGTTATGGTCAGTTCATCACATGTTCCTGACACTGCTCAGAGAGGAGTCCTTTCACTGATCTGCTCCAGTGTGGGGTCCCTCCCATGGGGGACGGTTTTCCACAAACTTCCATTTGAGTCCATCCCATGGGCAACAGTTCTTCACAGGCTGCTCTAGCGTGGATCCCCCACAGGCTACAGGTCCTACCAGGAAAACCTGCTCCAGTATGGGCNCAGGAAACCCTGCTCCAGTGTGGGCTCCTCCATGGACTGCAGGTGGATCTCTGCTCCCCTGTGGTCCTGCATGGGCTGCAGTGGCACAGCTGTTCCACCATGGTCTGCACCACGGTCTGCAGGGGAACCTCAGCTCCATCTCCTGGAGCACCTCCTGCCCCTCCTTCTCCACTAACTTTGGCATCTGCATTGTTGTTCAAGTGTTCTCACTCTTCTTTTTCAGCTCTTTGGCTGACATCTTCATCTCACCCTTAACTTTTTTTTCTTCCTTCTTGAATATGTTATCCCAGGGGTGTAACTATCACTCCTGATTGGCCCAGCTTTGGCCAGTGGCGGGTCCAGCCTGGACCTGGCTGGCATTGGCTCTGCTGGACATGGGGGAAGCTTCCAACAGCATCTCAAGAGAAAGCCATTCCTATAGGCCCCCTGCTACCAAAACTGGGCCACAAAAACCCAACACAACTCCCAAATTTGAAATACAAGTAGAAAGCTTGTAACACTAGCGTTTTTCTCAAAAAACCACTGTTACATAAGTTTGATAGAAATGCTCTGCTTAGTCCCAATACTATCATACGCCACCTAACTAAATTTGTAGAGAGTGAAGTTTAAATCTAGATATTTTCCTTAACATCTTCAGAATATGTGGAAAAAATCAAATTATAATTTATAGTACAGAATAATACAGAACTATTCAGGATTGTACACAAAACAGTGTATTTTCACAGACAAGGAGACATAAAACTGAATGCTCTGTTAAGGAAAATAAAAAAAAAAATACACCTTTAGAGCATAAGTGTGGGAAATCGTAAAAAACACAGCAGTATTCAAGTGATCATTTTATGCAACTGTCTACAGGCACTAGGAGAGGGTTTCAAATTTCCTTAAAAATAAAAAAAAGCTGAGAAAATTTAAGATATGTTCTCAGAGTGGAGACAGATATAAGACACTTCATTACTGTTCTTTTTATAAGTCACTTAGTGTTCTGCTTACAGACCATATTTAAATTTTCCTGTATTGGTTTTTTTTCAATTAAGTTTGTAATAGAGAGACACCAAAGGGCATTAACATGGCATATCCAAAGAAAACTAGAATACTTATAAAACTTGCACACCAAGAAGAAAATGACTATTGAAATTGACGCAAACAGGACATTTGCTGTCCTTCAGCACTTAAAGGGAGCTTATAATAAAGATAGTGACAGACATTTTAGCAGGGCCTGTTGCTACAGCACAAGGGACAATGGTTTTCAACTAAGAGAGGGTCAATTCAGACAACATATAAAGAAGAAATTTCTTACAGTGACAGTGGTGAGACACTGGCACAGGCTGCCCAGAGAGGTGGTGGATGCCCCATTCCTGAAAACATTCAAGGCCAGGTTGAATAGAGCTCTGAGCAATCTGATCTAGTTGAAGATGTCCCTGCTTATTGCAGGGGAGTTGGACTAGACTGCTAAAGGCCCCTTCCAACTCCACCTATCCTATGATTCTACAATCTACAGAAATGGAGATCTTACTGCTCTGCTTACCCTACATTATATTTAGTGCAAATAAAGAACTGTCATATCAAAAGAGACTGACCAGCAAACCTTCTATTTTGGGTATCCTCAATTTTGGAGATCATTTCTGGACAGTTCTAGCACTTGCTCTTCAAAGCCCCTTCATGTCACTAATCAGAAATGAAAAGTTTTTACCTCCTGTCACAACCAGGCTCTGAGCTCCTCAAAATAATTCGGGTCAAAAGAAACATTTCTGCAAAAGTTAATAAGCATTTCTGAAAACAGAAAATCACTGTTTCTGACAATACATCTGTGAAGGCAGTTCTCAAGAACAACAGATGTATGAACATTTACAGAAAGCTTCAACTTTGTCATACACAGACAGGTACTCTTCTACTAAGCAGAAGGAAAAGAGAAAAAAGGTTAATCTAAGCAGTAAGCTACAGTTATGTATGATAATAAAGTATTTTAAAAATAAAACTAGAAAGATTGAAAACTAGCATTTTTAAGCTTAATACTGCCTTTACTGCCTAATGGTTAGAGAAGCTAAAGAGATGACAGCTCGAGACAAATAATCCTGTCAAGTTTCCACAGATTGTTGCCTTGTTCTTTTCTTAATAATTAATGATTAAAAATAAGCAGCTACTAACAGAAACAAATATAATTAATGAAGGATTAGTCTTCCACACAAATTATATGCTATTTTATGCATATTTTAAACAACAGAACAGGATTCAGTGTTCACCTCAAAACTCACAGGTACCAGCCTAGTGTAATTACACTGATAAACGCTTATTTTGATTTCAGTTCAGCTTCAGAAAAAGTGATGCATATTTATCACATTCCACAAACAGAATAAAGTACAAAGAAAGCTTGATAGAATAAATTAACTTCATCTAAATTTTTCAATGTAATTACTGTATTCATTGAAAATACTCCAGCTTTATTTTCATCTTTCTGATTGTGTTTTCTCTTATTTAAAGATGAGGAAAATGAGAAAATAGCATGATGGTATGATCATTCAAAACTAGGGAGAAAAAAGTCGTAATGGCAAACCATCATTTCCATCTAAAATACCATGAAATTATTACAAACAAGTTACAAAGTTACTCTGTCTGACCCCATCTCAGGTGAGGTAAGATAGTAAAAAAATCTTTTTTTTTCCTTTTAAGTTAGCTACTCTTTCTAAGAAGGCTGGGTTTATCTTCTTCACTAAACACTGGACATTAAAGAACTACTCAAAACTTCACCAAACCTTTCCCACTCACTGCCTGGTCAATACTTCCAAAATTTAATGACAGTCTATACAGCAGACATATAAGAGAACTTTAGAAGTGGCAAACGAAGGAAACCATGTCTTTCACAGACGACTGTCTTTCCTGATTGACCAACCAAGAACATTCCTACAGTCATGGATCATGGAATGTCTCCTATACACCATGTGAGCAATCTTAGGCAAGGAATTAAATTGAGTCTTTGGTAAGTCTAATCAAACAAATGTAGTTGCCAAAGTATTTTGGGGTGCGTTTTTTTTTTTCAGAAGTTCATGATTCCTACTGAAAACGCAACTGATTTTTATTTATAGTAGCTGTTTCCATAGGCAAACAAGGAAGTGTCTAATACGTAGGTTGTGTAAAGTATGCAGATAGGCTCTGATGGAGGGATTTTACAATGCAAGATTTTCTATTTTGAATTTTCTGTGCCAGAACCAGAGAGTCAAGGGAAATAAAAGTAGTTAACAGAACTGGAGGACAACAGTGCTCTGTACATTACAATACAGGTTCCTGATATTACGCAAATAACTATGTTTTATCTAGACATAGAAGTCTGTTTTGAAGAGGGTGTCAGAGCTTCTAAACCTGTCATATTGTACGCTGTCAAAAAATGAAGTCAAAAAGTAACTTAAGCTTTCATAAAGACAATACTTTCTAGAAGGTTCTTCTGCAATAGTCACTAAATATACTAAAAACAAAAGACACTTTGTGTTTGAAGGGCAGTTGTAGTTATGCAACTGAAAGAAAGAATTTAAATTTTCAATCACAGAAGTGGATGGGCTTTTTCACATTCATACAGGCCTGTTTCACTTATGTTTTTAATACCTTAATTGCATTCCCTGTCACCATAGAAAATCCAAGTTCAGTGCTATAATATTACAACTGTTACTCTGAAGGTTAATTGTCAAAGAAGCAATTTTCCAACATGATCCCTTTAAAAACTACTGTATGAAGTAATCACAACGTATAACACACCAAAGCTCCAGTAAATAAACTTGATGAGTTTTCCCTTGAAATGTTGCATTTATTAAGAGTGTGCCATTCCAGGTACACAAGCAAGACTACTTTAATTGTAGAAATTAACAAAATTGTATTGTAGAATTGAACAAAATGGGATTAATATGTTTTAATTTGTGTAATAGCTTGAAAATTAAGATCTCAGCATAGGATAGCGATAAGTTCAATTTTATTCACAGCAACAACATTAATACTAGTAGTCTTAAGAGATGCCGAGCAACAACCTTTCTTTCAATTGCTCCCTATATTTAGCAATGCTACTTTGTAATATTATCTTCTTTCTGAATTTCATCATAGGAAGGGTATCACATCAAGTATTTTCTATTATTTTATGCTAGATTTTCACTTCATGCTCTTTTATCACTGTAGCACCCAAACTTTCCATAGTTCAGAATGCTATGAAGTTATTTTTCCCTTCTTCTTCTCCCTAAAGAAGTGGAGGAGGAGGAGGCAGAATATTTCTACTGATCACATTAGGTCACATCACACACCAAATCATCTTAATTGGCTTCCAACTAATTTTCCCATCTCTGCCACTACAGTTTTCTCTACAGGACAGATATTCCCTTCTATAAAAGTCATTCCCTTCTTTCCAGTGAAGTGCAGCATTGGAGTTATTGGTCACTGTCTCTGTCCCAGAATTTCAAATCAAATTGCAATGCATAAAAAGAACAAATAATTCGGTTGACAGAAATATGTTGATAAGCAGAGTAGAAAGGAGAATTTTGATATGTTCCTCATGTTCTGCATGTTAATGAGACTCATTATAGTAGAAATAACCGGACTTTGTGAGCTTTGTATCCAGATGCATTACGCTGCTAGTCAGAAAGCAGGCTAGTTATTATCTAAAGCCAAATTATTCTTCCTCAAATGGAAAAAAACAGACAAGAAAGACAATATTATTTATGTTGCTGGGCAAAAGCTCTGTCATCACTGAGGATGCTGTGAACGCTCTTAAACTGAGTGACAGGAGAAATCAATTTTCTGCCAAAGAGGACTGCAAACAATTTGACAGGCTGCCTTCTTTTCATCTGTGGCACTTCAATCTGCTGTAATATACCCATACATGCTGAAGAAAAAGGAGAGCCATAGATCAATTTCCATGCTAGACTTGTTTTCTTATTTCTCGTATGTGTACTCAGATATCCTGCACATGTGATTTTTCTGCATGCAGAACAGGACAAATTCTTACACTTTTATCTATCTGAATTGGTCTTAGAAGTGCTAAATATTGTTTAGCAGCCATCTAACAGCAAAACACTTTCATACCTGTTGCATGTATCTCTTTGGAACAGAAATACTTCAGGAGAGAGTTTTGTATGAATAGTTAAATGAGAAATCTCTGTTCATTTATAATGGATGATATAAAATTATGTTCCCTTCCTTCCATTAAAAAATATGGCAGAAGAAAATATTTCTAATGAACGCTAGGTTAAAGATACAGTGGTAATCATTTGGAATACTCAGTACAACATTTCAAGTCAGGAAAAGGCAACAGGTAGCACCCAGCAATATGAAATCCATGAAAGGCTCCTCAAATGAAAAAAAATCCCTGATGAATTAATTTCACCGACTGCAGAAAAAAAGCCATAATGAACACCTTTACGATGCTCTGAAGGAGAAAGAGCATCACAGACAGATGGATTCCTAAGAGCTCATTGATACTCTGTCAACAATTATGGCATCAAAAATATCTTGGGCTTTCTTCATCCTGGGGAATAGTGTATACTGACAGAAATGTAGATGAACTTCATTCTCTGCTTCCTGTCTTAAGAATTTCACATCTTGTCCCTAGTCCAACAGCAGTGGGGATTGAGTGTGTTCTTTGGTTAACCTGTTCTGACAGAGAACATCAAGACTGACATAGATCCCATCGCACTAAAGCAGGGGTCAGAATGGTGCCAATTCCTTGTAGCAAAGAGGACACATTGCTCTTGTCTGGCTACAAAAATCTGTGGACTTCCACGCATCCTAAACCTTGTTAAAAACCAAGGTAACTTTCACAGAACTTATTCAACCCTAACAAATAATTTTCAAGGTACACCTGCCTCATGGATTGCCTTTGAACCCCCAAGCCACATCCCCTACCACTTCACCCTCCTAATAAATATCTTGAGTTTTGCTGTGGCAGAAAAAAAGGTTGAACCTTAAAGAATATTAGAAAGGCTCATATTACATGCTAAAGGAATTTTATAATCACTAAGGGTACGAAAGAGGTCAAGTCTCTTCACAAATCGTAACAGAGGGTGCTATGAATGGCAAGCTGAGCATAAAAAAAAAAAATTAAGACTGAAAGGCTTTTCACATGATGTACTTAGCTTTCCCTCACCTGTGTCCACATCTTCACCATGTCTGTAAATATGCTCATAAGCAGGTACTTTTAAGAGTTCTATCTTCCAAAAGATGACCATATTCTTCCAAATGCCAGACAAACTGAAAGAGTTTGAGCCTTAGACTTGTGAAGGAAAGCCTTCTGGGCTGCAAGACATGAAGATGTTGCAGCTCACCAGACAGGCAGGACCTTTCTCCATTGCTCAAGACATGACCAGTACTGAAGAAACGCACTGTGACTACATGAGTTTTCAATGTTTCTCTCAAGTGTTAGAACTGTAATTCGCAAGCAATACTATAAAGTATATAGTAAAGAAAGGGTGTTGTATCGAAGTTAATGCAAACTTTAAATTCACTGTTAAGATTAAGATGGTCAGAATCAACTGTATTTTATGTTCCTTTGCATCACCCAGCTGTCAACCCAGATCACAAAAGAATTTTGCAGGGATGTTTAAGTATAAACTGTATGGAAGCTTGTTAATCTGCATTTTCTGTTCTAGCCTAATTCTCCATAATTTTAAAGTAAGAGATGACTCATTTTGCTGGGGTTGCATTAACAGGTTACTTCTTTCGTGTGTGTCACAGCATGTGAAAGACAACTGCTAAGATCTGGGGCTGTGAATCCCAGAAAAAAAAAAAAGAGACAAAGCCTTCCTTTTGGTACAGCATGTAGGAGCACTCATAGTATGATGGCACTATAACAGCAAAAACCAGTATCAATGACAATGGAAGAGTTGAAAAAACAATCCTCTTCCTCACATTAGAAACCTGTTTTTCTCCAAGAAGTTAAAAGGTTGGGTGGTTTTAGGGTATCACTGCTGCTATTAAATGCTTTAAGAGCATAAAGCACTCACATTTTCTCCTTCATTTGGAAGTAGGGTATGACACAAAGGGAGATGGAAGAGAAGTAAAAACTCCAAGAAACATTATTTACAAGAACAAAGAAGAAAAATGTAAAGATTATTATTTTTTTTTAATGACAAACACATTTTTCAAAACCTTGCAAACAAAAAACAAATCAACCAGCACAAAAAAAGCAGGTCCAAGAAATGCCTCAGCAAGTTATTCCAAAGATGGAAATTGTACTACTTCTGGTAGGACATGCTGTTGTGGCAACAGCCATGGCTAGGCCTCTGCTGCCCAAATGCCTGCGTGATTTACCCCCCATTACCAACAAACATGCTTTTTAACTCTGTTTAATAGGGAAGAATTATGTGCAGTTGTAAATTTTCCAAAAATTCACAAGTGCACACACATAATGCAACAATATTGTAAAGCCAATGCTTTTTATTGAAAAGCACCTTCCAGTGAACAGGATGAGTTCCATGTCTTTGTTCAGATTGCCCAAGCTTCCCAAACTCAGAAAAATATAACTATCTAAATATGAAATTATAGGTAAGCAGGAGCATAAGAAATCAAGAACTCTCCTGTTACTGCTTAATTTTCTGCAAAATCTAGACATTGAAAGTAAACAAGTATTCACCACAAGTAAACAAAACAAAATAAACAAACCCACAAGAAACCAACACACCAACCCAACAACAAAAAAAACCCCTCCAAAAACCCCAAAGAAAGATTTTTTAGCTTAACTGAGGAAGTGTGCTTACCTTAATATACCCACAATTTTTTGAATAGCACATTGGACAATATCCTTTGGAGAAAGACCTAGATCTCCAACAGCCACTTGTAACAACTGCTGTATCATGTCCAGGGGCTGACCATCTATACACATAGTTACTGCTTGCTCATGGATTTTTTCTTTCTCTGATCTCGACAAATCATATAAATAGCCATACTTCTGTAGTGTATCCTGTGAACAGATAATTTTTGAACACCAATTAGTGTACTGCTTATTTACAGGGCTGCACCAGAATCTTCCTTTACGCTAAGAATTAACATATACTGAGAAAAAGAAATTGATGGAAATGAATTTTCAAAAACCAGGTCAACAAAACATTAATAAAATATGACAGAAGATGGATGTCTATCATTGCTAGTCACAGTAACACTCAAAACAAGCACTTGATCAGTAATCATTACCTGTTCACTGTTTTTCAAATAAGTGATAAAACTGTGAGTAAGTGTTTCCAGATGAGCAAGAGATTGTTGCAAGTGATTCAGAGTTCCTTCATAAGCAACAGATGGATTTTCAGCATCTTTCATGTCATTCTCAGAAGTTTTTTTTCTTGATTTCTCAAAAAGATGTTTGACTGCCTTAATAGCCTTCTTAGTCACTTCGATCCTGGCTTCAACTGGCAGCTGAAAAAGATTGCTCAAGTATTTATTTATTCATCATCTGTATACTACTAATTGTACTACAGCAGTGCCTAGAGGTCAGGCAGCTCCACTGCTCCACAACACACCACAAAATTAAATGAAGTATTTAATGAGAAACAACTTGATTTCACATTAGTCAATTATTTAAAAATTATCAGTATTCCATCACTTTCTTCTATTGTCCTTCCCTTTACTGATTTTGACTCTTGTGCATTTTAAACCACATGAAACTTCTCCTAATGATATTTATTATTTTTGTAGACTGTTACCTTATAATCTTTGTTGTATAATTCTGCATTGACAGACGTCTTATGATCTCTAAGATTAACTGAAAACCCACTTAAGGTTAGTTTTGTCAGGTTTATATTACTGTTTAAAATATATCCTTTATATATCCCATAATCATATAGAGGAGGTCTATAACTTTTAAATCAACCTATTTAAAGCCCAAGTTATACAAAACAGCAACTTGCTATTTTTAAAGACCTGTACAACTAGATGTATCTAGGTATGAAACTGAAACAAGAAAGTTTGGATTTCTTGTTTCAGAAAAGACACAGTTTCAGCTATAAAACCAAACTAAACTCTGAAATATGATTTTAGCAATTCATGTATAATTTGTTCATTTGTAACTTCAAGTACAGTTTTAATGGGTGGGGATCTCCTCTGCCTAACCTTTAAACCTAAAGCATTAGGTACTTTTAAAATCAGGTGTTTTAGTTATGGAAACATTGGACAAAGTAATACAAAAAATCCTAATTTTCAAGTTGAAATACACAAGAAATAGAAAACAAAGCTTGAATCTGTATGACACAATGAATAGGATAGAAAATGAACTACCACAGAAGAGGGCAATTAGACGATTACAGCATTGTTCATACCAACATCTGATAGATGTTTACATCATAAATTAAAGTAGCTACTTGTAAAGCCATAAAAATCTTGATGAGGATTATTTAGTGGAAAGTTTTACAAATTATGTACTTCCCTCCTCCTCCACAAAAAAACTGAAATATGTAGGATTTGCTCCTGTGTTTTTGTGCTGTTACTGTGAACCACAGTCATAGTCTACACTGGACATTTTTAATGATAAAAGTAAAATGGGTGGACATTATTGCAAGAGCTAAGAAATTTGCCAGTATTAACAGAATACAAAGCGTTTTTTACCCTTCAGTTTCAAACACAGCACAGTTCCATTCCCACCCAAAGTAATTGAGTTTGTTACTTTAAACAGTCTCAATATGAAGCTTTGCTATAAGCAAGGAAAAGGTGAGAGTCTCCACATCACATTAAAAGGTAACGACCAAAGCCGGATTTATATATCCATTTTGTAAACACAATAAAAGATGAAAACAGCTACATATTTCATTTTTTCTCTTCTAGTGTACCTTCTAATTTTCAAAATGCAATTAAGAGAGATCCAAAAGGCAAACCATTTAAACATTCCATCTAACTTGTATCCTAGAGAACAGTGTCAATATACTGCCAGTTTAGACGTCATGATGCCATAAGCACATACAGAATAAAGAACAAAGAAAAGAAAAGAATACAGCTTCTTCCCAAGACTATTTTAATTTTGCATTCACATCTGAATAGTGCCAGAATGCAGCACTATCAACATATCATTTCTCTGGTTATTTTATTCCAAAACATGAATAGTTATCCTCTGCAGTTCTTGTCAGTTTCAGTAATGAGATTTGGTATCATAGCCAGTGATAAAAAAAATGTAGCTTAGGCGCTAGTTCAAGCTTTTTTTGCATCTGAAGTGAAGTTTTATTTTTAAAAATACTTTTAAATCTATAGGCTATAATGTGTAATGAAAAATCCTAAAAATCTCTTTTCAAATGAAAGAATATCACATACTATTTCAGCTCAATGGATTTCACTCCTCGGGGTAAAAACTCATCTCATAAGCCCATTCTCAGAGTATATAAGTATTTCTTAATGAAGTATTGTACAAGTAACATTCTCTTGCACATGAAGATGTCAACTTTGCTACTCTTATTGCCAGTGATCACCATACACCTTTGAGATTATGGAAACAGCTTCCCTCCTTTTAATGCCACAGGAACCCGAGATCCCAGCAACACTGAAACGTGGAATGCTTGCAAGGGACCTTCATCTGGTCCAAATGCCTCCTCGAATGGAGCCACATAGAGCCAATTGCCAAGGACCTGGCCTTGACCACTTCCAGGGATGGAGCATTCACAGCTTCTCTGGGCAACCTGTGCCAGTGCCTCACCACCCTCACAGTAAAGAATTTCTTCTTAGTATCCAATCTAAACCTACTGTGTATTCCAGTTTGAAGCCATTCCCTTTGTCCTGTCACTACCTGCTCTCATATACAGTCTCTCTCCGTCTTTCCTGTAGACTCCCTTCATGTTCAGGCCACAATCAGGTCACCTGTAAGGCTTCTTTTCTCCAGGCTGAACAATCCCAATTCTCTCAGCCTTTCCTCACAGGAGAGGTGCTCCAGCCTTTTGATCATCTTGGTGGCCTCCTCTGGACTCCTCCAACAGGTCAATGTACTTCCTGTGCTGAGGACCCCTGAGGACTCCAGGTAGGGTCTCAGAGCGGAGTAGAGAGGCAGATCACCTCTCCTGATCTGCTGCCCATGCTGCTATTGATCCCAGCTTTACATAGTCCACCAACCAAATGTCATGTAGCCACAAGCCAACCAGATATATCAGAAGAGAAAGAAATTACATTAGTTAATTCAGAAGCAGATTAAACAGCTATAGAATAACAAAGGCTGGTTCCTACAGGAGGAGAGAAGAAGTGTGAAAGCAAGATAAAGATAGTTTAATACATGAAGGAGAGAGGAAAGAAACGAAAAAAAAAACAAGTGTTGTAAAGGTCATCACTGACCACTTTCCATGAGCAGGCCAATGCACAGCTATTCTCCAAGCAACAACTATCCTGGAACACATCTTCCATCTCCTCGTTACCACTGAGCATAACATTATACGGCACAGAACACAACTTTGGCCAGCCCAGGTCAGCTGTCCTGGCTGTCTCCAATGCCCAGTTTTTGCCTACTTGCAGTCTACTCAGGGCCGAGTTGTGAAAAAAGTAAGTCAACATTGTGCAAGCAGTGCTCAGCAATAGCAAAAATGTTGGTGTAGTGCCAACACAGCTTTAGTCACGAATGCAAAGCACAGCCCCACTGAGGCTGCTACGGTGAAAGTTCATTTCATTCCTACCTGACCCTGTACAATTCCTCTGGAAATCAGTGAAAAAGTTTTAATGTATGCTGGGAACCAGTCAAAGAAAATATATTATTTATGAAGTTTCCCATTATGTAGTCTTGCAGCAGAGTTAAATAAAATAACTATATAAATGAAAGGCACAAGAAAGTATTTCGTACTGATATTAGAAAAAGAAATACTGTCAAATATCCATGAAGAAAACAAAGTCAGACAAGACAAACCAACCGAACTGGAGCACAGTGATAAAAAAGGAGCCAAGTAATTAAAAAAGTAACATCTGAATGCAGTCACGCTATGTAAGAACACTATTAACACATTCTTTGTATACCTTCAGGCAATGTTATGCCCTGTCTTTTACCTTAGTGTTTTAGGTAGTGTTAAGAAGTCAATCAAACAGAGAAAGATAGTGAAAATTATTTTGAGCTTTTTTTTTTTTTACACTGAGCTTTTTATACCATTATTTTAAAGTCATTAAAATCACCTACATTATACAGGTTAATATCCAGTTGTAACAGGTTCCCAGTCCACACCTGTTTGGTGTGTGGTCAAAATGTGGACATTGTATTCCTGCTTGAGAAAAAAAAGCATGATCAAAAAAGCATTACTGACTCAGAAAAAATAAGTCAACCTTTCAACTAAAAACATTACGTTTCACACAAAATTCTTCTTTTGCATTAGAAGTTGGAAGAGATGCTATAAAAGATGGAATAGTAAATAAAAAATCATCAGACATAGTTTGAATGAATGTGGCTGAGTCTATGGAAAGGCCTGTGTAAAGAAATTTCAGTTTCTTTCTCTGCAGAAGCCTTAACTGATGATACCACTGTTGTTTACTTTGCTTTTGCTATTTCAAGCTGTAGCCTTTTCTTCTTAATCAACATATTTTGCCAATCTTCATTTGTAGTGTGTGTTCAATAATGAAAACACAGCAATTAAAAAAGATTGTTTTCAGTTGTGGTTTTGTTGTGTTGGTTTTTTTTTCCAGAGTACTGTTAAACAAAAAAACATCAGAGCAACGACCTATGAGCTCCAAAACAGATGGTTCTTTGAAGGCATAACCAGCTCTCTAGGACAATGAACAAAATGCTTACAAACAAAGGAATGAAAAAAATCCCCAAATTACCCAAAACACTTCACAAAGATCATAGAAAGGGGAATAAATGGGAAATCATCATAAGAAGTTGATATGATCATTACTATAATTAAGAATCTATTACATCAGTATTATTTAAAAGCAAACAGAGCCACTGGAAAAAAAGATGACAGACTCAAAATGCATGCAAAAATATAAGCAGTAGTTCCAACGAATATCTGGAATACCTCCCATATATGGGGAAATCTGTTCCACACATGCAAACAGCCTATTCTTAACGTTACAGAGGTGGACTGAATCATTATTTAGTCAGAAAGACTTCAGTTATTCAGAGTATTTCTGAGTAGAAATGCCACAAACAGGAAACCTCTCACTGCTTGCAGATGTGAGATGCTGTGGTAAAAGGATCAATACTTCAGGCCTTCAATGTGTGAGGAAGGTACTGAAAACGAGTAAAGGACTTGACCTGTTTCATTTACCACAAACACACAAAAAATTTGTATCATTCTTTACCTTCTTCCACTACATTAACCATATTACTTTGGGTTTATGATTTCTTGAAGTCTCACTATGATGCACCTCTACTGACACCTTTCCCACCACCCCATGTCACCACGTCTATGAACCCTTAAGGCTTGGGATCTCATCTTCCCTGAATCTCATCTTCCAGGTGGTAACTCATTTCTACTGATTGCAAGAAACATGGGAGAAAAAAATCTGAGCTCTTAGCACTAAAAGTACCTAACACCATGTCACATCTTAAACTACAAGTTAATGTAACAATGTTAGTTGCCCTTTCATAAGTGCAAAATCCTCATCCATGTCTCCAATTTAGACATGCTCCCAACACCTTTGCCCAGTCAAGCACTGTTCATTCATACACCTTTTCATTCAGTCACTCCTGGCCCAATTCATGAGAAAGACAAAACAAAGGGCTTGTGGAAGGGGACTGATGAAGTAGAGGGCCCCTGTCAAACCTCATCACATTTCTGTCTTTCTCAGTAAGAACAAGAAGTTGCAGAAGCCAGCACTAAATGCCTGTGGTTTTGTTCCTTTTTCCATAATTACACATTCTGCCCCCAGATTCTCTGCCATATCCAAGTGACACACAAGGAAAAGATGTCTACTGCTTTGCTGGCCCATCACCTGCCTCTTCTTACTACTATTGAAACAGTGGGGGATATTCTGATATGTGTTTCCTAAGTTTCCACATGGTGACAACAGCAATAATACCTCTGAAGTTCAACTCATGCAGCCTACACTGCCATGTAGCCAACCTCCCATTACGCCTTATCACTTGAGACTTTTCTTGTTTCTGCCCCAAAGGGATTTTCCAATGGAGGTGATGTTCCACAAGAATAACAGTGGAGTGCATCTCATCTTCTGCCTGGACTCCTCTCTCTCCCCTTTCCCACCTTCCCCTTCTGAACTTTTGAAGGAGTGGGAGGGAGGTGAGGGGTATGCAGCACTTTCCGTTTTTTTTACCAATTCACCTCTCAGCGCTCCTAAAAAAACCTACTATCTCACTGTAAGCTTCCTCTCAAAAGAAATGCACAAATTTCCTGTATGTGAGAAAACTCAGTTGTCTCAGTGACAGCACAAATTATTCAAGATAATGATCATGGGTTTTGCAGTTTGATTAAATATTAGCACCATGACATACATAAATGTGCAGCTGTTATGGGAATGGGAAACTCCAAGTTTCCCACTGGCCCATATGGGCCAAGTAAAATACTTGGCCATAGAACCAGGCTGGGAAGAAAGCTTCGAGTTACAGATTAAAAGAATTGATGCGAAGCTTGTATAAATTTGTTAGAAAAATTCATATGATTAAAGTGATATATACTATGTATAAGCCTTGTTAAAAATCATGTAGCTAGAGTAAATGATTTTGTTACTAAGTAAGCCCACTCTGTGCACCTCGACCCTGGTATAAGCTAGTATAAGCTGAAGCAAACATATATTTCCTGATAAGAACAGAAAGGCAAACTTAACCAACCAAGTCAGCTCTTCAGCAAGTCCAGAGTTCGGAACAACAAACCAAGGTTCTTACACGCCTGCGTAGAAGGAGAGGTCATCAAAAGGACACCCTGAAATCTATTAAAAAGACCCTGGAATCTATCAAAAAGACCACTACTCAGAGCACCAGGAGGCACAGAGCAAGCGCAGAACTGATAAAAGCTAATTATAATACAAAGTGAGGAAGGCGGGGACAGGATATTAATATGTATAGGCGAATTGAGAAATCTAGTGAATATGTATATCTCTGACTGATATAAGCAAGGCTTTCAGCCTTAACCAGTACACATGGCTTTGAAAAATGATTCCACATGTGTCTCAGCTGAATAAAACATACCTCTCTTACAATTTAAAATTGTGAGAGTTATTCCGCGAGTCAGAATGAGCACATGACCTGTGCAGCCTCAGGATAAAATCTAAGTAACAGGTGCAAACCAAAATGCAGCTTTTATGCATGAAGCACTTTTCAGATGAAAGTTAGTGGAAAAAGATCTCAGAGAAGTTTTCAGGGTCTATATTATAATTTCTCATTGTACACTTCCACTTGAGAACTGGATGGGATTATAAGGCAAAACTAGTTGCAAGCTGGTTAAACAGCTGTTTCACTCCCAAACCCAGTGCAGGGGACGAACTAGGCACTAAATTAGGTAATATGACTAACTTGTTTCAAGCATTTCTTGAGTATCTTGCATGAACAAAAAGCTAACAGATTTCTACACAAAATTCTGTTTGGCCACTAACCACAACAATCCTATCATCAGTATTTCTTTTCTGCTACTCATACTTATCTTAAGAAAATAGTGAAACTGTTTTAGTTAGGGGAGGATATCCACTCTCTCCCTGCATCATTCATCTGGGATAAATGAGAAGTAATATTGAAATGCCCAAGACACACAAACCACAAGAGTTTCAAGCAGTGACTAACACACTATTTCCTTCTCATTAGACAACAGTTATCCCCTTGCTACCTCAGTCCAAGGACAAGTCTGGCAATTAAGATATCAGAATGAACCTCAGTCTTCCCTGATAAGCATGAAAAAGTGCCATCATTTGATAAAAAGATCAAAACATTTAAAACAAGACAATCTGCTAAACAGGCTTAAGACATAGCTGATGGAACTACTGGTAAAATGTGTTGGTCTAGCATGACAGTCACATCATAGCATAAATTTCGTGCTGAAAAAGCTTCTTATTTTCCCCACTTAGCAATTTTTTTTTGCACCAAATTCTGATACAGATAGATGTTAGATGGGTTCTTTTAAAACTATATTAATAGATTAAAAATAGATTTAAACCTATATTAATAGTGTGGGAACATTAAAACAGTATCCAAAGAGAGAACAAACCGAAATCCACCTCATTAAATATAATGAATAAATTCCTTGGGAAAATGATCACAATCCAGAATAGAAAAGAAAGACAAAAAATCACCTAGAGAACACCTTGTCTTCATCACCTTTTCATTTTAGATAAAGTTAGTGAAGACATCTCTAGATCTTTCAATAAGGTAATACCGAAGAAATCTCATTTCTCTGAGTGGCACAGTACAGATACATAAGAAAGCATAGGGAAAACTTCATAAGAAATATCCTTATAGGTAGGTTTCATTGGGCAAAAATAAACATTACACATCTGTAAAGGACATGAAAACACTTTCATTTCAAACCAGGCTTTTAGCCAGACGGAGATTATGACAGAGTTTAACATTTATATTCTTACAGTGCTTAGGAAATATATGCATTGGCCCAGAATGCTTTCTCTCTGGAGCACCTTATTCAGAATGCAAAAGCCTAGCACTAAGAATAAGCCTGTGGCACAATGAATTTTAGGATGAGCACAAGTAAATAAACAAATACAACCTCCCCAATATCTGGTAGAGGGACAATACAGCAGGACACAGGCAATCCAGGAGGTTCCTGGAATGCACTGATGACAGCTTCCTTCTCCACGTGATAGAGGACCCAACCAGGAGAGGTGCTATGCTGGAACTTGTACTCAGCAACAAGCAGAGGCTGGTGGGGAATGTGAAGCTCAAGGGTAGCGTGGGCTGCAGTGGCCATCAAGTGGTGGAGCTCAAGATCCTTAGTGCAGTGAGGAAGGTGTACAGCAAGTTCACCACCCTGGACTTCAGGAGAGTAGACTCTGGCCTCTTCAGGGACCTGCCTGGTAGAGTACCATGGGATAAAGTAAAGGGCGACCCGAGAAAGCTGGTTAATATTCAAGGATAGCCTTCTCCAAGCTCAGGTGTGATGTATCCCAATAAAGAGGAAGTCAGGCAAAAACTCTAGGAGGCCTGTGTGGATGCACAAGGAGCTCCTGGACAAGCTCAAACACAAAAAGAAAGCCTACAGCGGGTGGAAGCAAGGACAGGTACCCTGTGAGGTATACAGAGAAATTGTCACAGCAGCCAGGGATCAGGTTAGGAAAGCTAAAGCGCTGCTAGAACTAAATCTTGCCAGGGGTGTCAAGGGCTACAAGAAATGCTTCTGTAGGTATACTGGTGATAAAAGAAAGACTAGGGAAAATGTGGGCCCTCTGTGGAAGGAAATGAGAAACCTGGTTACCTGGGACATGGAGAAAGTTGAATAATTCAATGACATTTCTGCATCAGTCTTCACCAGCAAGTGTTCCAGCCACACCACCCAAGTTGCAGAAGGTAAATGCAGGGATTGGCAGAGTGAAGAACCATCCTCTGTAGAAGATCAGGCTTGAGACTATCTAAGGAACCTGAAGGTACACAAGCTCTGGGTCCTTGTAAGATGCCTTCATGGGTTCTGAGGGAACTTGAGCATGAATTCACTAGGCCACTGTCCATTGTGGCCTATTTGAGAAGTTGTGGCAGTCTGGTGAAAATCCCACGGACTGGCAAAGGGGAAATATAACCCCCATTTTTAAAAAGGGTAAAAAAGGAAGAACCGGAGAACTGAAAGCTGGTTAGTCTCACCTTGGTACCTGGCAAGATTAAAGTACATGAAAAATCAGGAGGTGGTTGGAAACAGCCAACATGGCTTCACAAATGGCATCTCGTGCCTGAAATCTGGTGGCCTTCTACGACAACATTACCAAATTGGTGGATGAGGGAAGAGCAATGAACGTCAATCTACCTGGACTTCTGCAAAGCATTTGACACTGTTATGCATGACATACAACATTACAAACTGGAAAGACCTGGATTTGACATATGGACCACTTGGTGGATAAAAAATTGGCTGGATGGCTTCATGCAAAGACTTGCATTGCTGGCTCAATGTCCAAGTGTAAAGCATTGACGAGTCGTGTACCTCAGGGGTAGGAATTGGGACTGGCACTGCTTAGTATCTATGTCAAAGACATTGACAGTGGGAGTGAGCCCAGAGCAGGCCACAAAGATGACCAGAGGGCTAGAGCACCTCTTCTATGAAGACAGGCTGAAAGCACTGGGACTATTGAGTAAGGAGAAGGCTCTGGGAAGACATTAGCACAGCCTTCAAGTACCTAAAGGGTGCCTGCAAGAGAGCTTTCTACAAGGGTATGCAGTGATAGGACAAGGGGGAATGGCTTTAAACTGAAAGAGGGCTGGTTGAGATTAGATTATATATAAGGAAAAAATGCAGCATCTGCCACTGCAAGGGGGTTTGGAACCAGACGGTTTTTAAGGTCCCTTCCAACCTAGACCATTCTACAAGTCTATGAAATACACAGTATCTTATTCTCTGCTGAATGAGAATACCGGGAGTTTGGGGTTCCATTGGAAACCCTCTTATTCACAGACCTAATTCCTCTAAAGGAATAAAAATCCTTCTTTTATAATGGCAGTCATAAAAAGAAGAGGTAGGAATAGGAAGGTAGGTTTACAATTATATCTTTAAATAATGCAAAGTGAAATATAAAACATTTATGAAGACTTTCTTCTTGAGACTATACTGAACTGTGCCTCACTTGAGGACTAAAATTCTTAAAAAAATATCTGCTTACCTTTGTGACAGCCTTTGAAGAAAAGGTGATTTCATCAATGACAGTGAGAATATCATCTGGATCAAGTCTATCAAAATATTTCAAACACATATCATATGCATGTAGCCATTCATCCATGGTTTCTGGTATCTTTTTAATGAGATGGTGATCCCCATTCCAAAAAAGTTTTTGTAACCACACAGCATAAATAGAGCTTGATGACAGCATGCCACCATCTTTTTTAGGAATTTTGGGAGCCAGTTTGGAAATAGATAAGATATTTTGACTTGTAAGGACAGGCTCCAGCGTTTCCAGAGGATTTTCATTTTCATCTGTTAGTTTTTTGTAATTAAGACCTAGTGACAGAAGGGGAAAGAAGTAGAAGTTATTAATAATTAAATTTACTCAAACTCTACTATTATATATAAAACAATCAGTACTACACCAGTATGTGCTGAATTAGAAAGACTCTAGCCCATTCTCTTTTGTATAGTGACAGACTGGGATTTTATGATGTCCTGGTGCATGTCAAATCTCTCAATCCATGGAACATATTTTAACATTATGTATCTATAGAACAACAGAGGATAGATTTAGATTCAGTATTTGGAAGAAATTCTTCACTGCGAGGGTGATGAGACATGAGAAGAGATGCCCAGAGAAGCTGTTGGAAGTGTTCAAGGCCACATTGGATGGGGCTTTGAGCAACCTGGTCCAGTAGAAGGTGTTCCCCACCACAGCAGGGGGGTTGCAACAATACGATTTCTAAGGTCCCTTCCAATCCAAACCACTCTGTGATTCCATGATAAAAACTAAAAGAAGCAGATTTTCAAAGAAGCAAGAACACATACATGGCATACATAATCATGCTATTATTTATATATATATATATATAAAGCCTAGAAAATCTCATGTGCCTCAAGACATAAGTCTTCATTAATTTTAAAATACATATTCTGATCATGTAAAAATTAGCACCACTTAGGAAAAAACCGCAAGGCACTAACCACAAGTAAACTAAGATCAACTAGAGACAGGACATGTAGCTACATTTACAACCATATCTATATAATCGAGAGTTCTGTTACTACTTTGGTTCCTATAGGAAGAAAACCCTTGCAAATTAATCTAGCAACAACAAAAAATATTTCTAGCAACAATACTATTGTANTAGGGGTTTTTTTCCATTATTTTTTCTACTCCACATTGGATGGGGCTTTGAGCAACCTGGTCCAGTAGAAGGTGTTCCCCACCACAGCAGGGGGGTTGCAACAATACGATTTCTAAGGTCCCTTCCAATCCAAACCACTCTGTGATTCTATGATAAAAACTAAAAGAAGCAGATTTTCAAAGAAGCAAGAACACATACATGGCATACATAATCATGCTATTATTTATATATATATATATAAAGCCTAGAAAATCTCATGTGCCTCAAGACATAAGTCTTCATTAATTTTAAAATACATATTCTGATCATGTAAAAATTAGCACCACTTAGAAAAAAACCGCAAGGCACTAACCACAAGTAAACTAAGATCAACTAGAGACAGGACATGTAGCTACATTTACAACCATATCTATATAATCGAGAGTTCTGTTACTACTTTGGTTCCTATAGGAAGAAAACCCTTGCAAATTAATCTAGCAACAACAAAAAATATTTCTAGCAACAATACTATTGTATTCTCTTTGCTTATAATTCCTGAATTTTATTGCCGTGTTTTTATTCATATACTTCGTGCCTGTAACCTTTATAAACACTGAGGCTGTTCCTTGATTCCTATCTATCTCTAACCTATGCTGAACACCAAGAATTTTGATTAGGTGTATAGTATAATAGATTTAACTTTTTACCAAAGTGGCTAATTTATGTCTGATGTATGGTACCAGGACTTTTTTTTTTGAAGCAACATTTAAAACTAGCTTTGAAGGCAAACAGTAATTTCTTGGCAGATTTTACTTTGACAAGCATCATAGAACTTGAGTCTTAAATAACTTCAATAAGAACTGAAGGTTATCCCTCTTCTCTAAAAAAACCCTGACTTTTTTCTTCCTAAAATACCTGAATTCATATGCACCATCTCTCCAAACTATGCAGCAAAGTTAGTGTCCAATACACGTGAGGTTCCAGTATTGAACAATTTCATCCCCACAGCAGGTGATGCCATACAGGGTATATTTTTCATTCTGAAACTAGATTTGGAGTTGTGCAACTGAAATTCAACATACTGCTAGTACTTGACTAACAAGCAAATTGAAACTAGTATTCGAAATTTCAGAATCCTTTAGAGCAGTGCATTTTTACAGGGACTGTCTGAAAATGTAGGATGACCAACAATGCTGTACTTCAGCAAAAGGTAACATCGAGGATAAAACGCAAGAAAAAATTGTCTTCTTTAAGACAAACAAACACATAAAATGCTTGAAGTTCCTAATATATTTTGTAATTCAGACTTTTGAAAGGTAAACTATGTTAAGTCCTCTGAGAATACTCATGTTAAACTTGCAGTATTAAAAATTATGCTCTAGGAAGTCGGTATTTTTTATTTAAAAATTCACTATGAAATATTGACAGTAATTTTAACTTGCATCACCAACAGAAACCTGTTTTTAAATATTTTTTCTTGCTGTGACCAAATAAATTTCCAGTAATACAAAGAGAAGGAACTTTCTCCTATAAGACTACTAAATCACCTGCATTCATCTAATATGCTCACAGAAAAAACAGTCACCTGCATAGTATAAACTAACCAAAAGCATAATCATGTCAAAACTTAAACAACAGAATAACAAATACAGCTATGCAGAGCTATACTCTCCTACCTGGTGCAACTGCTTTGAACTTTTTCAGGAGTCGGATGTGAGTTTCAGGTTTAAGTGTGTGGTTCACCACTTCTGAGCAGCCACAGTTTTCAAGGAGTGTAAAATAATAAAGCAACCGCTGGTGATCTTGGCCTTCAATACTTGGGTAAACATATTTAACCATGTGTTCATGTAAAGTTTCAGGATTGGTTTTCAATGTCTCAAACAGACCAAGACTTTGTGCTCTTTCTTCTATTTTCAGTGTCGATAACCTGCATTTAGAAAAAACTTTTGTTTAAAGGCCTGGACATGCCATGACTCTTCAGCAGCACACTTGGGAAAGAGGGTAATATTTTCCTTTGTTTAAGGCATCATTCATAAATATTTAGTTATTTAGTTGTTTATCAACAAGAGCTAAGTAACTCTTGTATTTCCTTGTCCTGTCATCTGTTGATTTGGACATGCAGATTAAGGGTCATGAATACTGAAGATATAAGCATAGCTGTATGTAAAAGTAGAAATATATCCAAGGTATGTGTAAAGGAAGCCTTTATTAAACAAACAGACAAACAAACCGACCAACCACTTGTGGCTGAATGATGCTAAAAATTCCTATTGCCTAGTTCAAACTTTTCCTCATCTATTACATTCTATTTTCTGTAGTTGATGAGTACTTGTGCACACTTTGAGAGATATTATCAATGAAAAGTGGCTCTTGCCCACCAGTTTATCTATTTGACACTATTATTCATGCTTAGAATACTTAACAGTTTACCCAAGTTGCTTCTCAAATTGTCATCCATGAAAGCTTATGGAAATATCGGCAAGCCTTGGGTTGACCTCAGTCAGTCCCACTGCTTCAAGAAATTTTTTCTAACTCTTTTGAAAAGAATACATTAGCTCTTTCACAGTATGAATTCAGATACCTCCAGCTGACAACATAAAAGATAATCACTCCTTCATCCTTCAGCTGGGAGAAAAATGGTTGCATATCAAGAAGTCTCATCTTTAGTTTAGAACTTTATCGATGGAAAGTTTTAGCTAAAATCTGAGCAAAGTAACCTACAGATGAATACTACCTTGAGTCTTCCCAGAGTCCAATCATATGGCATGTTACATGCCATATTATTTGGAAATCTGATGTCTTCTAATACCATTTGAGTTTGCTCCATCTTTAAAACTGATTAAATTAGAATTTCATAATTTCCCCCCCAAGTACGCATGCCACATGTAAGTCAGTGTTTCTTTGATATCCCAGTAAAGCATGTCTCAGTTTCATTTCCGAAGATGATTTTCTTACAGCTAATACCACAAACACAACCTTCTCAGTTTAAAAATTATTCTCCGATTTCTGAAGGTGAATAAGACACTTTTCATTTATTTTTACATCTACAACCTACCCCATTTAAGTTGTTAACCTTGTAAGCATTATTTCAAATCTCTACATTAATTTTATTTGTTAATTGTTCTGCAATATTAATGAAAATAAATATTACATTAATGGAAATAAAGCATCATAAACTCTTCATATCAGGCAAAATAGACACTTGGACATGATGTACTTCAATGGTTTCATCTGACTATATTTTTCTTTTCTTACCCAAAACTGAAACTAAAGACTACCTGGGCATTGAATTATATCAAGAGGATCAATAGATGTTTGCAGTGTGTTTTTAGGGCACGACTGACAGTGAATAGGAAGGGTTCTATTTGTCATTTACAAAGTTTCTGGAAGAGGTTCTGTGACAGGCAAACACAGAATTTCCTGTCACTGAAATCATAAAATGCATTTTATAATCAAATGTGATTAGATTTTTCAAAAGAAACAATTAAATTTCCATTTAACTTATTTTAAAATATCATTCTATGCAATTTTCACCAGACTCACATTCCACAGCAAAACACATCTGTCATCAAGTAATCTCAGAAATAGTTAATACAAACTATGTACGTCTGTCTTTTGAGCTTCTCCCCATGTAAAGTGGCTTATAGAAACAGTGCATACTTGGTTAAAGAGATTAGTCTTAGAACAAATGTCTTTTCAGTTCAGAATGAATGCATAATGAAGCATGTATTATTAATGCCATAATACCATGACTAAAATATACTGTAATGGTCATATGCTGTCAATCAACTTTAAAATGAGATTATGATACAACAAAAACATGCTCAGCAGCCCATTATGCTATTATACATCAATTTTCAAGACTTTTTGAATTTCTCTAGGGAAAAGATTGTTACTCTGTACTCCAGTGAGTTCAGAATTCTATGAATACTAACTCAAGGAAGACAAGAATAAAGAAAATTCTACTCCCAGAGAAAGTAGCTGGCTCTTTCACATTCATCCCAGTGTTTCCATGTTTATATCCTGACTGTCTGTTTTGTTTAAAGCAGTAAATAATTTAGCAGGATCAAAATTTAGAGAGTATGACTTCTCTATTTTCTAGAGGAAGAGAAGAAAATCTCAATGTTATTTCATCTTCTCAGATAATGCACCAATATCTACCAGATGTTGTTTTTCGTCTCTCATGTTTTATAAAATGCTTTTTAATTAATAGTTAATGCTAAGAGAGGTACAAACACTACTGCAAGCTAAAGTTACTTACACAATTTAACACTCGAAACAAACTGAACTAACTTGACTGCATCTGTCAGAACAGTAGGTAAGAGCTGCTTATTACACAGGGGGTTTCTACATCACTGTCATCTGCATGTGCTGTTCCTGCAAGTAGCTTACTCTTCCATCAAATGGGTTTGTTCATCTTTCAGTGGGCAAAAAGTATCTGACTGACAAGATGTCAAAGTTTAAAATAAATTAATAACTAAAGGACATGGAACAAACTTTGTAATAGAAACTAAAAGAAATGGTTAGAGATGAATATTAAAGCAGCCTCTCATGCCAGAACAGCACCAGGTCTGGTCTGCCATAATCTTGTCGGCTAGAGCAGCTCCAAAAATACATCATAAAAACACCCGTTTCTATCAAAAACTGAAAATAAAATGAGATGAACACATGCACAATGTAAATGGGAAGCTCCAATATATTTATTTCCTTTCCTACAATGCACAACAGAGGTCAATGAATAGCAAAACTCTCTTTTAAAAAAATATAGAAACTATCAAGTTTCAGGACATATTCCAAGGGACCATAAGAATAACTAAAGGATAAGTTGCTATTGGAAGAGAGAACTAAGCATTCAAAGCTGTGGAAACATGAACGCTGAAACAAAAGCCCTGGAATGCTTTGAAGAATAAGACACATATGGGCTTTTATCCTTGCCTGTAACACATATTTTCACAGCTGGTTACAAAACCATCCCACGGAAAAGACAAAAATTCCTGTACTATCACAACACAAGACAAAAGAACACATAAATCAAACTCTACCTCCAACATAATTCAATTCTGTCATAGGTTAACACCTATTTCTGAATAACAGAATTGCAGGTGTGTTTGCAGAGGAGTCAACTTACCCACTGTCAGTAAATAAAAACTCCAGATGGGTCATATAAACTTCCCAAAGTGGAACACTGTATCGCTGAGCCAAAGAAACAGCAATCTTGTAGACATTATCTTCAAGTGTTCTTAAAGAGGACAGATGTGAAAGAAACAAGGAGAAGTTAAATTCCACAAGACATAACATGAAAATAAATATTTATATTAGAAAAGTAAAGACATCTTTTTAATTTGTTTCATAAAACAAGAAACTAGAATAATTTTTAATCAAAAAATACATTAAGTGTGTCTTCCTGCATTTGATTATACTTGGTGATCCATTCAGGAAAAAAAAAAACAAACTAGAGAGATATTCCAAAGACAGGCACCTACTCCGCATACACTGTTTCTCAATAGCGGCTTCTGCTTAACTTCTGTGCTAAATGCTAAAATCTCAGTTTTAATTTCATTTCAATTAAAAAGTGATGAAGGATGTAACATGTCACAGTTAGCATTTATTTGATTTAATTGCAACACCTACAGTGTTTCAGCACACCTAATAAATAGATCCTCAAAGCTCTTCCTAGAAATTCCCAGACACAAACACTCTTAGTAATTTTTAGACTAAAAGAAGGTGTGAAGATATCCAGCTCACTCTGTAAATGTTGTAGAAATACTAAAAACTGCTTTGCTGTTATTGTATAATCCCTTTAACAAAACAATAGATAGAAAATCTGTTAAAATCACAGAAGCCTGAAGTTAACTTCATACTATTTTTACTAATCCACCAAAATGAGTATGGTTCAAATAGACAAAAATGGTTCTCGTTTTTAGGCTGGCATAGGAGCAATACTATTAAGGCTGATGCTGGAGTTTTGGTTTCGTTTTGGTTTCATTTTGGTTTTTTGTGGTTTTTTTCTTCACGATATTTTACAACCCTCCTGTAATGACTCCTAGTTATGACAACCCCTAAAAACATTAGGCACTGTACACTGAATACTGTATGCAGCATAAAGGAGGAAGAACACAAGAATCAAAACTGAAGGAGAGAAAGATATTTTAATACAAAGAAAAATATTTATTAAAATACATATAATAAAAAGAGAGGAAAAAAAATCCACACACAGTATCTTGTCTCTTCTCTTCCAATGGCCATGGAACCTTCCCTCTGATTTTCCATCCCAGCAATGCTTCCAATACCCAACCTCTTGAAAATAGACCGAATACTTCCATGAAAACAGAAAATTTTTAACTCAGCAGACAATGGTGTATGCAATAAGAGGATGACGACCTAAAAGTTTTTAAAAATGCTCAATAAGAGTCATCTCATCTTTTAGAGGCAGCTGCTCTATTTTTCAACATTAAGACACCCCATGACATCTCCACATTGTAAATCCCAGATTAAGTAGCCACAGTTTGTGCAGGTGGTCATTCGGGCAATAAAAGCAGATCTTTCCTTAAGCAGAGATACACAACAGATGTTGCCAAACCACAACACATATAAACTTACATTCCTCTGCATTTTCCAAAAATCATTTGATATATGTCAAGAAGGGGATTACTAGTTACAGTGAAGGTTAAGATTTCTGCAAGAACTGCACAGCATGTATACAACTGACTAAGGGGAAGATAACAGGATATTCAGGAAAAGGTACACTGGCGTGATGATGTTAATGGCAGTATTCTGCAGGCTAGTCATCAACAGTGCTGTCAATACTTGCATTAATTTAAAGTTAAAAAAAAACCCAACACACCAAAACACCACACGACGTATTGTTTTCCTTGTATCATCAATTCAGATACAGACTATCCTGACAGAAGGAAAAGATAATATTTAAGAATGATTTAATAAGCCTCTGCTTAAAAAGCAAATACAACTTCTGAAATGAACTGAGCAGCTCTGAAATGAACAATGGAGCTACTGGAGAGAGTCCTGTGAAGGGCCACAAAGATCATGAAGGGATCAGAGCATCCCTCCTATGGGGAAAGGCTGAAGAAGCTGAGATTGTTCAGTGTGGAAACAAAAAAGCCTAAGGGAATCTCATCTATGTATGTAAATACCCCAAGGGAAGGTGAAGGCAGGACAGAGCCAGGCTCTATTCAGTGGTTATCAGTGCCAAGTCCAGAGGCAATGGGCACAAATTGAAACACTAGAAATTCCATCTGAACATCAGAAAACACTTTTGCATTTTGAGAGTGACTGAACACTGGAAAAAATTGCTCAGGGAGGATATGGAGTCTTCATCCTTAGAGATATTTAAAGCCACCAGGACAGGGGCCCTGGCAACCGACTCTAGGTGGTTCTGCTTGAGCAGCAGGGTTGGGCAAGACGACCCCCAGAGGCCCCTTCCAACCTCAACCATTCTACAATTCAGTGAAAGAGGAAGATAGTATGAACAATAATTCAGTCAGTGACAGAAATCAGAAGCGGCTCTTCGAGTTACTGGGATCCATTCCCCCTAGAACTTTATAAACCATATCACAATCCTGCCTTTCTGACTTAAGAGTGGCATGTAGTGGCAGCATAAGGCAATGGAGGTTTAAGGAAACTATACCACATAAATGAAGAACAGTAACAAGCTATTTACTCACTGTCAAGATAACAACAAAAGCAGGTAGTTGCACAACCAAAAGCTGAAAAAAATGGCCATTACCTTGTAAAGGATCTTTTAACCTCCTTTTGCACACCCCTTTTCATGCCCCGCCCTGCCTCTGTGAGCTTAAGGACTAAAGAAATCCCCACTGAAGGATCAAGGGCAGGCACGCTTTGGATGTATTTTGTCTGTGGTGTTGCACCAAGATTGGTGCAAAAGCAGTCAGAAGCAGTTCTTGTGGATGGTTCTTAGCCACCTTTCCTGTGCAGTAGCACAAATTTCAGAAGTATCATAAAGTATGCCTGTGCAGTTGCGTTCAGATGGGATTTTGCTATCTTCAAGCTCACAGAAATAAACACTTGGCAGCTCAGAACATTTCTTTTTCCTACCTTTTTCTCTAAAAGCTTTGTTGTATCATAAACACGCATGTGTTTGCTCATAAGCAGTCTTCAACATTTTCTGTTCACATCAATCAGCTACAAAGCATATGACTGAATTAATCATAATAAAGGGAAATGAAATCCCCTTTTTCAGCTGCCCATCCTCACAAAACGTTTAAAAAAAACAAAAAACAACTTGAAGAAATGAAGATTTAAGCCAAGAGTCTTTAGTTTCCTCTTATGTTTGAAGCATGAAAATGAGATGGAAGGCTACAGCCGTTTGTGAAGTTCTGCAGCAGCAATGCGTCAGGGAGAACAGGCTGTGTCTATACTGCCAATCAGGCAGAGCAGGATAGCAAAAGCACTAAAAATGGTTCAGAGAAGCTAATGTCTCTAGGAAGAGCTGAAGTACATTTAAAATGGTTGTACACAAGACTTTCTAGTTTAGATTTCTGGAAAGGGATCTAGTTCATATGCACCAAAATCATTCTGAGAACTTCAAAAGCACATGGTAAGTTATGAAATTCAGACTGCTTGGTAATTGCACCATTTTTCAAAAAGTCCAAAATAAGTATTTCAAATTGGTGACATAAGGTAAGGAAGAAACGGGTATTAAAATATTAAAATCACCTTTTGATTTCAACATTTTATAAAAAGCAGTGAAGGGCTAAAGACCAGAGAGCACCAGAAAAACAAAAACAAAAAGCCCCATAAAATAAAAACCAAGCCCAAGACACCACCTAAAAGCTGGCCTCAAGTAAAAGAATAAATTCAAAACCTCATACACCATAGCTGGCCTGAAGATACATGGGACTTCACCTGATTACTCAAGAATTCGCATTCTAGCTTCCCTAGCTCCTTTCCAAATACATTCTAGCTCTATTTTGTCAATACAAATTGTTAACTGCTTGAGAATTAACCTTGATTAAGTCTATGAGACACCCAGATCTTTAAATAATGCACAATGAGTTCCAAAGACAATACGCCAAATATGGAAGACAAAATAGACAACTATTGGTTAAGCAGTTTTAACAAATTGATCATTCAAGTACAAAGCCATTTTGTAAATAAGATGCCATCTCTTCCAGGTGTTGTTCCTTCAAACAGCAATTCATAAAAGATTAAAAACATGAGGCACTTAATTAAAAAATAAGAAAAAAAATGCTATATGATTACATTGAATTTGCACATCCTTTTCATTAGAAAATGCAGATTAAGAGTCAACTGAGAAGATTAAAGCAAGGAAGCCGCAAGCTGAACAAGTAATTAATTGGATCTTTCCAACTGCCTAATATGGAACTGCCACTCTCATCCACATGCTATGAAGCTTCAGTTTTTTCTAACTCTTTCATACTGTGTTTTTATCTCTACTTACTCTAAGGAACTTTCTCTTCATATTTAATTTATTTCTATGAATGACAGTATCCAAAGAACTCTTGGATGAGAACGTAAGTAAGCCTGCTGCACTCAAATTATCTGTGATAACAGAAGGATGTTTGTATTGAAGTTACTGTAGATAATCATCAATATTTAACATTGACCTAGTGACATATTACAGATATGTGCTCAGTGAACAACATATACAAAACAGGTAATTCCAACAGAAACATTAAAAGATGATTAGAAGCTATTTTTATGAATGCAGTGACAAAATCTGTGCAGGTACAGATTTTATAGATGCAAACTAGCAGCTTAGTGTTCAAAACCTGAGGTTATACAACTACTCTTATTCTGTACATCAACAGTTTCTAGTAACAAATTTCTATGGGAAATTTAGCTACATAGGTAGAAAACAGCAAACATTGATCTTTAAAAGCTTTATGCAGAGATCAGCCGAAAATCTGGCTAAAAATTATATTTGAAGTTACTCATTGCAGAGAAATCTTCCTTTGACAGGCTGGCAACTATTCAAGTGTGACTGTCCTCAAAGTGTAAAGAGTTCAAGTCATGCTCGTGACTTGTTCACAGCTTAAAGTACCTGCATGCAGATGTTATAGATTTTTTTTAAATGAAAAGCTAGTACTATCCTATTTCTTTCCCCTTTTTTCCTATTATGGATTTCTGAAAGTGAGATATAAGCATTCTAAATATCAGAACATATGTGGTGAAGGCTTCAGTACTTGTAAATGAATACAGGGAAAAATATAGTGATTTACAGCACCATTAGCTAAATTATTAAGAATAAAATAGAGTTTAACAACTTTTCTTTCAACTATAGCTCCTTACAAACTTTGATGCTTGCAAGGGCAGGTTTACAGGAGATGAAAGGAAGAGATCAAACCTCCACCTATGCTCTGATTTCATTCACCCTAATTAACTTCAATATTATCAGTCAATAAACAGAGAGTTATAGATTCAGTTAGAAGTTAGAGATCCATTTATTTGAGCAACATTTAAGTAGAGTAGTCAAATAGAAGGATCTCCAATTGTATCAGCATTACAGTGTAAATCTCTAAAGCAACTAGTACATTATCCCTTCTAAAGGTCATCATTTTCAATTTACTTTCCTGATTTAAATCTTAAAGTAATTCCATTCTAAAATAAAGAAAATATAGATAATAGACATTACTTACTCTGCCAATCCTAGTATTGTTTCTCTCTTGTACTGTGCATCTGCTGTAAATCTCTGCACATCCACTCCTTTGCCAAGTCCTTGCAGAGTCTGAGCTTGAGTGAAATCCAGAAGTCGCTCATTGTAGTAATGCAGCTGATTTATCAAAGTGGTGATTTCCTCAGGCCAGTCTGCAGAGCCATACTGAGTAACATGCTTTGTGACCATCTGAATCAACTCCTTTGGATCAGCCTACGAATATAATTAACAGCAAACCAAAAATTATCATTATATAAATGATCTCTGTTTTCAGAACTAATAGATTTGTTTCTGTTTCTGGGAAGTTTTAAGTAAAATAGAATTTCTCATTTTCTGTAAGGGCTATTTGCTATGACAATCCTTTTGGAATGCTTTAGACTATTCAATATGATACAAAAATGGAAGAAACTCCAACTTACCTCACCAAATAAATAGTAACAAATACTTCACTACGAGTGAATTTATTTGTTTTTAAACTCCTCATTTTTATTTACATTGGACTAAGCAACTCATTGGTGAAACACTTGAACAAATAAAAGATAAGTTACTGAATTTCTGATACACTTCTATCATACAGAATCAAAGAAAAGAATAGCTTAGGAATAGACATTTTACATGTTGAGCACTGATACTTTCAAAGAAGTGTTGCAGGATCTGCAAATTACACAAGGCATTGCCTATACCCTGAAACCTCCAAAGAATTGAATATTGATCACCTATGGACTCAGACAACCATTTTTTTTCAAAATATGTTAATCACAAATAAAATTTACACTTTTCCGTGTTAAAAATTACACCAACATATTTCATAAACCACTAACTTCTGAAGTCAAACACACACATAGCAAAGCAACAATTTAGAACGCAGAGCAAACACAACCTGCATGTTTGATATGAAAAAGGAATGCATGTAAATTCCAAATTATCTCAAGATCTGGACAGTGGTTATGTCTAGGCACCTGCACTCGAACCGAGCTGTGTGCAATATTCAAGCACTCGGCTCAGTCAATACCTTCATTTCTCTCTTCCATGAAAAATGAGGCCACCAGGAGCTCAATATGAAAAGGAACACACTGACTTGTGTGTTGCACCCACTTTAGAAGGAGTGCCTCCAAAAGAGCCACTTAAATACTTGGGGATGCCAATGCAGTTGAAATATTTTCTAAAAGAAACAGCTGATTCAACTCTGTGATCTCAAAAATGTTGCATGTACCAGACCAATATACTTCGGGTTTTTTACTACAGAATGATTCTGCAAAATTAGAAGCTAAACTTACATTAATTAAAGTGCACAGCAGAGTAAAACATGCACTGAAAGTTTCAACTTTGAGGCACGCCTGAATTTTTCTATGACTTGCTGGTTATTCTAAATTGATTTTTTTCTGCTTTTTTTCTTTTCAAGTCTTAGTTGACAGGCTGCTCATCAAGTCACATTCAGTGCTACAGGGCATCCTTTTTCCTCTCCACACGATACTCTTTTGAAGCACTCCAAACATGGAAAAATCATTGGGTATATAAACAACATCAGTAGCTCTTTCAAGGCTGCTTAGAAAATTGGTAACAGAATAATAAAAGCTCTGAGAAGAGATAGGCAAGCAGAGCAGTGCCTCTACAACACAATTGTATCAGCTGGAAACCCATCCACTGCTTATTATGTACCCTGGTATCTCATTCTATGTGATATACTAGAAAACAGAGCATGGAGACAGGGAAAATCTGAGCAAGACCAGGAAACATGTTTCATGTAATTACCTAAAACTTCTAATCCATTGAGACGGACAGGTCCTTCTGGATCTATGTAAGTAAATTTGCTCTCTTTTGCTAGGTTTCCACTCTCTCCATTAAGTTCCTATTTGCTATATTTCCCTAAAAGCATCTGCATGCCATCTTCCATGCTGCCTGTTTATGGATCAAAGGAACATTGTATTTGGAAATACTGTCTTAGGGTCTACTGATCTTATTAACAACAAATTCAGAATAACAAAATCATACACTATATTAATATCCATGTATGTATATCCCTACAAAGGTAAGGAAAAAAAAAAAGTGCAAACTCTTCAATCTAGAAGGTAAAAGTTATATGTTCAGATTAAGAAAACACAAGCGGAGTTTTTCTATTGCAAGCAGTTGCCAAGGATTGTCTTGAACTCTTCAACACCAAAAAATCTTCTAGTTAAATGTCCTATCTGATACAAAACCTATGCTCCAAACTATCACAGCATGTGAATCCAAAATTAGCTTAGAGAAATCCCACAGTCTGCTTCATGCAAGAACATTATTACTCTCTGGTACTTAATGTGAGACTTACTAGGGTTTTTTAATCTATAAAACACAAATTTTCCCAAGCTGCAGTTGCTTACAAAACCCATTTACTGGAATGACATATATTTTCATTTGCAGATTTGTCTTCCCTCCATAAATCTAAAATGATTTCTTACATAAATACAGCGCAAGCAGCTCTGTTATTAGGCACTCAACACAAGTTCAATTAAAAAAAAACCAACAGAAAGCTGAAGTGTTTGGTATCAAGCTGCATAGAACTTGTATTTCTTAATTTTAAGTATTCATTCTTTACCAGTAAGACTTTTAAACAATAAACACAACTATTTTTA
>WEIV01012631.1:86094-127021 GCA_013390005.1 Calyptomena viridis
GTCACTCAAAAACAGGAAGCCAGCCAGAGAAGAAGTAGAATCACTTGGTTTGGTGAAAAGGTGTGGCAGGAACATTCATGAGTAAGTCCTTAGCAGTGGCAAGAATGAGATCTTTGTGTCAGCCCTCAGCCCTGAAGGTGTGGGGGAGAGAGCTCAGGAGAGCCAGATGAGTTCGAAGAATCTGCAAAGTGTCTGCTATGCATTTGCACACCACCATGACCAGATGGCATTAATCCCTCAGTTCTCAAGGAACACAAATGTGAAATTATGTTAAATGGCAGGCAAAGCTGTACCAACAAACATTATAAAAAAATGTTCCAGAGTGCAAGTCCTATCTGAAAAAATGGGATGTAAAAGGAATCCTCATATGGACTTTAGACCAGCAAGTCATATGACCATCCCTGGTAAGATGGTAGACTCTATAACAAATAGCAAGACCACTGAACATTAAGAGATTGGTGGGAAAGAGTCAGCATGGTCTCTGTAAAGGGAAATCCACTTCGTTCACTTGCTGGAGGGCTATGAAGCTTTCAAAGAGCACATGGACAAAGGGAATCCTGTGACAAAATATACACAGATCTTTCAAAATGCTTTCACAAATTTCCCTACCAAAGTCCAGCCAGTAAATTTAAACTGCTAATGGATTGGAATAACAGTCCTTTCATTAACTGAAATCAGGTGAAAGGGCAGATAAAAGCTTAGAGACCACGTATCAGATGGGACAGAGCCAGCAGCTAGTCCTCTACAGGCTTTGAGACCACTTTTATTCAAAACTCTTTACTGATGACGTGAAGAAAGGATGACCAATAATTATTGATACTTTCTGATGATACTAGGCTCTTTGAATTATTCAAATGTCATGCTACATATAAAGACTTTTTTTTTCTTAATTGAAGAATATTTCTCTCAGGATCAGTTCTTAGTTTGCCAGTTAATGTCTCATTCATGGTACCTTCTGCCACTGGCCCCCCTTTCCCAGGTTCTCCTCTCTGTCACAGACTCCACACACATGAAGGAAGATCAACAGGAGAGAGGCCAGTGCAGCATAGATTCAAGGAATTATACACTCATCTCTCCTAGTTTTGCTTTTGGAACTAAAAAGTATGCACCAGACTTGGAAACAGAAGCACAGGCCAAGGGAAATAGATTTCCCTTTCAAGTATTAATGAGTAATAGTATCTGAACATGTACAAAAAGCAGTGTGGTATATAAAACAGAAGTATTAGGAATAAACAACATCATGAAAAGGAAGGAGAGCAACCTAAAGACCAGCAAAGAAGCTTGAACTTGATGCCAAACATACAACAGAAAATTCAAACAATGAAGCACAGACAGAAATTACACTGCCAAAGGAGGCTTGTTAGTTTTCAGCATCACTAACCAACAGAAAAAAGGGTCAAAGAAGAGACAATGGCTTGAATCAGGGCTTAAAATAGCAACAGAAATGAAGAAGGTCAAGTTTTAAGTCCATCATAGGCAAACAGTAAGGTGCACTACATTTTACCACCTACATACAACAGATTTCATGCTAGCCATTGCATTTATGGACAAAATGTTCAATGTCCAGACAGAATGAAACAAGTCTGCCTGACACAGCTCATCAGTTTCACATGTTGGTGTTAATAAACTCCAGTGAAACATCATGTACACAAATTCAATTTGAGATTAAAAATGTATATATTATTTCTAGTAGGTTCAGTTCATAATTTAGGAATATGATAGGATAATATCATTTAATGAGCATTCGATTTCCAATGAGAGATTACCTTGTGCATAGACTTAACTTCTAGCTGTCTTAAAGTGTCATGTAATCAGGTTAAAGCCACTAGATATTATAAAATATCGGTAATCCATCTCTTAGCATATCAGATCTGCCTCTCTCCTTCTTCTTACAGACAGCCTTCTTATACAGTGTTTATTTCTATTTCAAATAAAGTCTTTATTTTCCACATCCTATATTCAAAATATTACCTAAAGCTGTATCATATGGACCATGGCTGGGAGCTTTGCTTCTCTGGATTAATATAACTGCATTTATAATTTAGATCAACCTTAAACAAATAAGGAATAGAACTGTTTTGGGAGCTAGGTCAAGTCTGCAGAATAAAATCCCTTAAGACCAAGGCATTCAGTCCCAAGTTCAAAGCACTCTTCTTTTGACCTAACTGTGCCTCTTAGAGAGGTTGGTAGAGGCTTTCAAAAGCAGCAAGCAACTGAAAAGGGAAGCAGGTAAAGTGCACAGAGCACAAGTTCACTATATAAATGTACCTTGTCAAACAGTGGCTAAAAAGCCAGTTGTATCAGGCTACTTAACTCTGGGGAACAGCCTCCAGCTTCTTCACCAATTCTAGGCTGCAACAAAAGCATAACTCAGAGAGAATCTCTGAGCTTACCATTTTAGCATATTGTCAGTTGCAATGCACAAAAGGACAGGAATCAAATTCACTTTCTTGAATGAAAAGGAACACGTAAGGGAATAAAATAAAAAACTTAAGAATTTTTCTTAACAGCAACTTTCCTCATCTGCTATTAACTGCAAAATTCCCATCCCCCTCTGCAACTTAGCAGTATTTGTTAGAACTGCTGTTTGATGCTCCAAGAAAAGCTTGCCCTCCAGCTGAGGTCAGTAAAATAATCCTCTCCAAAACCCACAGAAACACCTCAGCAACAGATTATTAGCATGAGGACAGGCACATCGTTAATTAACCTTTGGATAATTACATTTTTTCACTCCTTTCTAGAGTAAACAATTTATTCTGGTCCATTATCAGACCACCAGGATAGGAAAAATGAGGAGATAAGCTCTTAATAACAAGAATTATCCAGCAAACTTCTTCCTCAGATGTACAGCTTCTCTTTTCATTCACCAAGACTGGAAATCAGTGAGTAGAGTGGCAGTGGGGCAACAGACCTGATGCTGTGCAATCAAGGTTCAGCAAGAGCCAAAACACAGGCATGTTATCAACACTTATAGTCACAAACACAAAATACAGCAGCAATGAAGAAAGTTAATTCTATCCCTGCCCAACTCTGTACAGACCTAAACCTAAAATAAATACAGGTTCTCTAAGGGCAGTGAATCTTCTCATACCAATACATTCCACGGACAGTCCATGTCTGGAAATTTTGTTCTCTTTTTTCTAGCATTATTCTTACAGACCTTTATTTGCAATTTTATTTAGTTGGAGAGCTCCTTTAACATATTCCTTGGATAAGAAAGCAATATAGCTCAGATGCCATAAACAAAACGTCTATAGTTTAGATTATTATAACTACTAAAATTCAAAATTGTCTTGGGCACAAAATTAAAGCAATACTTGACACGTAAATGCCTCTGTTCATCCTTAAAGCAAAGTAATATCTTCATCAGGAACTGAAATTATCAAGCTGATTTCCTTCTGGACATAAACAGTACAAAAAAAGATAATGAGAATTTCTAGCAATTTATGATTCTGGTTTGATGTGCAGATATTAGCTGTCAGTATTTCATGTTCCAATTAAAACAACAACAAAAATAATCATGTCTTCATGCAACAGATCCAATCATTCCTTCAGAATATCTTTCCTGACTAACTAGCAAGTCTTAACAGTCTGTTCTAGCCAATGGAAGAGGAATTTTCCCTGTGTTCCCCATTACTCTTATAACATTATCCTCTTTCATTTCCATTTTGACATTTCTCCCATTATGCCAGAGGTACTTATACTGTCTTCAAACAATGTCACTTTAGAATAAGAAACGTAAGAGATATAGACTTTTCTCCACTTCTATGCAGCTTCTTATTAATTCAGCTGAGTTTTCCAACAGGATACTTGATTAAATGGACTAGAGGAATCACATCTACTGTGGCCCAGATGCAGTTACACAGAAATACATGATCTATCATCTTGAAGATTCACCTTCTAAGCATGTGGCCGAAATGCTGGACTTAAATCTTCACTGATTATGGAAATATTTAGAACCAGGGGAAAACAAGGATTGGTTATACACCTTCACCCACAAAAACGCGCTCAGCTGTCTTCTAAGAATAATCTGTAACTTTGAGTTAGGCAGTTAAAGAACCTAGGGATGCACTTCTTCTTTGACAAACAACCATAAGATAAAGGTGATGCAGGACACCACTGACATGCTGTCTTGGGGTGACTTTATGCTATATCCCATATTCGTCTTCTCTATGCTAGGGAAAAAAAATTGAATCTTGTGCTTTTAAAACTGAGCCCCAAGAGCAGAGAGAAAAAAAAACAACTAGAGAAATATTTTCAAAACAATTCTANTGGCCTGTTTCTATCAGAGAATATTTATCCCTCTGAATATCCCTCCAAACCAGGACACATGTGTTGGAAGACAATCTCCTAAGAAAATGACATCTATGACTGAGCATAACATCTTCAAAAATGTTTGAGATAAATTTTTTCTTTTCCTCCCAAAGAACTCTTAGGAAACACAAAAATAAAAACCATGGCAAGATCTATTTGCATGGATAGCAACTAGTATGGCCTTGATGAAATCAACTTGCAAGTGAGTCATTCTTTTTTACCAGCATCTAAAATATATATTTAAACAAATGGCTGTTTTGCAGTATAAACTGAGCATCTAAATCCAGGGTCTGGATGGGCTTTTTATGTTTGGTTTGTTTGTCTTTTAAATTGACCAAAAAAGTGTGTTTATATTGGTCAAAACCACCTGTTTCTGTTTCTTCATTTCTATTTTAGTGACATTCCTTCACTTAATACCCTCGGAATTAGTAACAACTATTAGTATTTGCCTATGGTATTTTCTTCTTACTGGGCATCCAGGCATGGTTTTGTGGGTTTTTTTCTCTTTTTCTTGTGCTGTTCCACCAGAATCTTCTCATACAGTTGTTTTCAAAAGCTACTTTTTAATAGTAGCTTAAACAGAGAACATACTCTTTTAGCAAGCAACTTAGAATCCACTGTTTATCACCATCAGTATTTTACCAAGATTGAACAAAAGATTTAGTCAAAGATCACATCAGTAAGAGATAAACTACTTAGTGCCATTGATAAGACTTTGCTTATTAAATGGCAATGTGAGTACAAATAGTTTAATCCAACACCTCTGTCCTCATTTTTATGACTTACACTTTTCAAAGCCTTCATAGCTCTTCCTATAAAATAGGACTGTTTCAGAAAGCTAAAGAAAAACCCCACTAATCTTTTTTCATCAAAGCTGTCTTGCAGCAGAGAGATCCACAGGCTCAAAGAAAGCTTTTTAACAAACATAAATTCCTCGCAACTAAAATATTTTGCAAGTCCCAAAATTTTCAGTTGTGGGCTACATTATCCTTCAGCTTCTAAACAGAACACAGTAAAATGCAAATCTTAGCAGGAACATGAAAGGATTCCCAACTGCAGAATCGGGGGAATATTAAAACAGGCTTTCCACTGTAAATCAGGAGTCATTCTGAACACAGAAAAATAATCTCCTCTCATGCCACAGTGGACATTCAGTAATCAATTGCTCTTCAGAAAACTTGTGACAAATGTTCTATTAGCTGTAATTCAGAGCTAGGCTGAAAACCAAACAGTCAGAGAGCTTCTGCACAGGAGTAAAAAACTGGTGTAACTTCAGAAAAGCTCTCAGAGCAGCAGAGTTTTTACATGGGCATCTTAGTAAGAATGGCATTTCATGCCATAGTAAAATTTTGTATGTTAACCTCTTTAATTTAGTTTGGAGTTTACCATGTAATTGCTTTAATCATAGGTGATGGATAGGGACCAAAGCTGTGCCATATCAAAAAGAGAAACTTACCAAAGGAAATTAAAAAAATCATCAACAAATGAGGATGAATTTTCAAAACACTGTATCTAAACTAAAATACAAACCAACACACCTCAGGGAAGGCTATGGAAACTTTTTGAATAGCACTGCTCTTGTTGAAATGGCCTCTTCACTTTTACCAGGAAGTATATTGCATTGTATACAGTATAGCAAGATGACAATATAAACTACACTCATCATTGCTCAGTGTTCATAAGCTACTTTGAAGACTGATAGTGCTATTACCTAAAAATGACACTTGATATTGTGCTTCAAAAACTCTGCCACAAATTGTGAAGTACTTGTCTGTTTACAGCACTGTAGAAGAATAATTATGCGTAACTTAACAGGCTGCTCACAGGATAAGTCAGATCAGCTCCTTAACAGGCTTAACTCATGTACTGGCTTTTTAGAATAGCTTTTATGCTGCACATTAATGAATGTGGCTTTAAAAATAAAGAGTACTAACCCTGTAGAGAGGGTGGCATTTGTCCTTGAAACATGGTGCCAAACGAGCATAGATCTGCAGGCTATAGTAATAACTTGCCAGCTGGAGAGATAACGCAGAATGTAATTGCTTTTCAAAGAATTTGTTGGCATCTACCACCTAGAAGAGAGAGAGCATTAATTTATATGAAAGAATTAGCAAGCATACAACATTAAGCATACAAACTTTCTAAAAAGCTACTTGCTGTGATTTAGAAATAGCCCTGAATATGTTTTCCAGGCACAAAAGCAAATCAGTAACCTCGACACACAAAGATCACTCTACATTATGGTGTTTTTCCCCCTTGCACAAACACCTAAACAAATGGTTCTCCAACTACAAGTTAGATCCATATTTCTGAGTTACATTAGAATTGTCAGTCAGATAGGTCCCACTTCTATTTCAAGTGAGAAAATGTGTCTTTTCACCATTTGCCTTGCTCATTAGCCAGTCCAATGGCATTTGTTCAGTTTCCTTTAAATGCACCAGTCCAATCTCTAAAAATGCGTATTCAAATACTTAGACTTTAAAACTCTAAGGAAATGAAATTTTTACTATGGAAATTTGAAATGCTATGAATAGTCTTTCACTATCAACATACCTGTGGCAGTGCAAGTAGGTAGGCAAGAGACAAGGCTGCATCACTTGGTAAGGCATCACTTGCCAGCTGTAGCAGAACTGCAACATACATGGGGCAAAAATGAAGCTTGGATTACTGACCCATCTAGCCTTGACAAGTAGCAAAAGAAACAGTACAACTGTATTCTATCAGACTGTAGCTTGAAGCACTCTATACATACTCAATTAAACACTTATCAGCACAATCCAGAAACAGATAATACGTAATTAAACTGCAGCACTACTTTACCTCAACTTCCAGACACAGTGTTTAACACATTAACAAATAAGAGTGAGACTATGGAGTAACAGATGCTAAACAAAGCCACCTGTATCAGTTTTCAACAAGTAAACCTTTCACCTGCAAAATCAAGGCAGTAATGTGATGTTTTAAGAGTTGTAAGGTACCAACCTCAGGAATCATACTAAATGCTTCTCTTCAAGCCTGAGCTCTAAGTCACTCATCACTGAGCATGACAAAGCATATTAAAATCTTCTGTCTCAATTAAAAAAAAATAATATAAAAAAGCTGCAAATGCCATAAGAAGCACCAAAACCAAGTCCTGCCACATACTTCAAACACAAGTATCAGCACTACAGCAGTTGAAATCAATTCACTGAAGAATAAGTATATTCTGATAATAAGAACATATACTTCTGGTAAAACTAACAAAAATTATCTGCTTTTCCCACATTATATATATAACACTTGGGGGGTTTTTGTTTAAAAATGTAAAAATTTTTCAGATTACACAAAGAAGAAAATCAATATGCAGTCACAATATAAGCACCCAAGATTGTTTTATAAGTAACAGAATCTCTCCTTCATGCAATTACCGTCTTCTGTGCTAAAATCAAGCCTCATCATGGTTGTTATGAAAGTTCCAACAAACAATTACAGACTATTGATTGTTATAATATACTTGATATTGAGGGTAGAGAATATAAATTATTATTTCCAGGGACAACTTCAAAGCTTTTGTAAAACTTGGACCAGGAATTGCATAAGAAAATATAAGTTACCAAAAAAATACAATTATGGTTTACTTTTTTATAGAGTATTATTATTACTAATATTATTAATATCAATATTATTCCAATAGGTAGAAGCTATCTTCCAACTTTGTTTATTTCAAGGAAGTCTCAAACACCTGTATTCCCAAATTACACAAACTACCCTGCAGGGCATGCTGGCAAGAAACCCGATTACTCTACACACACAGTCCCCCAGTGAATTTTTTGCTCACAAGAATGATTTATAACAGGCTTGAGTGACCAATTACAATTTTCAGATTATCATTAATTTGCCATCAGCCTGAAGTGAATTTGCACACTGGACCTCAGCCAGACACAAACCCTAAACGTCTATGTGACAAGTCATCACAGAGGCTGCCTACATGGCAATACATCAGTTACTGCAGACACAAGCCTGTCCAACAGCACCTATGCTTCATGCTTCAAATAGCTTTTACTGTGCCTCAAACAGCTTCTTGCTGGTGACAAATTGTTTCTGCTACACTCCAAAAAACCTGTATGCTGTCCAAGCGAAAAATACGATTCTAGAAAGATCTAATATTAAAATCTTGATGAATTAGCTTGCAAAATTGTTAGTTCCTCCGAGTATAAGCCAAGTTACTCTATGTATTTGCACAACCACCTCTAGTTAAACACAAGAAAAAAAATAGGAGAAGGAAAGTAGTATTTCGGCTCTGCCATCTTTTCCCTTTCTTTGGAAAACTAATGATTGCAAAGCCTTGTGAATACTGTTGTGGTTTTAAGTAGCTGGAGTTTTTTATTACCTGGGGGGGCTAGAAGAGAGGCTTCTTTAAGAAGCTGCTGGAATTCTCTCTGCTCTAAGCTAGCCAAGGTCAGCCGACAATGCCTNCCATCAGTTGCAGTAACTTCCCATTCAGATCTCATGTTCAACCTCTCCATCAATTGCTAAGGTTTTTGGAGAAAGACAACCACAATCAAACAGATATGCACAACACTGCCTTGGTCACACTAAGTCTAGATGCACTATACAAAAGCACCGCCAAGGAAGGAGTGTTCAACTGGACCCAAAGTGACAGGGGTCTTACCACTTCACTCAGAAATGCTCCATCTCCAACCTACATCCAGATAGAAAGCAAAAAAAGTCAAAGTCCAAGGCTTGTAACACTATTAAATCCACAAAAGCAGTGAACGTGTTTAAGACCAGGCTGGATGGGGCTCTGAGTAACCTGGTCTAGTGGAAGGTGTCCCTGCCCATGGCAGGGGGGTTGGAAACCAAGTAATTTTTAAGGGCCCTTCCAACCAACAACATTCCATGATTCTATAAGCATGCATGATGCCCGTGGGGAAAATGTTTAGCCATTCTGTCACACCTAGAGCATGACACTGCTATAGTAATAGAAACAGAGTTTGATGACTACTTCAGCTTCTCCTAAAACAATGTACTCAGTACAATGAAGGTTTCATTGCTAAACTGCATCTTCTTCCACCTTCTTCAACTCTAATGGAGTTGAAATCTCCTGCTGTCTTTTAGAAGACAGCTAAAAGTAAACAGCTCTGTATCAAACTTGTCAGCAAAATTAACTGAAATCTGCTCTGTTTGCTAGTTACTAGCATAGTAGCTAACACCTCATATTACCATTCAAGTTTCATATGGCAAAATCCTCCCAAAACCATACAGTAAGCCTGAAAAAGAGAGAAATGCAAAATAATACATGGATTCATATCTATGGGATTTTTTTATTTTAAAATTCAGCAGTGTGCTATTAATATGCACATTTTCAAGCTCCACAATCCTGAAAGTGTTAACTCATAAGGACTTTCATAAGAATTGATAAAGCAAAGCTTTAAGGAGGAGGTGGGATCCAATGCTATTAATCCAGGGCTAAGAACATTACAAATAGCATATTACTTATCTCTTTATCTACAGAAAGCTACATTAAACTTATGCCTTAGAACACTGTTTACTGAGTACCAAAAGGTGTCATACAGCAGGACTGTTGGGTATAGAATGAACACAGCTTTCCTGAGGAAAACACAGAACTCTGTTCCATAGCACAGTTGGAGGGACTCTCAAGTGACATTCAGAATAGAATTGGTGGAAGAATAGAAGTCGTAGAAGAGAACAGAAGTATGAAAATGGTAAAAACATTAGGCTGCATACTTCAGAGGAAGAACATAGAAGCTCAAAAACTGAAGTTACATTCTAAAATTTCTTTTCTTCTTCAAGCAAAAAGTCCCCAACACTGAAATTTCCATCTCAAAGGCAGCCGCCGAATTGTAAACAACCAGTTCTAATTACTCAAGCTGGACCAGGAAGTATTACCAAAGATCTGCCAATTAAATCATTTTCCCTAAGAAAGCAATAAATATGATTTGAACCTTGCCTCCCCCTCCTTTAAGAGCAATCAAAGCTAAAAAGGCTATGGGCTTTCAGCATGCAACAAATGAGATTATAAGTACTGATTTTAAGAAACTTACGAAAGCATGAAAGGAACAAAATATGCATACATCTCCATTTATACAAGCTGTTGTTAACCTTTTCTAATTCACAATGTTGTTTTATTAGAACTATCCAGGTAATCTGTAGAAATATCACACATCTCAAACTACTGAATCATATTTCATGGAATACTCTGAATTAGAAAGCACCCACAAGGATAATCACGTCCAATTCTTAAGTGAGTGGCCCATGCAGGGATCAAACACACAACCTTAGTGTTAAGTAGCACCATGCTCTAGTCAATTGAGCTAATCTCATGGCCATATATTTGTAAGACAAATATGCTCGTTTTCACTAAACAGTTGAAATAAAAGTGTCTTAAGAAGATCTCACTTGAAACTTCTCATACAGCAAGTGATTTAATATAATCATTTTTCATGGCATTTACCACAGAGTCAAATACAATACAGATATCTTCCTTCAAAAGATTCTAACAGCATCTAAATATTTAAACAGTTCATTTCTTAAACCAGCAGGAAACATCCAAAAGGAAAGACAAACAACCACAGGTGGTTTTGTGTGCTTTGCTTTTTTAAAAGTGAAACCGTTTCAGTTAACAAATTATTAACTATTACCTACAAAAGGTAGACATTTCAGAAGAAGACAAAAAGTTCTGATGATTCCAGAAGCTGCAGTTAAGCATTAATTAGCAAACAGAACACTATAATGAGCCTGCAACACCGAAAGCTGAATACACAATCATACAGAATCTGACCAACTGATTATGCAGGCATATATACAAATAACTAATCCTGGGTTGCAAATTTCTGTTTAAATATCTGTACATGTGTTATGGTTTTATTTTAAGGAAAACTTTTTCTGCTTTTGTTTACAAGCAGGGGGTGTGCCTGCCTGGACAGTGCCGGGACCCCTGTCCCACAGCAGGGTGTTTGCAGGCCCAGCTCCCTCCTCCCCTTTCCCTCCTGGTCTGCCACGGCCTCGGCATGGGGAGGCCCGTGGCCCTGGGACCTCCCGCCTGCCGCAGTCCCTTGGACCGGGGCACGGTTTTGGCAGCTCCCCCTGCCCGCCGCGGCCCCGTGGTGTCCTGGCTGTGGCGAGCTCCCGGCACAGGGATGTGGCTCTGGGCCCGGTGCCTGCCCTGGGTGGCACAGGCCTGCGGGATGTCTGTGCCCGGTGCCCCCAGTGGCCAAGGGGTCCCGGTGGGAGGCTGGGAGAAGGCAAACACCATTTTTGGCTGGGTCACATGATGGAGGTGGAGAAGGTTTTCCTGTGGTTCGGGACCGGAGGTAGGCGGGGGGCGAAGATGAACCAATGGGGGCACAAGGCTACGCCCTCCTGGGGTGGAAGAGCGTGGAAAAAGGACATCATGCAGGAGTGAGATTCAAAGAATTCTGGGCCAGGACAAAAAGATATAAAAGCAGTGAAGCCCAGATGCCATCCCTTCTTTTCAGCCATGTCAAGCTTCTGAGAGGGTGGCTGCTGCAACTCTGATCCCTTCCCTGCATCACACAATTCTGGTTTGGCCAAGAGGCTCACCCCATCCTTTTATTTGGTTTTTTATTTTTCCTCCCTGCCTACGCTCAGATACTTAGTTTAATTTTCAGGTTTTTATATTGTCTGATAAGGGTGTTTCTTTTAACATAAGGGTGTTCTTAACATATATTTTTGTTCTCTGTTTTAATAAAAGTTTTCTCTATCTTTATACTCAGACAAGTCTCGAAAATTTGATATTGAATTCATCTTAATTCACTTCAACTGTCCCTTTTAAATGAGGGCAACATGGTAATATTTAGGAAACCTCCAACAATTACTCTCACAATGTTCCTATCTTTGCCAGCCCTCAAATGATGCTTTCTGCTTATTTAAAGGCAACTTGCACATTTCTAATCTTTAACGAGCAACTCTTCCTAAAAAGAACAATTCTCTTGAAAACTCTGCAGCTACTTCTAACAAGACTTCTTAGCAATGAGAGATGTTGAACCATGTCACAATTTATACAAAATACCCAGACAATACTTCAGATCATTGTGTGCAATTCTTCATAATTACAGCCGTCCACAGATATTTCTATATTTAAAATCTATAGTAAATACAGGAGTGAATATACATATATCCATACCTTCTGTAGTTGGAAGTAGGTCTTTTCCTTCACTCTTCATTTCTGTCAGTTTCTCTGTTCTCAGCAACACTTCAGCAAAACTTTCCAAAGAATTGTTCTGGTATGTGCCATAGCTGATTTCAGACTAGAAGTAAAAGAAGGTAACTGACACATGCACTACACACTGCATTGATATTTACATCAGATATTAGAATAGCATCAGATGCAGTTCTCTACCTAAGTCCCTGCATTTGTTTTCCTTTGTTTAATTCTGGATTTTTTCCTATTATTGCACAAAATTTTGAGTCACACAAATATTCAAAAACCCCTATTTTTACTTCATTACAGGATCTAAACAAAAAATTAACACTTTAGAGTTCTGTAATTGCAACTTACTTCTGCAACATATGGATCAGCAATTAGAGACTCATAAAATGGATGACAGCCTTGTTTTTCCACAGTAGCATTTTCTCCAGGTCCCCTTTTTAATACATCTCCAAATTCTTGACCCTTAGAAAAATAAGAATAGTTGATCCCAGCTATAAAAAAAAGCTCACAAAAAAAGTCTGTAACCTCTGTTTAGAAGAAAACAATTGTAAATGAAAGTATCACTGAATTCAGCAGGGAACCATCTTACATAAATCAATGCTGAATGAGGTTCAGTATTCTTAAAAAAGCAAAGAAAACCAAAAGTAAACCTATTACCATAAACATTATAGAAAATTCACTGAATTAGAGAAGGTAGAAAACAGAAACTGAAAAGAAACAGCTTTGAATATAAGATGACAGTATTTAAAGAGTGGGCTTCACTGTGCTTTGTTTTCCAAAGCTCTGAAGTTCTGCCAAATTTCAACTATGCCTTCTCACACTATGCTGAGAAAACCTCTTAGAAAACAAGGAAAGAAAACAGCTTTAGACACCTTTTTTTCCATTGCGATTTGCTTGCAAACAATCCCCTGATGTCTTTATTTCATTTATTGATTTGAGGTCTTCATTTATCAGGTATCTACAAATGAGTTTTTATATTAATGTATCAGCAAATGTGTAACCATCTGGGGACACATCAGCCATTCCTTACATGCAATGGTCGCAGATAAGTTAATGATCTCTTCCACCAGTGCCCATCACTGACAGCGTGCAGCACGGCTTTGGTAGTCATGCTTGTGTTAGACAACACCTCCATGGTTTTTGATGTCGTCCAGTACAACAAATCAGTGGATTGGCCAGAGGAGACGCTGGTTTCATCCTGTGAGTACACCCAACACACAATGCAAGTGTTAGACTCCTGCTCTAATTAGGTTAATGACCCAAAGCCAAATAAATGCATTAGAGATCAGGCACACTATGTTAATATTTCGATGATCATTAATTTAAGCAGCAGCTGTCAAAAATAAACAAAAGACAAGCTGAAAGTGATTTAGGAGCTTATGTGAAATAAGTAGTGTGATCAGCAGAACATTTTGCCCCTTACTTAGTTATAACCTTGTTTCCACAGAGAGCAGCTGTTTTTAACTCCAAAGTATACAAATGGTGATAATTTTGAATAATTTTGAATGCTTACATTAAAATAATTATCTCTCTACAAATGGGGAGATTGAGCACAGTAAAATTAATTTTCAATAATTCAAGAAAGATTATACTATAGACAACATTATATTTGTAAGAGGTAGCACTAATTGCGTTGAATTCTCAGGAGGGGAAATAGCAGAGGTGTAAATATTCATCTCTAGACCAAGTGAAAAAGTATCATCAAGATTTGAAATTCTGCAGTTGGCACACAAAGTACTGAATATAGCAAATCTAGAGATTGCAAGAATCACCCCAGCTTATTCTCTGTCAAAAATTGCTTCTGCAATAAGTGCACACATACCTTCACCTGGTCTCAGTAAACTCACACAGAAGACCATTCTTCAAAGTAGAAGACATGTTTCACAAATGAGCCTTTCTATAACAGCTCTTCCCCACATAAAACATTTAAATAACACTCAGAACATCCATGTTGGCTGATCTGTGCTATTCCAGTGCTGAAAGGTTTGTGTTAATTCAATGCTTTACAACACTTGCACATTAGACATAAATACATATTAGCATATTAATGTAAACCCACAGTCTTCAGCAACAGGAAGCAGAAATATTTTCCTCCATACAGCAATATATTCTCCAACAGCTATATATCCAATGTTTGTCCCTAACAACTCTATTGTGAATTTCCTCATACACTTGAGGTATATTGAAATAACCAAATTTTACCTGTATAATTGCATAGGAGGTATTAGTTTACAACTTACTAACTCATGACAAAATCTCAGATATCAGAGCCAAAGGATGGCTTCAGTTATACTGAAGAGAAATACGTCCCAGCATAAGCTCAGTGACAAAACGTATCAGCTTCAATAAGGTAGAATTTCATGTAGACAACCTTGTTTTACTACCTGTTACCTCCATGTGCAGTGTATCACCAACTCAAACTGACCACTCAAGTGGTATGTCCACCTTAAGTCCTTTCCTTCAGCATTTTTTTCAGTCTTTTCTGAAATTAGATTGTGCATTTCCCAGATGCACCACCAATGAACTGACTGGTCAAACTGGAAATTTCAGCTCTTGCTTCACCAAATGAAGAAAGCACATGTCAAGTACAATATGTCAGAATATTTAATGCTCTAAAAAATTACAATCAACACAAAATCCTAGTTCTGGTGGCTTGGGGGTGGGGGAGGAGAGCTTCTTGTTCATATATTCTTTTAAATAAACCACTCTAAGTATTTAGAAAGAAAGCTTTCTGCAATTTATTTTAAATGTTACATACAGAATACTAATTTCTCTCTCTGCCTCCATTTTCAAGTAGGTGCTGCAGGACACCTAATTGATTTTTCATGGAGGAAAAATAATCCAAAACCAAACAGAACCAGAAAAAAAATCCCACCCAAGTTCTCAACTGCCTTTGAGCAAAACACTGTTTTTTATATATACCTCTTTCAGTATGTGAAAGCTAATGATCTAACTTGCATGCAGGTGTGAATGCTTCTATAGCTCTACACTATCAGATAATATCTATTGATTTTTTTCTAAAAAAAATTTCAACTCTTATAAGTCATTATAGTCTTTTCTGCACAAATAGGAATTGTGTTTCCTGCAAAGCCATTCCTCTGTTTACTCGGAACTTTCTGAAACCATGAATCAATCTCTCATAAAGGAAATGATGTCTCAAATACTGTTGGAGATTTCATCTTAAGAAAACAACTTTAATTGTATCTTCAGTAGGAAATTATATTTTGGAGGTTTTGAGGAGTGTTTGGTAGAAATTATTTTCTTCTATTATTTCTTCCTGACATCCTTTATAAAGTAAGCACTTCTGATTAAAAACAAAATAATAATAGCAACAACAACTTGTTAACTAGTAGCTAAATTAGCAGCTTAAAATTTTGTATCAATCTAAGTTGATGTAAAAAACGATAACCAAGAAATTATGAATTATCAACATACTCTAAATTAACAGAAAAAACACTTAGCTCTATATATTCATATATAGATACCAAATATTTATATACATACACTTATGCACACATATACACATATATAATTTCAGTCTAACACAAGGACAAATAACAAAGACAACTATTTTTTAGGTAAGCCACAGAGCAGACAGTACCAAATTAGAACACACACCACATGGATCTTTTTCTTGCCTGTAATGACCATTAGTCAAGTTGCAAGGATTAAAACATGCAAATCATACACTGCATACACCTTGTGCATTAAGAGTTATTACCAAGATGATGGAGGAAATGAAATGAGAAGGAACATCATGTATTTGCCTTTCTTTTTCCTTTTTTATATTTCCATTGGAAAACAGGAATTTAAAATAGTCTCTTGTACATAAGTGTTCATGTATATTCTACATTCATGCTTTGTGCCTTGGAGGATTTTTTTTTGTAAAGTCTGTTACAGCTAATAAACGAGCCTAAGAGAAAAACTCCAGTTCTGCAACAATAAACCAGACTCTAAATGGAAAAAATTTAGCCCAAGACAACAACACTAAAATTCAGGAGTCACTGGATGTCTAGGCTCTTAAAGCCATAACATCACCAGAACCAAAAACGTAACCCAGTCTTAAGCACAGAAAAGCATTTAATACAGCTGCTGAAAATAGGTTTTGATGACTGCCTGAAATATATAGCAATAGTTAAGACATCTGCTTAACACTTGTAGATCTAACAGAACACTAGACATTTTGAGTCAGTAGCTAAAGGACAGGAGGATAAATAATCATGATTCTCTAATCATTTCTAACCAGCAGTGATAAAAATGTGTGGCTTATCTATTTAATGTACAGATATTTTAAGAGATCCTGTCTTTTCACAGGTCTAGTGCTTGTGAAAAATGCAAAAGCAAAGATGCTAATACTCTGTTAATTGGAAATTTTCTTTTCTTTAAGCAATAAAAATTGCTATAATTTGAACATACACCCCTCCAGACATTGTCTACTCTGCTATCAAGAGCTTGTTTTCAAGGAAACCTGAAACTGTAGATTTCTCTTGTGTTGATGTGCCACTTTACAGCAATTATGCTTTCATATTCAGATATGTCAAAGATAATGATTTGTAACAGATGTAATGCATATTTTAAGTATTACGCAGATTTAGCACAAAGTTAGAGCTCATTCATAAGGCAATTGATGGTTATTCTTTCTACTGCTTATACACAACATGGCATCTCATGAGTAAGCATTCCATTTTAATTTAATAATTTTAACAATAGTGTTCTGAAAGGCTTTTCATTAATCAAGAGCTTAATTTTCTTACTGAGAAGCACAAGATGAGTTGTTTAGGCATTTATAGCACACAGAGTAAAAAGGGTGAGGATTGGCGAAATTTAACACTTTGCTTAAAAATAATCTGGGATTTGGAATCATTGTACATTCCAAAGTATAACTCCTCTAATGGATCCTATTGAGTTCAATCAACAGTGACAAGGTGACACAAACCTTGTGCAAATGCGTTAGTTCCTACAGAATAATTATGTGCATCGTCATCACAGCATTCAGGAATTTCCTGCAGAGTAGGACCGCCAAAAACTTGGAGAAAAGTTATATTGAAGTCAACATGACAGCAATGTCAAATGACACATTTCTATGCAGTCTGTGGAGATATGTAGCCAGCTGCTGTCACGATTTATGCAAGTTTCAGGGGAAAAAAATTCAGAGGAAAAACTTAATAAAAATTAATTTAGCACAGACGTTTCTAGAGAAGAGTTCACGAAGAGAAGACTAATGGAAAAGTATGACCAGCTGGTGATGTTGGTTGATATAATGAAAGAAATGGTAATGAAGACTAATAATTCAACAGTAGGCAAAGGTAAGAAGAGGCAGTAAAAGGTCACTAAATCTTTGAAAAGGAAAACTGATATACTTGCAGCTATGTATTTTGAAAACAACAGAGAAAGTAATGCCTAAACATGTATGTTAGAAGAAGCTTTGTGAAGTCAAGATAAGGAAATTTACATTTAGAGCATAAATTTTAAAAGGTATTGATAAGTAAGAAGAACATTTGTCAACTCCTTAAGAAAAGGATGCTATAAGTTAAATCAGGACATAAGTGAAAATGAAAGTAGTAAAAGGAAAAAAAAATCTTACAGTCTGCAGGTTTTTTTCTTTGAAGAAACTAAAATTATGTTCAAGACAATGAAGGTGAGGTACAAGGAATTAGCTGAAGTGTAACTATGGTGATTGCAATTATGGGGTTCAGTTAAGTCAGAGAAACAGTTACTGAATATCTCGCTTTTCTAACATTTCAGATCTCTGTAACTGAGCAAGAGTTATACAGTGAGTAAATTCTTGGCTATATTTCCTCCTGTGTCATTGCAAGAAATTAAAAAAAGCTATAAATCCTTATTAAGTCAACTGGGAGAGAACAAAAAGACAGAATTAGCAAATATACAGAACTCATTTCATAGTGTAACAGCCTGAAACATGCCAGGAAGCAGTATTAAACAGAAAGAAAAAAAACCTCAAGCCAGCAACACACGAACTTGCCAGGCTAATTGTCTGCCTCCTTCCAATTCTAAAGAGACAATCAACCACAACTAAGGGGGAAAAAAATGAAAGCGGTATTGGAGAAATTTTTGAATGTGAATTTCCCAGCATAATGAAAATTGCTTCAAATATCCAAACTGACATGATAATGAAGTTAATTAATGAGTTTACTCAACTCTGATAAAATCTTGAATTAGCTTCTGTATCATTTATATGCATGTCTAATTGTTCCACCACAACATAATACTACAATATATGAAAGCAATGCATGGCAGATTTTTAGTTATTAAAATATTGTCAACATATGCATCCATACTCATATCAATTTTATTAACATCCACTTAATAACCTTCTGCTCAGAGAAACGCATCTATGGATTTCCAGAAAATATAAAGCACTTGTGCCAGTGAAACAGATCTGTTCTTCATTTAGATGATTCTAGCAGATACATAAAGTGTCTGGTCCTCTTACTCTGAATATTCTTTACAGTGCTATTGTACTGTGGCATGCATGGAGTAATCAAAGCATGTTTGGCAGAGAAGTTGCAGCAAGCCATCTCGTGGACACAGCCTGATGTCTGTGGTTGGACAGGAGAGCTCGGCTGTTCTCCTGCATGGCTGGTGAACAGTTGACCCTCAGGTTATTGGATGATTAATGTAAACATGCTGTTTGTGCATTTAGATATAGAAATGGAGAGACAGACAGACACACATATTGTCTACGACAGACATACTGTCTGTTAGAGGCAGGTAGGTTAGACATAGGAGTAGGCACAGAAGCAGTAGCTTAGCTAGTGGGAGGCAGGCTGTAGGATTTGATTGTAAGCTTGAGTGCGGCCACGTGGAATTATTATCTACACACTGTTGACAATAAACTTGGCTGATGTGTGAACCTTTCACAGTGTCAGCGCTGACAGCTGTGATTGTACCTTCCTGCCACTTATTTTATATCCATGCAATACATGTATGTACCTGTGTTTACATATGCATGTGTGTATACAAGTACTTATGCCTACGCACACACACATATATATACATATATAAAAACCACATAAAATTAGACATATTCTCCAAGGAACCTGCAACACAGATACCTTTCCCCAGGTCACACTATGCAACATGAAACTTTTTCCTTACCATACCTCTTTCTCCCACTCCCTTTTCCTTTCTCTTTTCCTGTATTTCTAAGTTTTTTGCCCCTTTCCCCCCACTTCCAGATCTGTTTATCATATACTGAAAAACGTAATTAAACAGAAAACAAATAAAAGAATAAATTAAATATAGAATTTTCTACTTCAAGGAGTGTGAAAAACACATTCCTTTTTTCACAAATAGGTAATTAGATCTTCCATAAAGAGAGAAAAATATTTGCAATTGTACATGTACAAACTTAAAATAATAGACCTTAAAAAGTAGAAAGAATACTAGAAGACTTCTTTCCTGTTGTCCTGCCTGTATTTCCTACAAAACACTATGTTCCTTCTGATCTTATGCATAAAAATAATTTCACATGCAATATATGAACATTATAAAATGGCAAAGAAGTCAAACTTCATGATGCACAGAACAAAGCTTAATTCAAAACACTATTTAATTAAGTATGTAGCTCAGTTTTATTTTCAAATGTTTTGCTTTGCAATTGGGGCAGATAAAAAAAATAAACCCAACATACACGTATATCATTAACTAAAACTAAGCTTTTTTGCACTTTCCTCTTCTCCTGCCTCTGAGTTCATGATTTTTTTCTGTGGTGCTAACAGTGTTGAATGAAGCAACTAAAAATACAAACAGACTAAATATAAATTCATAAGCAAAACCTTAAATTTAACAGTCCAAGAACAGAAAGTAGTACATGTCTAATGTTGCCCATTTTATCTAGCAAACAGATGTTGCTAAAAACTCAAATTCAGCTCTTCAGCATAATGCAGAAAAAAATGATTACTTCTTTTAAAATTCTCATTAACTTACCTCTGTATCCTTATGCATCAACAAAGAATGTCCTGAGATACTTGCATTCTCACCTCCTTCAGAAGGAAGAAACTGGTAATTCACAGCCTGATAAAGAATCTATAAATATGAAACAAATATAATCTTTTACCAGTCAAATACGCAAATGTAAGAATTATGACTGATATCACAGGAAATCCAGGAAATTCTGATGTAAAAGTTTCCATGATAGAAAAATAAGGATTAAGGAGAAGACAAAAAGCAGAACACACAGTATCTGTGACATCCTCCAACTGTTGTAGTTCCTAGACAAAATGACCTTCCTTTCTCCGTGATTTTTGTACAATATTTTTCACATAATCTAAGAATTTATTTCATTTTAATTATATACACCCTGCTGTACTATGCAGGCTAAAGAACTGGCAGACAAGATCCATTATCTGAACAAGATCCATTATCTGAAAATTATATATTTCATAATCTGAAATGATAATGATCCATTACCTGTGAGATTTTGGGCAACTCCACAAAGTCAAGTGTTACACAGGACAAGAACTTTGTGAGTAGAATTTCTGCAGGTCATAGAATTGGCAAAGGTCAAAGGATACTTAGAACAGTTTATTAATCTCTGGTCAGTGTGACCTTATGATAAAGATCTTTTGCATTTACCTATCTATCTATATACAAAGACAGTGCTCGGACAGAACATGCAGGACATCAGTGAACAGAGCTGAAAAGGTCATGCTTAGTTTCTGGAGGAAGTAACTGTAGAAGAAACCAATTAAATGTACTTTAACAGAAATCATTACTTGGCTTTGGCTTCCTGGGGCAAATACCAAACTAACCATCAGTGGATGTTTGCTACAAAGACACTGCACTAACAAAGAAACCTGGGCAACAAATTCAGTCTCCAGTTCTATAGATGCAGAAGACAGAATCCTTTCCCTTGGAGCAGTGGGATGCAAGGTGATAACAAGAGGCTGAGGAGCGGCACTGCATTACCACTAAGAGGACATGAAGCCTTTCAAAGGAATCAAATAGCAATATAGAAGCAGTGAATTTACAGGTCTAACAAATTTTAGTTTATACAATGCCCAAACTTAGTCTGACTTCCAATTCTAATTCTAGGTATAGGTACATAATACAGGGGGGAAAGATTTTTATTTCAGTATTGTACAGGTATCAATACTGCGAGGATTCCACTTGTGTTTAAGATCATTATTCTATCTATCTCTCTCAAATCTCACTGTTTTCATAATAAAAAAATAGTAAACAGCTTGTAGGAGATAAACTGTACTTGAAATCCTTTGTAACATTTTATTCTGATGTTACTGAAACAGACAGCCTTCATATATTGCCTGTATTTCTCATACACACTCAAGCTATTTTGCAAAGAAAAAGGCTACACATTTGTGGCTGCCTTTATGTGCATGTGCGGCAGCTTCTCCCTCATTCTTGCATTCTGTGTCCAAAGACCTCTAAGATGTTTCTATTACACAATTTTAAATCTAAGAATATTGTGAACTCCTAGACAACTATGACATTTATGAACTCTTAAACAAGTCACAGTATGTAGGCCAAGCCACAATCACAGTGAACAGAAATTTACCATTCTGATAACCTAAATTGCTCCACTACAGTAATAGTGTGATCAGCTCAACACCTACGACATGATTCTATTCAGTCAGTCATTGCAGAGTTAATAAAGTTGGCTCAGACATAAAGCCTCTTGTAGTTGTTAAAATCGTTATATCACTGAAATCATTAAGAAAATAATTTCATTGTATATTGGGTAAAGATCATAAAAACCATGGAATAAACATTTAATAGACATTTATGTGGGCATTTAATGAAGTTGCATTACTAGGTGCAAACACTTAGGAAACATTTCAAAACTTCATTAATTGCATTTGCAAATAAAATGTTTAAATCAAGCAATCAATGAAGAAATTAAAAGTATTAGAGAACTACCTGAGAAACCAACTCATCATACAAAACTGCTTAAAAAGAGACCTCATTTGCTGAAATGTAATAATGAAAGCAGAAAAATAGAGTACAAGAAATATAAATCTATTGGAGGATAGAACTTAAGGGAAGAAACTTGAAAATGAACACAAGTCCCCTTTACTTTGGTAAGCATTGAACTTTTATGCAAGAAGTTTCAGAGACATACCTGGGTTTGCAGTGAACTGCTCACTCCCAGCAACCCCTCTATGGCACTCGGGGGACAGTGTGTCAGAGCAAAGGCCATGAGCTCCTGACGCATACACAAATCCTGGTAGCCTTCCGACTGCCCAAGCTGACTGCATACTTCCCAGCTTTTTGAATATCCTACAAGGTAATACAAAACATAATTCCTATCACAAATGATAGGAGGATGCTGCATTATTCTTATTGGATGAGATAAATGAAGACATTCTTGTTGACACTTAACACCCCCTGAAAAAGGAACCATAAAGGTTACATAAACCAGGTATAACTCAACTTTGGACTGACTAAAGACTAATAGACTAATTTTATAAAGACTAATTTTAAAATAAGACTAATTTTATCATATTAGGTATCAATACAATAGCATTTGTAAGCCTGCATCCTCTCCTCTAAATATTACAATAAGAAAATCATCATTTACTTCAGAGCATGATACTGAACATCTTACTAGAGTGGCTGTAAAGAACAAAGTGTAAAATATATTACTTGATGCATTAAAATAATCTTAATTCATCTTGGATTTTTTCCCTTCATTCTTAAGGCAGAAAAAAAAAGAGCCAAAGATACAAATCCCATCTTCCTTAGTATCTTGATATACATATTTCACTTACCATCAATCATACACTCAAAAACACCAATTAAAGGTAGATTTTTTAAAGACCCACACTTTCCTGCTAGCTGCAGTCACATATTATCTGTTTGAGAAGAGTAGAGTGTAGAAAGAACTAGAAATTGTGGTTGCCAGAGGCATACAGAGAAGCTCCCTAAGGTTACATGTCTAATAGTTTGATACACACTTATTACATACAGTATTTGCTGTATATATCTCTATTCCATGGGGACATTACTTCCTTTCCAAAAACTAAATGTAACTAGTATTTTAAGGAAATGCTCCAATCTGAAGTACCACATCTCACAATAAGCCAAGAGTCACAAGTCAGATTTCCACCACCATCACCTCATACAACCCCTTTATTCACTTCACCTGTGGCCATGAGCTCCTGGCAATGCATACTAGCTGCTTTGTAGTCCTGAAAACTGAGAGCCTGTTCCACTAAAAGAATTAAAACTTGACCTTTTCTCTCCATCTGATCATCTCCTGTAAGAAAAATTCGAAATTTTTATTAGTTAATTGGTCAACTTCAGCTTGCTACTTCATCTCTTAAGAATTAACTATAAATCACAACATAAAAAACCCCCCTTAAAGATTGAAAGAGAAATAAAATTATCTGTTTTTTCCTGAAGGCAGCAATAAAGACAGATATGTATTTTAAAAAACACTGGCATCAGATCTGGCTGAAAAAAAACCACCAACAAAAATCAGGATGTTACATCTAGGTTAAAAAAAAAATTAAAACCTGTATTTATGTGATGGCCAAGACATAGACCAAAACTGATGTTTAAGCTAAATGACATATAAACCAAAATCCTGACATTGGAAAATAAAAGGTATGTGAACTGTAATAGAAAAAAATTAAATTTTTGTTTTCTTACCATATACAAAGACCCAGTTTAAACTACCACTTCATGGCTCCAAATAATTTATGAGATGCAACAAACAGGCATCTAAAAATCCCTAACCTCTCAATTTCAGTGAGTAGAACCGAAGCTAATTTTTCCACACCATACATGCATCTCTGTCACCAGACCTTCTGGACAATGCCTCTTCTGCCAGTTATGAGTCAAAAGTAACAGTTCAGACATTACTGAACTCTTGTAACTAAAGTTTCACCAAGAATCTTTGTAGAAATATGTCTCGACCTCAATTTTAATTCATCAGCATTCACAGATGAAAAACTAATCAGACAGCTCATCTCCTTTTCAAAGCCAATTATAGTCAATACAAATAACATTTATACCTGTCATTCTTTACTAGTAATCTATTTTTTCTTAAAGCTTTTCCCAATTTAGAGTGAAGACAAAAAAATGAAATTTATTTCCTTTACTGGCACTGGTTTCTCTAGTCTTGTGCTTAAAATACTATGTATGTCCATGTACTGTATGAGGTGGCAATGCAACACAGACAGGAAAAATTATCTTACACTATTTACTTTAATTTAGCAAAGAATTTTTAGAATAAAAGAGTTCATTTTTTCAGTGCAAGCTTCTTGCTCATGTTTCTCCTCTATTATTAAAAGCAATTTTATGCTGCCAGTGCTGTTATAGTCATTTGAAAAGGGCACTGGTTTATGAAACTCTTATTACTATAACTTGCAAAACGCAAATATTTCAGAAGGTTAAACAGATCCAGTTTCAAAAACCATTTAAAGAGTACATGTTCTTAAATTGCATAGCTGTTATTTTTAACTCCACTTTGCAGATCTATCACCACAGACAAAGCAAATTTTTTTAAAAGCTTTGTCTAAGAAGAGCTGAAGCAGTTGCACTAGAATGACATTGAGGAGAGTGAAGTTACCCTAATTACTGAACTCAATCAAGACTCCCCTAATCCCACCACATCATGACTAACTCAGCTGGGAGAACAGGTTGGCTTCCCATCATTTCATCTTTTGGCCTCCTGCTCAATATACTGCCAGCACACAATGTTGCAAATTAATCACATTCAAGGCTCTTCTCTTGCAACATTTCGCCCTCTGAAACCTGGGAACCTCTCATTTGGGCAAAAGCAATTACAGAGGACAAAGAGGTGCTTCTATCTACACCAGCTAAATGTGAGCTGTCATTTCTATAAGTGAGAGACATGTACTTGCCACTCACCTTCTGATGCCCACTTCACTCCGACAGTTTGCCTTCCTGCAGAGATGTGACTAAGTAGCAGACAAATAAAAGGCAATAATCAAAGTATTGCCACTCAGATTTCAGGTAGACAAAATAATCACTGCTATTTATTCCCACTTCAAAACCGGTGGGATTGGAGGAAAGAGACGAAGAACACTCGGATGAAGGAATGGTTTTCTACACTGTGTTTGAGCAGTTGTATTCTGTCAAGTCATAATCCCCAATGTTTCTAGCTAAGTACTTTTGATGTAACAGGATACATCTCTGCACGTTTTACAAAAGCACAAGCATGAAATATAAGGATCATTTTCCTTCCAGTCCATGGCAATACTTGCTCATCTTATCTCCACCATTCACTCATTTACACTTCCATTGCCTTGACACGGTTATGGCACAGAACAACCACCACCTCCAAGGTTAGTCATGAATCCCCTGCAATGAGCAGCCCGAGCCCTCCTTCACCCAGCTTCCATTAACAGTGCAGAAACTCATAATGCTACCTGCTGCAGTTTAGTCACTGTCTCCTATTCAAACATGAAAAACTTCACTGGTTCAGCTTTGTGACACCTCATTTGATAGTATTTTAATAATAAAGTCCCCTAAAAGTGAAAGTTTTGAATAGTAAATTGTTCCTGTTGCCATTTTGACAGGTATCAAAGATTTAAAATCAAGATAGGAATGACAAAAACCCTTAAAATTGTGACCTGACTATATTACATAGTAATTCAGCATCAAGCCTTAGTGTTAATGCCTGACATACAGACTCAAATCAAATTTAGAAACTAGAAAAAAACTGGGGGAGGGGTCTGCATGCACACATGCCTGAGTAAATGGTGGAGTCTCCATCTCCGGAGGTATTGAAAAGACATGTATAAGCAGCACTTAAGGACATGGTTTAGTGGTGGACTTGCCAGTGCCACGTTGATGGTTGGACTCAGTGATCTCCTCTGCTTTCTATAACCTAGATGATTCTAAGATTCTAGTACAAACGATGAGATGAAAAATACAGAAGCTCAGAAATATTAGAAAATATGTTTTTCTTGAGAAATAAAGGATGCTCAAGTACTTTTTAAAAGCTTGGATCCAATTTGGGTTATACAAAGAAAAAAAAAGCTTATTGAAACACCTTGGGTAAGATGCATGCTGTTTGTGAGTGGATGAAATAGCATTATCTTGAATGAAAGCATGTCATAAAAACTTAAAAGTCAAATGATATCAACATTGTACATACACTTCAGAAATTCAATGTCACCTACATTTACAAGATCAGAAACAAACTATATTATTAATTACACATGCAAGATAGTCAGTGTTAAGAAAGGTGAATTTCAAATCCAAGCTTTGACTTTGGAATCTGAGCAAAGTTTAGAGTTACTAGAATTCATCTCTGGACATTAAAATTAAATCAATTGTCACAGAAAGCTGTGAAAGAAAGAATTATGAAAACATTTCAAGGGAGCCTGAAAAACAAAGACCAACACTCATTAGATCTTTTTTATATATGGTAACAATAGAGAAGATGCTCTTAATTTCTGATACAGAAGCATTTTTCTCCTCTGCTTTGCACACATCTACTCAGGAAGTGAATTCTTTACACTCTTTCTTAACAAAGAGTGTGGATTAAGTGAGGATCACGAAACACAGAACAGCTCCACCTCCCTGAGAAGGTGCAGATTTTCTGGCTGTCATGCTGAGCACATTCTCCCTCACCCACTTTATCCATGTGTGAAATTAAGATAACACTTGTGTACTTACTTTACAGAGGTAGTGACAGGAGGCTTAAGTAGAGTTTACTGTCATTAATCAAATACTTTAAAGTAATTAAGAAGCTGGCTGATATATCATTACCTAAGCAATATTTTAACTTTGGTAAGTATGAATATAAATTCTACTACTCATTTTCAGTGCTGTTCTCTAAACAAACTGTATTCAGAGAACACAGCTCATGAAGCTCCTTAAGGAAAAATATGTGTACTTTACCCTTGCATCCACAACAAATGCATTCTTTTAAACTTGAAGTTAAAAATATATATGCTGATAGAATTTTATAGGCTATATATTATATATAGTAAAACACAGCATATATTATAAGCTCCGTATACACACATGTAATAAAATTTATACAGGCATGGAGAGATGTAGCAAGCAGATCTACCTATTTCCCTATCCATAAGCATACAGAGTGGGGTGGCAGGAAGAGCGAAGAGGTGGAATTGCCAAAACATATTCCTTCTGTTCACAGACAAAGCACAAGAAAGCACTCTACTGGTACATACACAGGGTGGGTTGAGAATGGAATGGACCACAACTTTGAGCATGCATAACCAATACCAGTATGTATGTTCCACAAGGCAAAATCGGAACTTCTTTCACAACAAAGGTGACTCATAAATCAGGATAATTGTATGAGTAGTGAAAAGCAATTAAGGACAAAAACCAATTCCTTCTCCCAGCAGCACTTTATCTAATTCTGCATTAAGCAAGTCCATAAAGTTCAATCCCTAGATTCTTTTCCAATATCCAGACTTGTCCCAATATATCTCAATAAAACCATTTACTTTTATCATAGGCTGCCAGAAATCAAGATACCCTTCCCCAGTAGCTCTACACCTGCCAAGAAAGACTTTCTGTACTAAAACCACAGGGAAGGTTTTCCTTTTCTAATATTAAATTTAAAATAAAATATTAATTCACAAATATTAATATCTGTATGCATCAGCTGCCCTTTTGGCTACAAACTAATTCGTAGAATAATATTAGTGTTGTTATCACTCTCATGATACGGCTACCAAGTCCTAAAACAACTCTTCATCATATTAATAACTTATTGTAACTCAATAACTTAAATAACATTGTAACTCAATAACTTATTTTATTTTTAGTATCTACTATCAAATTTTACAAAGCTCTTCATTATAGACTATGATTAAGGCTATGCCACCATTCCACTGAAAATCTGTTTTCAAAGGTATTAATAACCTATTTATTCAAATTTTATGCCTCTTTAAATTTAGTGTGAAGTAATCTATTCTACCACTCACTGCAAGTACACGCAACAACAATTAAGGACTAAAGAGGAAAGTTCTACAGACTTTAATCGGTTGGAAAAATATTGTATTTGCAAGCAAGTCGCAAATTTAAAAGAGTGATGACAACTGTGTTTCTTCTGTATGCTACTGGATACTCTTCTGGATACCTGTCAATGGGATGGAATATCTGGCACAAAAAATTTGCAGTAACAGTGGTATGCTGTTTACAGCTTTCAAGTCCAGAAAAACAAAAATAAAGACTATTAAAGAAATGAATTGTTTCCATAACCCATCTCCTACAACAAATAAGTTTAGATAAAATTCACAACTATGGCATTGTCATATCGAATCCATATATTACTTATCAATGAACATCCTCTACAGAAAACAACTTTTCAATATAAGCAGTACAACTAGCCATCTTTTAGTGACACCGAAATGGTTTTTATTCACAAAAGCTTAAAGCTACTTATGTAAAACAAAACACAACAAAGTAACAATAAACCACAACATCCCTCACCACAAAGTCACTACTGGAAATGTTTTCCTTCTACACTTTCCTTTCTGATAAATAAATGTTATTCTATAACCAGAAGATTACTTTAAAAGTGACTGAGTTATTTATTTAGCATAAGAGACAAGTTAAGTATGTCAAAATAATATACTTAAGATTCACTCTTGAAATATATTTTACTACTAAAATTCCTTAATTAACACAGGAGAAACCATCATCATCACTCCCGAGGTTAACCATTAAAGTCAGAGAGCCCAACACTTACAGAATAAATATGTCATTGGTAGAGTAAGTAGTAGTTTTTGAATCATTCACCTGTTCAAAAATTAACTACCTCACAATATTCATCTTCTGGTTTTCTCTAGCCTGGTAAGCACATGGAAGAGAAAAATCAGGAGCCTATTTCATTATCTGGCTTTAAATACCTCTGTTAAATATTTCTTTTCTGTGCTGTCTGTGTGTCACTGTGATAATAACACTAGCACACATACATTACTGTACCAATGAGGTCTATATTAATTCCCTAAAGTTCTCTACCCAATATCCAGTGCCTGCCATCTTTCAGTCTCTGGAGATGTGAGCCATGAGTTTGATCCCTGTTCAAAGGTACATGCTAGGGCACCATAAATACTGATCTACAGCTAAGGCACTAGGATAACAATACTGGACAAAATACTTCGTATTTTTAAGCTTCACAGAATGTCTGTGGATTTTGTTTTCCCTTCTTTCATTTGAAGAGAATCCCTTAGATTCAAAAAGAAGATAAAACAAAAATCAGCAACATTAGCCTAAGAAAAATTGACAGATTTTAACTTGATGTGGGAAGCAGAGAAGACAGGGAAAGAGTTGTACAGCAATCTTGTCTTACAAAACAATAGGGAGACTTTTTTCCCCCAAAAGCCTTACAAGCAAAGAAAAAAAGAAGTTACAACTGTCATTCCAATTTTTCTATGGATTACATGTCAAACACATAGATTAGATCCAACTACCCAACATGGTACCATCCCCTCCCCTTTGTCATCTTTCATGTACCAGTTCTATGTAACAGGACTGCTGAGCTGACCAGAGTCAGGACAACATTTCCTGTGACTCCTTTCCTTAAGACCTGGGCATCCTGGGAGGTCAACAGCCTAATTTCCTTACCTTTATTCATAACCTCACACAACCTTCTGAAGTACTTTTCTCCCTATTTATAATAATATGCAAAAAATTGCAAACACTAAGCTTCCTAAAACTGTAAAAACAAATTCTTAAATTATTTAACAAATAGAAAGGGAAAAGCAAATTAGCCAGGCATGCTTCAGTGAAAAAGCCAAAATACACTGATTTTATACACCATGCTGCATGAAAAATGAATGTCTATTTTATATTTCTATATTCTATTTCTACATCATAAAAATACAGCAGTATTGTGTTTATGGTTGTACTGATTAAGTATTTTTCAAAACTCAAACAGCAAATATTCTAGGTAGGCTATCGAAAATAATAATAAAAACGTAATATCCTCAGGATTCAATCTTTGAAGATGTTCAGTTCATCAAATGAATACTTAACTTAATGCATTATTTTTTCATGCCCAAAGGAGATATATGCAGCATAGACAAAAGTCTTACAGCTAAAATTCACGCCTTACAGATTACTTTTCCCACTCTAACTTAAATATGACTATTATTAAATCAAACTACCTTATTCAACAAAGATAATAAGAATTTTACTACTACCAATTAACTGTAAAACAAGACATTCTCAGCCACAACTCCTCCAACCTGAAGTAAGCTTTTACTCCAATTCCAGATTAGACAAAGCATTTTTTATTTCAGGTATTAGTGGAACATCAGAGAATCTGACCATTGTAGCTGTTATACAGATAAATATTCCATTCATGTAAAATCTTTCATTCCTCCCCAATGACTGCTCTTCCAGATGACTTTTTGGTCATCTTTGAACATATATTCTAACGATCCACTCAGATGTCCTAAAGTATAACATTGCACATTGCATTACATTTCAATTCAGTGCCTTACTGACACAGTTTACCTGCAACCCTCAGCAAGTTTGCAAGTCCCAGGAGCTTAGCAGACTGCTTATAGTTTGTTGACATCTGAGCCAGACAATCCTTGATGAGACTCAGTCGATCGGAACACAAACGCACTGTTGAAAGCAGAAACTGGTGTTAAGAGACTGCACAAATTAACCTCACTGCTGTATTTCTGGTTAAACAACGTGGGCACGGGAAGAGTGCTGGGGAGTATAAGGATACAAACACAATCTGAAAACCAGCCCAAAGCTGCTTGCATACAGATCCTCAATTACACCTATAAGCAGAAAGTTAAAATAATACCACAGTATATCCCGGTCCAATCACTAGCAAGTCAGGCTGCCAAGGCAGCAAAAAGAGGGAAGTTGTCCTGAAGGAAAATTTCTTTTTGTTTCAGGTTTTCACATTCAATGTTTTTAAGTTTATATGATTAACCCATATATCTTTATACAAAATTTTCATTTTTGCAACATTCTTAAAGAATGCTAACAGAGACACTAACTTTCATTTAGAATGTTTTAAGTACCTAAGATATCATGCTACATTTTATTTTAGTGTGGATGAGATACATTATACAGACTGAAAAAAATTGACATAGGCACATTCTTCAGGCTGTTTTAATTTACACAAAAATTTTCTGAGCAAGTGAAAGGATAGTCTGCAAACCCCAGGTTGTGTCAACCACATCCTGAGAAGCTTACAGTTAATACTGTGTTTCAAAAAAGACTTTACCAAGAATTAATCAATTATCTTAATTGTATAATTTAATATCATGAACTGATTTCAGGGTTCTATTTAGCTAGTTAGTGGGTAGCTAACTTTAGTCTGCTGCTTTAAAAGGTAACGCTTTCATACCACACAGGTTCTCAGAACAGAGGAACAGCATGCAGATCTTCCCCTTAACACTCAGTAAGACATTAATGGCTGCATGTGGGATAAACTCTGCATTAGCATATTGGGCTTAAAATATATGATATTCAGCACCTCAATAAGAGCAAAGAAGTACTCACATAATGAAATCTCTAATAATTCTGGAAATCAAGTTAGACTAAAATGAAATAAGAATGGAGGAGCAGGAAAATGTTATACTTTTGGTTTCATTTTTAATATTTTATCAATATTAATACTATTAAAACTATTAATATTAGTAGACAGCAATTACATTAACTGATTATACAAGCAAGATTTTTTGTAAATACCTAACATAACTAAAAGTAGTATTATGGGTTAAACACATTAAAGATGGACTTTGCTTCTCCTTTTATGTTAATAAGGAGTCTTCAAATCAGATTTTATCAATATTGAGCATAGTAGTAGTTCATAAACTTAACTGCTGAGTTTGCTAAAAGTACAAGTGGGGAGAAGCTCTACAAAAAACTAAAGAACTGGAAATAAGCCTATTGCTAATAGACTATTGCTGCGAGAAGAGCTGATCCTTAGTGCTACTTTAATGTCATTCTATCAAAGTAACAGACCATTTAAAGGCTTTCATTAAAACTTGAAAACATCATTTTAATCCTATTAATTTGATTTACATGAAAGATACTGAAGCAAGGATAAGTCACAATAATTAATGAAATTACAGGCATGATTTCACATAGTCTAATTAATCAAGATGAGTTGCATTACACATACTGTTAATGCAATGTTATCTTGCCACTTTTTTAAAGGATACCTTCATGGCCGCACTAAAAAAAAAAAAAAGTTGAAGAAAATAGAAAATAGTTGAAGAAAATTTCCCTACAGGCTGAACAAACTGACTAAAAAATAATTTTACTCTAGAAATCAACAGGCCAATACTGCAAGATCCAGAAACCAGACAGTGTGAGTCCAGACACGGTAAGATTTCTGAATATAAAATCAAGTGAGCACCTACTGAATATAACATCAAGTGAACATCAACTCACTTGAAGAAATACTTGGGAAAAAGAGAACAAAAAGGGAACACCAGAGTAAAGTAACAACGGCCACTAAGAACATCTGCTTCATTTTCCATAGCCCCAGAAGTGCTTTCCATACATCCCAGTATTTCTCTGCAGCATGCCAGAAGACAAACACTACCATCAGCACATTTCATCAGTACTCGGTGCTCATCTCAGCCGGTTCTCTTAGTGTTTCCACTACCAGTGTTCATGCAGTTTCATTGTACATAATCATAATTTCTTTCTCACTCCTGTCCACCAACTATCTCTTCCACTAGAGTCAGAGCTCCAAAACAGATTTTTAAGCAAGCCATCAGAAGAAATAACTTGTAAAAGTTCACTTCCACTGTCATCAAGGTTTATATAATTCAAAATGCAACAGCCCAGTGAAGACATCAAAGCTGCCTATCCATCAAGTACCTCTCTCCCACCTGTTACTGTAAAGCTCATCAGCACATGAGCAAGTTTAGGTTATTTGGCAAATAAAAGATGAGCTCAAACTATTTCTGTTGAAGTCACCAGGAGTTTCCTATACTCAATACTCTAATTATTTTAAAGTCTTGCTAAAATTAAGTCCCCAGAGATGCCACATGCAAACATGTTTCTTACCTTACATAAACTATTATTAAAAAAATAATTTTTTTTTGTATATGCCTGTAAACTGCTTGCAGGCAGGAAATGGACCTTTTGGTTTAACCATGTCAGGCTTATATAGTAGTAACTATTTCTCATGCACATTTATGCCTGTGATTCAAGTAATCATACAAAGAATAAAATTATGCAGTACCTTGTAGAGGTAATATTTTCACACCGAATTCTTCAAGGTAACCAAGAGCACGAATGAGGTCCAGCTCCTCCTGAACAGCACTCGGACTGTCTACAATAAGTTGTAGGCAGCACCTAAATAGGAACAGAACACATTTTTCTCAAGTTTGATGAATACATTCAAAGTTAAATTTCTGGAAAAAGTTCACCTGCAAGTAAAACAGAACAAAAAAAAACACCACCAATAATTTACTGTGCTTATGAAATGTCAAAATACTCCCTAGTCTTGTAACACACATTGGAAATGTTTGGCACTATCCCTCTGTTATGGCTGGCTAAACATTTTAACCGATTTCTATTTTGAGATTGCCTTCAACTGGTTGTGGTAAGCGCAACACGTAAATGCTCCTGAATTTAGACCTGCAATGAATTTAGCAGAAGACGTTGAAGACATAGTACTTAAACATATAATTTAGGGAAATATTTCTCTTATCACTATTGCATTTTGGTATTGCCATATCCTAGAAGATAAAAGCAAAATACTTTAAAAAGTTGATTGGAAGTGAAACGTTAGATCCATTGACACAAATTCTGTTTCCTCCACTAGGTATAGCAAATAAAAACAAAGCTGATTAAAAAAACAACCAAAAAACCCCCACTAAAATGCTCTGAAGATGAAACAACACATATAATTATTGACAGCAATTTATTTTGAATATTTTCCTTCATATATTTTATGAGTATTATTTTGACGCAAAATGCTTTTGGATAGTTTTTTATAATACAGCTTGCATTCTGATACAGTGTATTCATATGTAGTTTTATTAATATACATGTGATAAAAAAACCAACATGCAAAATAATAGAATCATAGTATGGGCTGGGTTGGAAGGGACCTTAAAGATCATTCAGTTTCAACACGCATGGGCAGAGACACCTTCCACTAGACAAGGCTGCTCAGCGCCCTATCCATCCTGGCCTCAAACACTTCCAGGGGCAGAGCGTTCACAGCTTCTCTGGGCCATCTGTTCCAGTGGCTCACCACCCTCACTGTAAAGCATTTTTTTCCTAATATCTAATCTGAACCTATTCTCAATTTGAAGCCATTCCCCCTTGTCCTGTCACTACATGTTCTTGTAGTCTTTCTCCATCTTTCTTGTAGGCTCCCTTCAGGTACTGGAAGGCTGCAATTAGGTCGCTCCAGGCCGAACAACCCCAATTCTCTCAGCCCTTCCTTAGAGGGGAGGTGTTCCATCCCTCTGATCATCTCCATCACCCTCCTTTGGACTCACTCCAACACAATGTCCTTCCTGTCCTGGGGACCCCCAGGTTGGATGGGGGGGTCTCACCAGAGCAGTTTAGAGAAGCAGAATCACCTCTCTGGACCTACTGCCCGTGCTGTTTTTGATGCAGCCTGGGACATGTTTGGCTTTCTGGGCTACAAGTGCACATTGCCAGTTCATATCCAGCCTCTCATCCACCAGCACCCCCAAGTCCTTCTCAGCAGGTCTGCCCTCGATCTGTTCATCCCCCAGCCTGGATTGATACCAGAGGTTGTCCGGACTCAGGTGCAGCATCTTGCACTTGGTCTTGTTAAAGCAGATGAGATTCCTATGGGAATCTCTCAAGTGGGTCCAGGCTTGCTGGATGACATCCTCTTTCCATGTTTTCAAATGGCTTAATTCACCATGCAAATTAAATCAGGATATTACTTTATTTGTGCAATTTGCCACATTGCTTTTATCTCTATACATTAAGAATAGACATGTCAGCATCAAAAATAAAAAAATTGTATGTTAGCTGAACATCCCATCTGATTCCATCACATTTTTCAGAAGCAGTGACAAATATTTCATGGTGAAGTGAAATTAAAACAGGAGTGGAATGAAAGAGCTAAAAAGATAAACACATTCCACTTAAAAACTCATACACAGAGGCTACTAGGAGACCTACACACTGTGATAATCCCTCAGAGAAACAAAGTTAAATTACCATGAAACAACTAACAGGAGGTAAGTCAGAGGAGGACCAAAACATCTTACTAAACAGAATAAACACATGGTCACACATTCATAGCAAGTATTTGATCTATAAACCACATATTTCCAAGTGTCACCATAAAAGCACCAAGATAAAGCTGATCACAGGATCCTTATGCATTACAAGGGTCTTTAAACCCTTAGCATTAAAAGCAAGACTACTTTCTATTTCCAGAGCCTGTTTACGAAAGACTCTCAACAGAAGATTGGGGGGAAAATATTAGCAAATAAGCCCTAATTTTATAAGAACATTAAATCAGTTGTATTTATGTATATGGTAATTGCAATTGTACCTGGCCAACTCCATACAGCTATCAGTCAAACTCGTTGAAGAATTGAAATATTCTCTGCCAGCAGCCAAAATTAGCTCAATACTTCTCGCGTAGCTGACTCGGTACTGTGGCTTCCCTTTTGATGAACTTGGTAGATCCACTGACCAAACACTGCAATGCATCATTTGCCCAGCCAAGTGGATATTGTCTATACTGCTTGAGCATAAAAGACTTTCAGTAAATATCTGAAAGAAAAAACAATAATTTAATAACCTGTAGCAGCAGCAGCTTCAAGTAAGTTTATCTGCATTTTATGGAACTAAACCCTTGGAATAACAAGATCTTTAAAGTCAAAAGAATATATTCAGTCCAAACAGAAAATGTAACTTCTACCAAGGAAAGTATTTCTACAATTAATTTAAGTAAAGCTTAACTAGTAGCTAGTTGTTTCGACTTACTGAAGGGGGGGGGAAAAGTATGATTTAAAAGATCAGAAATATACCTACATTCTGAAGTATCGAGACCTTAAAACCAACAACATATGAGAAGAAATTCTGTATTCCTGAAGAAACTAAAAATATTTACAACTGAGCATGTAAGATGTTCTTTAAATTTCAATTAAGACTGTCTTCAAAGAATGAATACTAATATGATGCTCCACTTGCCACAAAACACCCAACTTATTTCCAGGTCAAGGTTTTGCCTACTTTAAGACACTTAAAATAATCTTAATTCCTTACAAAAATAATTGTTTTTTTCTTAAGAGCAGTCAGTATTGTCCTAACAAAGAGCAGCATAGATATTTAATCATTTCAGAAAATATCACCACAGCTGCAATAATATGACTTTATGGAAGGTTTTAAAGTTCATAACAAATTAAACATAACCAATGAATCACAGAAGAGCCCAGGTCGGAAGGAACCTCAAAAGATCATCTGCTCCAACCTTTCACGGTAAAGGAGGCATAGATGAGATTATCTAGCACCCTGTCCAATCACATCTTGGAACTGAAGTATTTCTTCACTAGGAAGAACCTCTCCAAACCATCTCATGTTCCAGAAAAAAACCACAATTCAATGCTTCTTAACATCACACAATTTAATGTGCTTCCATTCCACAACATTTTAATCTTTGAGGAATAGAAAAAGATGCAAAGTATGACAGCTGACCCTTCTTCCTCAAAGACCACATACATGACATGTACCTCTAAAAATTTATGTACATGAAGTCCTTCCAGAGGACAGATTTCACTTTGCAAGGAAGCAGAACAGAGAAAGCATCGTGCTAAAAAATAAATACAAACCTCACACAGGACTGCAATTCCTGATTGCCTCATGAATTTCTCAATTTTGAAGTTATTGGAGTATAATTGCATATGAGAGTACTACATTCAAAGCATTTTCAGCACTCCTAGATAATTTTACCAATCACATATTTTTTTTAATCATATGATTCAGAGGTTAAAAAATAATTCGTTAACAGCAAACTTACATTAAGATCAGAGAGCAAAGCAAATGCCTTATTTGCAGAGTACTCTAGTATTATAATTTTTTAAATGCACTTAAAAAGAATTCCAAGTGCAATAAGTTGTAGACTACCACAAAATCATGAACATTAAACATGTTGCAGTTCTTTTTGGGTCACTTCAAGTTGTACAACTACTGAGAATGAATGACTTTTTCATGTATAGGTTGAATAACATTGCTTTTTTCCTTCTTTTTTTTCTCTAATTTGTTTTTAAAATTTCTACGAAAAGCTAGTCAATGGGGTATCCATACGGAATTGAATCTCTAAGTTACAATAAACCCCTCTTGTACGTATATATATATATATACAAACACCAATTACAGTAAACACAGCACCGTCTGTATCTGTAATAAACTGCAGTACATTGAAGTGAAAATGTAAATAAAAAATACATGTCACAGCAAATTCTACATCATTCTAATGATGCCTTTGCAAATACTAATGACATAGGTTTGGGATTTATGCACATGCAGGGGTTTTTTTCTTCAATGAAATTAGATTTCTCATTTTACTTCAACTGCAAGCAGTACAAAGTCCATAATCCTATAATCATCTTGGATAATATTAACAAACGAGAACTTCNTCTCTTCCTCAACAGATTTAAAGTAAAGCAGTAGAAAAACACTACATTTCCAAGACCAAAAATGAGAGTTTTCTCAAATTGTTATTTTAATATTGAATTGGACTTTTAGCCAGTGATTTAAAGACAGACTAATCTTAAAACACTGTCCGTGGGATAAAATGGTTTGACAACAATGCAGTACTCAGAGTGTTTCCTCTGTTTTCTATGGGATAAGACAGATTTAAGCAATCTTTTTCAAGATCCACCCAGTAGGTTTCAATAATTTTCAATAATACATCAGAAAGTTTAAAGTGCTATCTTCCTGCTAATCCAAGAACAGCAAGGCAAAAAGCAATGTCTGACAGCAACTGAGTATCATTAAAGTCCTGTTTATTGTAGGCAATCTCCAAGGACTAATTAATTGCATACAATCACAGGAGTACAGAGCTGCAACTTTATTATGTTCCTTAAAATTGAATGGTATTCAGATTCTTGACCCTCTGGATCCATGAATCTCTGTTTACCCACAAAGCTTCAACTTCTTGTGCTCTTTACTAGTAAAAGCACTGTGAAGGCTTTTTCACATTATCTTCAGCCTTTCAGATTAAAAAAACACTTTAAATGACAGAATCTAGTTCCAGTTAATAGTGATTTTCTCATGTGGCATTAGCTTTTATTTTGGCAATGCAAAAGGTCTCCANAGCTAGTCAATGGGGTATCCATACGGAATTGAATCTCTAAGTTACAATAAACCCCTCTTGTACGTATATATATATATATATACAAACACCAATTACAGTAAACACAGCACCGTCTGTATCTGTAATAAACTGCAGTACATTGAAGTGAAAATGTAAATAAAAAATACATGTCACAGCAAATTCTACATCATTCTAATGGTGCCTTTGCAAATACTAATGACATAGGTTTGGGATTTATGCACATGCAGGGGTTTTTTTCTTCAATGAAATTAGATTTCTCATTTTACTTCAACTGCAAGCAGTACAAAGTCCATAATCCTATAATCATCTTGGATAATATTAACAAACGAGAACTTCATGTTTAAGGAATGCTTGAGTGAAGATAACATTTATCTAAAAGACTGTTTATTTTCATAAAGTTTGAAGTGTTTATTGCTAAATACATTTGCACACAGAATTACAGTCTACAAAATAGAACCTCAAGAAGCCGACTTAATTTTTTAAAAGGTGAATTCTAATAAAATATATACAGGAAAATATATACAGGATATTTATGAGAGGGCCTCTTGATGAAATGAGCTACCACCAGAAATTTTTTATTTGAATGAAAATACCATTAAAAAGCCAGTGGACATCCAAGTAACATGACACAAAAATGTATTTACATTTGTGAACAACAATATGAAATCAGAATCCATAGGTTACTTGAGACATAAGTCAGTAAAAAGACATAAAACTCACCTCATAGCAAGTATCTGAATGTAAGCATGTATACACTTTCTGCTGCATGTCTAACATANCATACAATCACAGGAGTACAGAGCTGCAACTTTATTATGTTCCTTAAAATTGAATGGTATTCAGATTCTTGACCCTCTGGATCCATGAATCTCTGTTTACCCACAAAGCTTCAACTTCTTGTGCTCTTTACTAGTAAAAGCACTGTGAAGGCTTTTTCACATTATCTTCAGCCTTTCAGATTAAAAAAACACTTTAAATGACAGAATCTAGTTCCAGTTAATAGTGATTTTCTCATGTGGCATTAGCTTTTATTTTGGCAATGCAAAAGGTCTCCACAACCAGTGGAAAAATCAACATTTTTCCTACAGAGGCATTGACTTGATCTTTCTAAAGAAAGGTTTTTACAAGTTTTAAAAAGCTTTCATACTACTAAAAATCTAAATACTATTGTACCATCACTGTTAAACTATTGTGCATGTTTGCTTTAAATAAGATAAGAAAAATCACCCACAGTGATGGCTGGTTTTCTCGGGGTTCAAATTTATGTGCTCATGCCAAGAGGCATGCAATAATTCATGTAGAGTTGAAAGATGAGTTAAATGAAGTAGTTCTCAAACAGAAAAATTGAAAAATTATACTGCGAATACAAGCAGTAGAATCAATAAGTAAAATCAATAAATTACACTCTTACAAGGGCTCCAAGAAAACATGCCAAAAAAACCAAAGTGTATTTTACTAATCCTACACTTCCAATAAAATGAAATAGGTCTTAAAGGACCTCATTTACAATGTTAACTTTAACAGTTCATCATCTTGTAATATTTTGCAGCCAGTATGCCTTTTAGGCTTGTTTACTTCAACACAAACATACTAAAGCAAGTTTGAAGAAAGAGAGAGTTTCTTGACTGCGGAGAATGCAGACAAAACACTAAGCATGCTAATCATTAGTTTAACAAATGTGTTTTAAGTACACCATCTTCAGGGAGAAAGCCACAGCTTCCTACTGCAACAGAACAGGCAGGGACACTTTCTGGCGATAAGGACTGTTACCTTACTGTCCCTTCCCTCTTATCTCCCACTCCCCCTGGAATACTAACTTGCGACCTGTGTGCCTTGTCAGCCTAATCATCAGCTTCCGTGCCTCCTCTGCATTGTCCTTTGTGTCTTTCACGAAGGAAACAGGTTTCTGAAGTCCATGTTTCTCTAAGAGCTCTGACACACTGTAAATAGAGAGTCAGCATTTCTGAATCCTGCACAATTGTACAACTACTACTGCAGCAGCAGTCAAAGCTGGATTAGACAATGTACTGCAAATAGAATCCATAAAATCTGTAACAGTAAGGATTAGCCAGAGTAACATCATCTAAATTTTTTAAAATATATAAAATAATAATACTGTAGGGTAAACACCTACCACCAATAACCTGATGACACATCTTTACAGTTTTGTT
>WEIV01012631.1:131188-145120 GCA_013390005.1 Calyptomena viridis
CACTGTCTGCTTTGGTAGACCAAGCAAAAGGCAATCTACCAGCTTCCTATTGATTCCTATGAATTATTTGGCTGAGTAAAGATTAGAGCAAGCATAAGTACAATGAAAAAGGAAAAACAAACACTTCAAAACCCATTATGAAGATTGAGACACAATGCACATTATTGAAAGAAAAGTGTCCTATTAATATGCCTTAGACTGTTAAGGATTCTGTTGAACAAGGCTGATCAGCCACCGTCATTTCCTCACTGCTATTCTCACCTGCATTGCACATTTCTCAATTTCCTGTGCTCTGCTCAAATACCAATCAGTAACGAGATCTACTGAAAGGTCAGTAGTCCTGTATTTCAGTAACTCAGGTTGTATTTCATACAGAAACTCGCCTTCATCTTGCAAAGTTGGTTCAATAACCATCCTTTAAAAAGAAAAAAAAGAAGTATATGTTTAAGCATATATTTGGTTGCATTTTTTTTCAGACCAGTCTTTTTCCTAAAAGTTCTGATGGAAAATGATACAATCACCCTACCATGACACAGTAATTTGATTAGACTCAAATACCAATCACACTGAGTGTTAGTTTTTGTCAGCAAAGTAACTAGCAAGAGATTTCAAACAGGAGATAAATCATGAAAGAGAATTCTCTCTACTGAAAACACGGGTATGAACAACCTCTGCTTTCCATCTGTTCCTCACACAGTGAAAAGCAGATTTGTGATCCATTAATGCTGCCATGACAATGTTATGGCTGACATGTAATGGGGTGGAAGTAAAAACAGATAAATAAATTAGGATTTCCAACAGTAACCTCCCCCGCTCACATGCACTTGCCAAAGTTACTCATCACATAGTCACACTGCACACATGATGATGTAACATGAAACATGTTTGCTCAGTCAGTCTCACTAAGAAAGTTGAGAACACAAATTTGTGTGTGCAAAAAATAAGTGAGTCTTACTGGGTACTGCCCGCATTTAAAGAATTAGTAAGTAAACTATTTATCTGAAATGTACATAAATATAGAGAAGTATTTTTGCTTTTTATATATACTTACTTGCATTCTGCTTTTTCACACCAATCTTCTTCACGATGTTTCTGCTCATTCCAAGGAAGAATTTTCAATATGCCCTTACTATAACTGGTATAACAGAAAAGGGAAGCTTTAGATAATTTTATTTTGTTCTATTTTGTTATGGCATTCAACCACCAGAATACAGAGCACACACATGTATTTCAGTGAATTCATAATAACCATGTCATTCAATTACAGTATCAATTCTTTAAGATTTATTACTTCTTAATGCAGCTTTACATGTGTGATTTTCCCTGTACATTATCTGTACAAACACGTATTATACCTACACCATTAAAGAACCAATTAAAAAAAATTGTTAAATTGATTTTCTTACTCACCATATCTTAAAAAAAAAAGGAAAACACACACTACATGCTTTCAGATTTTTTACCACTCCACACTAAGTATCTGGGTAAGATAATATGTCATAGAGAAACGAAATTAATAATTCTATGACCTCCTCAGCTTGGGGGAAAAAGAAAACCCAATTGTTCAAATTTTAGCACAAATCTTCATACTGAAACAAGATATGCCCTGCTGTACTGGTCTTTTCAATTAAGTCTAATGTGGATGCAGATTAAGAACAGCATGGGCTATTGCTAGAAGGATTAGTTATAGCTTGCTACTGTAGGCTAGCTGTTTAAGCAGCCTAAAACATGAAAAAACCATGTCAAACTACACAGAACATAAGGGGGAAGAGAAGAACCTTATATGTTCTGACACTTGTAGAAATAATAAACAAACAATATACAAAATAGAGACAGAGTTGCAGCATACTGGTTCAAATTTCACGTATTTTCTCCTGTATAATAAACAGCAACAGCTATACTATATGGACAATCCCTATTTACAAATTAACAACAGACACAATCTTCTCACCCCTTGAAGAGCACCACTGTAACTCAGTAGCTTAAAAAGAAACACAATTCCAAACAATAAATCAATTTCACAGTATAGTAAGAGTCAAAGCAAGAAACTAAAAATCAGTAACTCCATCTCACTTAGTAACTGCCATTAAACTCACTGAACAAAGCAAGGCATGCCCATACTAACTGCCCTGCCCTGTACACACACACATATCACCCAGAAGGTTGGCCACTCTTTCTTTCCCTCCTCTATGCATTAACAAATAATACCCTGTGTTTTATCACAGTAATTCCAACCCTCTGAACAATACATGCTGTAGAAATCCAGCAATAAAATGCCAGAAGCAGATACGCACATTATAAAAGTCAAATGAAAGGAAGGGAGAAGATGGAAAGTTGCTAATTCCTGCATCAAAGCTATAGCAACACTTGCCTTCAATTCCTGTTAAGCTGGAAAAACCACTCTAAAGTCCTCTTTATAATTAGGCACCATGTAGCAATATCAGTGAAAAATAATTCATCAAGAAAACTCCAAATTAATATTTCTGGTGCTTATACCATAAATGAAGTCACTTTCTTATTTTTGCAAAGTCATCATCAGCCCATGAATTTTGAGGATTAGGGAGGCTGTTAGTTGTTTAAATCTTTGATAACATAACTTACCAATAATTTGATATGAATTATTACATATTAATTAAAATTGAGTTAGTAAACTAAATTAACATGTCCATATTTCAAATATCATACATGAGGATGTTATTATGGAAGGCCCAGTNGTTACAGGGGGAAATGCAGTTGCTGCTCCCTGGATGGAAAGTGGTCAGCATGCCCAATTTACCACACATGCAACACACACTACACTAAGGGGGACTAAACAGAGGATGGAGTAGAGTGGCTGGGCTCTGTTTAAATCCTTGCACAGGTAGGAACTCAGTGGTACTCTTTAACTAATAAGCCACACAGCAGCTGAAAAACAAGGGAGACAAAGGAAGATGTCTTGCTGTTGAAGCATCAACCCTGGTAAAATCACTTTCCTTGGACCAATGTATATCCCCATCCCAAGGTTATCTCAGATACTATACTGACATTACCCAGTGCCAACATACATCTTACTTGAGGAGGGATAGAGGTATGACTACACCTACACAAGTTCCACTTAAAGAGATAGTATAAAGTAAGTTAGGAAGTGAGAGAAGTTAGGGCTGAATGTGTCTTCTGCCCCATAGGGACACCTGCTGGGTAAGATCCATATTCTATGTGTGCTGAATGAGTACCTTGAGCTAACTTTTGTTAAGGAGGAGAGCTTGCCTGTATACTGCTTTAAACAAGTTTTTGCAGTCAGATACCATCACTGGCAATCTTGTGTCATTAACCTGACACAAATTTCTAAATAAAGAGTGTTATTCCATGAACTGTTAGTGGTGGCACCCTTCAAGGGTGGTGGCAGCTGCTGGCAGTGGGTAACATACTCAAATAAAGGTGTGGAGACCCAGGAGGGGTCTCTCCCTTCAGTATGTGACTCTGAGCAAGTCAGAAGAATTGACCTCCAATCTGGAGAACTGCTCAGGGAAGGGTCCCTGTAATGGGACACTGACATACCGGTCAGGCACAAGGGTCTCAGTCTAATCAAACATAAAGGGCTTGAGAAAATCTCCCCTTTTCACTTGGCAGAATGTTTGTTTGGTTTTGGTTGGTTGGGGGTTTTTTTGTTCTTTTGAGTGGGATTGGGTAGGTTTTTTTAACACACCTTCTTAATGCAGGGGGAAGAAAGGAGAAGAGAAAAGAGCTTTTATACAACAAAGGACAGACAGGGGTTTACATTTCAGAAGCTGTTTCAAAGGTCTGCAAAACTGCAGCAGAATGCCTATGAGAGAATAACATTAAGAGGAGATTTTCTGATATCAACTCCAATTTCACATTACAAGTAGCTTTTTCCCCCAACATTAGGTCACATACTAATGCCTTAACTATTATTCTGTCTCCAAGATTTGTAACGCACTTTGTTAAAATTATTTGACGTAGTCAAGTCCTACAGGCTATCTGAGATGATTTTTTCAATAGCAAGACAATAAAATAACAATTTTTTTTTATAAACAACAGATCCACTAAGAACAGCCCAAATAGTACTGGGGAACCTGTAGAACAAAGTTAGTCCCTCTCTCTGCCAGCCTCTCTCATCCACCTCTTTCTAAGACAACGTATTGCCTAAGTCTCCATCACTGGGAGTTATTAAAAGACATGCAGATATGGCAGATAAGGCAGTTAGGGACACAGCAGTGTTAAGTTTAAATCTGGACTTGACCTTAAGGGTCCTTTCCAACATAAATTACTCCATTATTTTATTAAAGAGAACACAAACTGTGCCCCTACCCCTCTCTTCCAAAATTTGACTTTTGCAAGTGACTCTGACACCTGAACTGACAGTGGAGCAATAGGGAAGACACATGACAAGTAAATAATTATATCAAGACATACGAAAAAACTGCAGCAGGTATCACACATTGTATTTATTCTGAAAGCAAATTTGTGTTCCCAGTAGTCACATGCACACTGTTCACGACACTCTTAAGCAAGAGCATCCCACCTGAATAAGTCTCCCCATATAAACTCTGAGCCTCAGGAGAAATTTCTGGGAAATTTGCTTTTGTTTGGCTGTTCCTCCAATGGTTGTTTTGGTTGTTATTGGGAGAAAGTCATGCAAACTAGTAAGGAAAAAGCTGCACACATTTAATGGATATCCAAACTTCTCCTCTCTTGGCTAACAAATAGAAGAGAAAATCACTAAAAATAAACAAATACAGCAAAAGTTTAGAACGCAAATTTAAAATCATGATTATGGCATCTGAATGACATTTCAAAACACACACAAACTATCCTAATGCTACTCCAAGTATGCAGCTGGAAGGAAAGAAAAAAAAATATCTACTGGTCCAAGCCTGTACTGCCAAATACCACATTGAACACGTTCTTCTTAATTAAGCTGTCACATACAGTGTATTTGCCATGGATGTAGAAAGTTATACTCAGGGCATACATTCCAATTAAGAAGTTGTTTCTGAACAGATTCAATGACACAAAAAGTTTACAACTAAAGTTGGCAAAACTTGCAAATTTTTAACTGATCTGAAAATCAGTACGAATTATACGTTTCTTCTCTCCAATTATTCTTGACATGGTTGAGTTACTTTCCTGACTCTGATAAACAATTAGAGACTAAAAAGTTTAATTTTTATGTAAACAAGAATTACCCACACAGACTAAAGTCAAAAGCTACTAGCAAACATTCGTTTTTGTAGACATGCAATCACCTATTCAGCCTATATCCCCACCTCTTTTCAGAAAATTATCTGCATTTTCCTATCCCCATCTAAAAGTAAATACTTTCTTTCCTATCCCTATAAACACAATAAACCCCCTGGGTCTGCCCTTAAAGTCCAACTGCTTCAAATATATTTTTTTAAATACACTCTAAAATAGAATCCTTTCCAAACAACAGAGGTCATGAATTACATATAGACTCCATTAAAAATAAATTTTCTAATAATACAATCTCGTAGTCTCAACTGAAGTTGAAAGTTTATTGCTTAAAAAAAATAATTGTTGGGAAAGATCACACACAATTCAAGTTCCCACACTTTGCTCTTTGTGACAGTTGCCTTGCTTCCCCCTTTCCCTGCACTTCCAAAATCCACCAAGTGACAAAGCAACATACAGTTTGGCCTCTCTCTGCCTATCTTACTCAACAGGGTACAATGGAAAAAATGTAAAGTACAAGCAATGTGACTGACTAAAAGCAAGAAGTGTATGACATTCCTTCTGTAAAAGCCAGAGCGGATTGAGGAAAGGACCAATATGCCAAGATTCATAATCAAGTTGCCCATTTTATCACTTCACTTAAATGGGAAGTGACATTTCACTGTTCTTACTTCCTACAACAGTTTAAGCACTGATGAGACTGGGCCTTGTTTACAATAAACAGCAGATACTGTTTTACAAAATATACAGCTAAGCTGTTAACTACTTGCTGCATTGCATAGATGATAAACCACCATGTATTTGGGTGCAAAACTAGAATGAATTCCTGGAATAAAATGTCATGAAAGTTCACTATGTCTAGAAAATACCTAGTTCAAGATATTTGAGCCATATATTAAATATATATGTTACTTCTCACTTGAGAACGTCAGGTAAATGTTGCAATGTGATTGCCTGTACCTATTTTTTTCCCCTGACAACTGTTGTTGGTCTTTGGTCTTGGTAAATTTGGCCAGAAGGCAAATGTCATGTTTCAGCACCAGGTTTTCCAGAAATGAAACCTACAGTTGTCAGGACACATCAATTCCAGAAGTGCTAAAAGCATACTCCAAAAGTTTTTCATAAAAGCTTATTAACAGACCTCACTGTAAAATACTAAAGAGGAAGAGATTTTTCGTTTCATGGGAAGAAACATTATGCAGTGCAATCTTAATTGGAAAATGTCTACTCCACCTTTTTTTCCTTCTCACAGCAGAAAAAGTTAGAGTTAAATATTTTATGTCAAGTGTATGGATAAGCCATAGCAAATACCCTTAAAAGTATTTTCTGGTCTGGCTCCATTTGCCATTTTAGAAGCATTCAGGTTCACCTCTGGAATATGTTGAGAGAGGAATTTTAGATTTTTTAACTCTCACCAAGAGTCAAGGGAAAAAAAAAAAGGATAAAGGTACAACTGCAAAATTATTCATCCTACTGGAAATCAGCGAACATACAAAGTCAGTCTCAACAGATAAGTTTCTTGCTGAGCTAAGATTGCATACACACATTGTTGTGGTTTTCAGTAGCCAGAGATTTTAATTAGCAGGGGGGGCTATGAGAGAGGCTTCTTTAAGAAGCTGCTGGAAATTTCTCCATTTTAGTACAGCTACCATTAGCTCCAAGCTAGCCAAGGTCAGCAGGTAACACTTCTGTAATAACACATTTAAGAAGAAGAAGAAAAAGGCAAGGCAGAACATCATGGCCACTTAAGGGAGAGGGGAGTGAGAAGTTTGATTAACACCAGGATTGGTGAGAAGGAGAAAGAGAAGATGCCTTAAACACTGGAATGGGGCCCCAGCAACCCGTGGGGGACCATAGGGAGGAAAGATTCACCTGCAAACCCGTGGAAGACTGGAAGACTCCATGCTGGAGCAGATAAGTGCTGGAAAAAGAGAGGCTGTGACCCTATGATGTCTGTGTCTTGGAGTGGGGGCCTGATAGAGTCCTGTAGGCCACAGGAAGAAGAGACCCACACTGGAGCAGCAGAGCAGCATTTCTTGGGAGGACCGGTGGCCCGTAAGAATCTACACTGAAGCAGCCAAGCAGCACCTGAATGACTGCACCTATGGTAAAGTGACTTACGTGACAACAATACGTGGAAAGCTGTTGTCAGTATGCCACAAAGCAGTTTTGTACCAGACTGTTTTGGGGAAGGAAACCCCCACGGGAAAAGCAGGGGGTTGGGCTTCTTTTTTTTTCCGTCTGATTCAGCGGCAGGACCAACCCCTGACCATAACCCCCTACTCCTGTATTCTTGGGCTGCTGAGGGAAGGAGAAAGATCTTAGAGGTGGAGGGAAAGGTGTCTGTAACATCAAACTTCTCACTCTTAAACTCTTAAGCTCTGATTTTAGGAGTAGTGAATTTTTAATATTTTAGTGTTAGAGCCTGTTTTGCTTGTGAATAGTTAATAAAGGTTGCTTATAATCCTTATCACAAAAGTTGAGGGGTTTTTTTTCCTTCTCTCAGAAATTTTGGCTGTGTGAGAGTCCTTGGCATTTGGCCAGAGTCAAACCACTACACACACACAACAAAAAAAACCACCACAGCAGAACCCAGAGCACTCAGAGTTGACTCTGAAGTAACTCCCACCCCTTGCATGACTGCATCCAATTGTCCTTACTTTCTCTCCTCATTCTGAAGACTTAAAAAAAGCCCTCTTGGTATTTGAAATCCAACACAAGGACTAAAATAAACCAATCTCAACACAAGCTAAGGATGAAAGATCCCTGTACTGAAGTCTTCCACAAAAGGCAATGTATTTATTTGATGTATTTATTTCAACATTTATCACAAGTTTGTTCTTAACTAATACTTATGTTTTAGCATAGATTATTTTTTCTCAAATTTCCATTGTTAGTAATTTCATTGACTCGTGCAGAAACAGAGCAACAAAACTCTGGAAAAGTAGCTGTTATAATGGAAGTAAGCCACTTGAAGATTTCAAGCATCAAAACACCACTGCAGTTGGCAAACTCAAAAACATACATGCAGATGAGACAGAAAACAAAGAGATACAGACACAAACACACATCTGAAAATAGGCAGAGCTCCCATTTTCCTTCAAGCCTTTTGTTTACAACTGTACAGCAAATCCAGCTCAACAGAGGCACATGTACCTGCACACATGTACTACACACAACACATTGGTCTAACCGGGTGAAATGGTGAATTCAGCATGCACATGTAGCTTGTCATACATGAAACAAACTATGCTAGCATCCAGAAATCATTCTGTCCTTATGCTACACAATCTGGCAGGTTTGTTCTAGAAACTTAAATCCCACAGAGGTCAGAGATATGTGCAGGTTAAGTCCATAGTACTATGCAGTGGGCACTCACTCAAAATTCCAGATACAGGGTCAGATCACTGTAGTTACTGAGAGAGATGGCTTTCCTTTTCCAACTACAAGAAACTACGAGCTGTGCCATACCACAGCTGTACACAAACATTAAGATGGCTTTGGGGTTTTGGTTTTTTTTTTGTCCTGAGCCACTGCTTCTCTCCCACCCTTTATCCTTCTCTTTTTTCAACAGTAAAATAAATATGATTGGAGCCCAGTAAACTGACTGATTATGGAGGTATTCAACTCAATTTCTTAAAAAAAAGCTGACTTGTCCTGTATTGCTCTTTTCACTGTACTGTTTACACTGGCTTAGCAATTCCTCCCTTTCTTTTCTTTGACAAAAGAGGTCCATGCTATTGTAGTTTCTTGTATCCTACCAACTGCATTTATTGAAACCTACAGATTATTTTTCTCTCCAAGGGCAGGCTTTCAAAAGAGGAAGGTCTAATTCAGTTTTAAGGTCAGATTCCACTTCCCTCCATTACCAATAGCAACTGTGTGGGTTTTTTTTCCTTCAAGCCTTTCATACAACAGAACTGTCTCCAAGACTGATCTAGTTGAAATTATTTTTTTTCATCTTTTCCCTTGTATACTCAGGCACATTAAATGCAAGAGGCAATTTGCCCCAACACACTACAAAGCAATATCTTTTTGTTGAAAGATACTGACATTTTTAAGAGTAGGTTTGGGGCATTTTGGAAGTAGATGAATCTTTACCGTTTTTTTTAAATCATGTCTAATTGTCTGAAAATGTGTTATAAACAACTAATTCCGCATTTAAAAGCTTGTATGTTACATAAATAAAACCTTCTTTTTTTAATTTAATTTAGAAACCCATTTGTCCAAAGTCTGTATCTTCTCAGACAACACTGATGCCACTTTCTGTTGTTCTGCAATTCTTACAGCTCTGAAACAGTTTTGTTATGTCACAATTATTCTGTAACTGAGGATGAACTATAAGAAATGCATCCCAGATATACAGTCTCAAACAGCTGCAATATGTATTGCATTGTTCATACTGCATGAAAACATTCTTTTCTATCACTATAGTAGCTGAATAGTGAATTAGTAAATGCAATTATAGAACTGATTACATATATTTTTAGGTTTTCAATTATTCAGTATACTGTGTGATACAGAAGCGGTGGGCAGAGAGACAAGTGCTTCATTTTCCAGGAACATCTATAGGATGTGACGAATTCATCAAGACTGAAGTACAGCTGCCGCCTAAAACAGAGTGCCAAAAACATCACACATTTTGGAAAAGCCAGTGGAAAAGGTATCCCAGCTGCTTTTGGCTGCCACAGTTAACTACCCTTCAGAAATCCTGCTGTGCACACTGCAATGACAGGTCTTTTGAAGCAACTCTGCCACCAGCAGAGTAAGTTATAACTGATTTCTTATAAATAAATCAAGCTACGTTTTAATGATGTGGTTAACCTTTAGTAGAATTTGGGGAGAGGAAAACTTATTTTTTTCCCTGTAAACAACTTAGAATAAATCTAAACATCAGAAAAGTCAACTAACACTACACAACCACAGCTCAGAACCTCACTGTGGGTTTTTTCCTTCATGTATACAATTAAAATTGTGAGCCAGTAGTTTTCACAAAATCAAAATGGGCTATTTTAAAGACATAGCTGAACTCCAAGTAAGATCAAAGCTGTTTGCCATCAAATCATGAAAAAACTACTTCAGAACTATACATTTATAAAGCATAATGAACATTTCTGGGATAAATTTTGCTCTAAACCCTGTAAAAAAGCAACAAACAAATGAGACAATGGCAGCTGTACACTTTCATTAAAAGACTGGGCAAGGCAAGACAAACTCCATTTCAGGACTATGCAGGAAAAAGACACAAATAGTAGATGAAGTCAGGACAAGTCAGGCCTTAAGTAGACAGAAATACAAAGAAAATCCTGTTAATGCTATAGGAAGGTATGTGAAGGCTTCTACTGGCCTGCCTGAAACCTTCTCCATGGTGAATTACCGCTCAGCTCCAGCATAGCAGTTATGTCAAACTTGCCTCCTTCCTCTGTGTGAGTTTGTGCTCTCCACAGCTCCCTCACGGCTTCAACTTCTCATTCTCCTCTTCCAAAACTCCCCACAACTAACATGTATGGTACTTTTGCCAGCTCACTGTCTGCAGCAGCCTCCTGGCTACAGTGAGCTCTTCCTGTTGTTTTCCAAAATCCCCACATAAGCAGTTTGCAGAACTCTCTCTTCCTCCAGACTACTGCCTTAATTTTTACATGGACGAGAACCTTTCCTGCTCCTCCCAGAAGTCAATCCAGACAGGAACACGAGTGTCATTGCAACAAGTTAATCTTTCCCTCAAAAATTAATTTTTTCTACTTCATAGTAGAAGGCAAGATCTAAGACTTTATTTTTTTTAACCAAATACATCCTTGAAATAATATTAACTGCATTGATCCCTCTATGTCTGAGCTGATTTTTATTTCTCCTTCGTGCAAAGAAAAAAAATGTGGATAAAAAATTTATACCCTTATTATTTTCACTGTAGCAGTATACAAATCAATGCAAACAAAAAAAAACAACTGACTGTAGGATTAATTTTTTCAACATGAACACTTCTGAACTACACAGAAACAAAAGCAGTTCTGCTTCAGAAGAAAAGAAAACTAATTATAAAAAATGGGAACTATATATTAGACAGTTCTGCAGACATTCAGTCAAACCTACTTACATGCACATACAGCTAGGCAATAACTAAAAACCTAGCTCAGGAGAAGATATCATTATGGAAAGGAAAAGTTAACTGCTTATGACCTCTTAGTAGTATTTATTCATTCATAGATGAAAGTCAACAGCATAGAAACTCTCAGGTTTTAAAAGCGTCACTAAGTTTTTAGGAGGCATTGCCTTTTCCACCTCAGATCATCAGGCAAATGGAGTTCATCTACAACTCTCTGGTAAAAATTCCCTTTATGTCAGAAGCAAAAACCAGTATTTGAGAAAGTTAAGAAGTAAAAACACAGCAACACATAAAAAGTTGCTATCTTAAGGGAAAGATTTTTACTATGGCATAATGTGCAATATAGCAGACTTATGGCTATTGAGGGAACCATACATTTGAAGTTCCAGACTTCTGTGAGTTGAAAATGTGAGCAGTAATGTTACAATATAGCAGTTCAATGTAGTAAAAACTGCAAGAAACTTAAAAGAAGAGGAAGAATACTCTGGTTATGTATTTATAATGGTGGTAAAACATTATTTTCCTAGATCCCATTTAAAAACCTGAGGGCAACAGTCTTGTTAACTATACATTAAGAATGCTGGCTATAGCTATTAAAATAGAGATTAAAAAGAGCTACCATCTCTTTTGAATATCTAAACTTTTATCATCTTCATTCTAACTATCTTAACAGATGTAGTCTGCGCATTTGATGGATCTCTGAGAGAAGCATGAATCCCAATGACTTAGACAGCAGAAACTCACGAGCTACCACAATAAAAGAAGTTGAGAAATAATATGAAAAGTAGGAAAACATTACAATCCCAATTCTCCAAAAATACATTACTTAGTTGGACATTACTATCACAATATCAATTTGAAACCAACCAGCATTTAGAGCCATTAATGTGTCTTAGTATTTCAGACTCCTTCTCAACTCAGGGAGCTGTTAAGTTTACATAAGTTGCAGCCCTCATGAATACATAAATCCTCTGCTTAGACATTACAGCCTCCCCCTGAACTGTTCTGAGAGTAATCTCTTAAGATGCTAAGCAACAAAATGTGCCAAAAATGAGAAACAAAAGATATTTTACAAGCAAATCCAGGCAGAAAATATTTATGTTTCCTAATAACCTCACACAGAAGGGAAAAGAGAAACAAGCCACCTAGTTTTTTTCCCCATTTGTTATGGCAACTCTTTCTCAACTGACAAGACCTCAAAATTTTTGTGACACTGGCCTTTAAAAACCATACTACTGTAAGTGACAGGTGCAAGGAAAAAGAAAAACAACCGCTTTAAGCTTGCAGAATGCACTAGAGTCAAATGAGCCTTTCTTTCAGCTGAACTGGAAGATCCAGTTTATAAAAAAATTTCCTCTAGGTCAGGAAATTCTTTACATAGCACTTGTACATGCATTCATGTTGGTTGTGTTCTTGCCCTGGCAGTAGCTAGAGCTGCCTACTTGTCCCACCTCACCCGTTCTATGCACAAACAAGGCAGAACCTGCTATACAGTTTCATGTTTTTCCTCAGTCAGACTCCTCTATTGATGAAGGAACTAAGAGAACATTAAGCAATGTGGTGAATTTCCTTACAGATAGGTGTCACCTCAGAGAGCTCCACCCGGGAACCAACTCTCTTAACACTTAAAGCATGCAATATACACAGACACAACATGGTAAATGAACAACAGTACTTCATCCTCCACACGCACACACACATACAGGGTCATACATGAAGACCTTTAAGACACCTCCACCAAAATCTTTTCTGCTCCCCAAGAGGTCTGAGCTGCAGAAGGCCAAGAAGCAAAGGCAACAACAAGGCATGAACAAGGTGTTCTTTAAGTGAGGCTACTGGAATAGGCTGCTCTTTTAACCTGGGCACAATCATCAGCTGGTCCATGTTAGTGGTCTCATCACATGCAGCACAGCAACCAAATGCCCTGCTGAAATCTCTTGCTGTAGACACTGTGACCAAGAATTTTAAGAAAAACAAGGAGCTAAAAGACCTCACAAGAGAACAGCCTTTTTTGCAGCAAGAAAATCCTTCTGATATGCAGGATACACCCTATTTTATAATTGCAACAGTGTGACATTTCAAAATGAAAACCAGACTGTGCTTTCCTGATTCATAAATCTTTCTAAGATTTATCTAAACTTCATGAATAGCCATTATCATCCTCTACAGCTTCAAACTCATCCTTCTACTTATACTTACCCTTCTAATTATACTCTTTAATAACTGCTGCTGTATTCCTCACCCTCAATGCAAGCAAAATTCTAAAACTGTGCACAGTAATGACTGCATGAACAAAAATCCCTTCATTAACTGCAACTCTTATCCTAATACTTCTATCTCTAGTCAGGCTCTCTCTGCTCATAGCCTTCCTACCTAAACGATTCATCATTAAGAGCTAGTAAGAAATTACTACAACAGCAACAATCATTGCCATACTCTTACTACTTGAACTGTTTTTCTATCTCCACCTGGCATACTTTGCAACAATTACATTCCTGCCAAACTCCACAAATCACATAAAACAATGACATATTCAAGTCAGTAGGCATCTTTACCACCTTGTGGTACCATACATACCACCACACTCTCGCCTATAATCCTCACTATCCCCTAGAAATTTAGGATCACCCAAACCA
>WEIV01012632.1:0-23157 GCA_013390005.1 Calyptomena viridis
CGCCGCGGCTCCCCCTCACGGCACCGCGCGGCCCCGGGCGGGCTCGGGGGGCGGGAGGGCCGCGGGTCTCCGTGTCTCGCTCCTTCCCGGGGGCGCCTGGTAGCACTGGGTCCCGACTGGAGGGGGCTGGGGGGATTTGGGATTGCGGATCCCACCCGCAGCCCCGATCACGTCGCCAAGCCCTGGGAGTGCAGGGAGCTGCTCATCTCTGGTTAAGGCCCCTTCGTTTATCTCGGGCTCGTCCGTGTCCATCCCGTTGTGTGGAACCGTGGGGCTTGTGTCTGATTTGTCGCCGTGACTTCTCTGTGGTTTCTTTGATTTTAAGCGGTCATTTCTCCTGCCAGAGGGAAAAGGACCTGGCGGTAATGGGAAGAGATACTTTTACATAAAGCAGGGTAGGCAAGTTAAGGACTCGGCCTTCTAAAACAGATAGACCGTCATGGCTTTTTCAGGTTGACTTGTCTCAGAGCTGCTTCACATCCATGTATAGTGTAGAAGCAGCACTCTGGGCCTCTGATAAAGTCCTTATGTACTTTCCAGAGGTGTTTTTCTTTGAAAGCTTGCGCTGGATAAAGAGTTGACTGACCTTTTATGTGTTGGGGTTTGGATGAATTTTTATGTCTGTTTCTATGCAATAAGCGTACATGCCAAAAATTTGTATTTAGTGTGCAGCATGAGAGTTCTAGAAGCAAAGGCAAACACTGCCTAGAGCAAGAGCCTAGTTATAATTTATTCCTAGTTTTCCTTGTCTTCTCTGAAAAACACGATTTTAAAGTGAAGGGGTTTTTTTAGTGGATCACTTGTTAGTATGCTTTTGCATCTGCTGCAGTTTCCATTCACAACTCACAATTATGTAGATCTTACCATGATGACAGTATGTTCATTCAAGGTTCATAGCAGAGATGCTGTCTTGGGCTACACAACTGTGCAGCATCTTTATCAGGTCACTGCTTCCAGCTGACCTGTCTTACAGAGGGATCTGCATGTGACTTGTGTGCTATGAAGGGATGGAAATCCAGTTACATTCCTAAACAAGCTCTGCTGATTCTTTCAGTTTCAAACTCTCACTGCTAAAAGGCACTCGTTAATGGGAACTTAGGAAACTTCAGCCTCCAACAGTTGGATTTGCCTTTGCTGATAATAAAAGTGTTTGTAGTTGCCTTTCCATGTAGGCATTGGCAGTGGCTGATGTCCTACCCTTTTGTTACTGAGATAAAAAATTTGAGAGGTTGGCCCTTATTCTGCCTCAGTAGTATTTCTGAGAAATTCTATACAACATGCTTCATCTACTAGAAATATTTTTTTTCTGTTTTAGTGTTTCCTGTACTCTTTCCAGTAGTGGTTGAATCTTGATTTTGATTAATTGAAATATCCTGAGTTACTTCAGAGTCTTCATTCAGTCAGTGAAGCAGAATAGAGAATGAGACAACCCTTTTGCCTTATTGCACTTAAATACAATGCACTTGTCTAGAAAGTTGTTCTGGCATTCCCTTGGTGCAGCAGACAGCTCATCGTGCCAGACTTTGAACTCAAAGCAAAGTCCATATCTTTGTGCTTTCTCTCTTAGTCGGCTTTCGTTTTGGAGAGGATTTAAAAACAACCAAACAAAGCAACAATCAACCAAACAAAACGTGCAAGGATGCTTTGCTAAGCATCAAAACATTAACTGAGTTTCCTTTTCACTGCCAAGTTTTAGTAAATTTTTGGCAGCATAGATTTCCACTTGTGTGTGCTTGCTCTGAACTGTCTTCCCAGCCTTGTAGAGGGTCCACTGTATTGCTGTCCCTGTCTCCACCACCCAGTTCTCTTCCAACACCCTGAAAATACCAAGCTGTCCCTCTGCTCCAAAAAGCCAGAGGAGAGACCTTGCAGAGACAAGCAAATATTTCCCATATGAGGCTGCAGCAGCCTGTGAAAAGGATGGGTATCTCCAGAGTGGGCAAGGAAAACCTAGCACTGAGGTTGTGAGTCTGTTCAACCAAGCAGGTACAGGTCAGAATAATGAGATTACACAGTCAGCTGTTTGGGACTGGTGGAGTAGGAGCTAAACATTTCTACATTTTTTAAAATAGAAGGTTCCACTTTGACTTTCTGGTCTTTTCCTGTATTTATTCGTGTGGTATTATTGAGCCCTGTAACGCCTGAACCATCCTACAGCCGTTATGGCTTTCTAGGATACTTTTTCTAGTATTCAAGTACCTTAAGCTGTCTGTGTTTTCTGCCTTGATAATAACTTATTCTAGGTGTTAAAGAGTTCTCCTTTTTTTCTGTGTATTGAGTCTTAAGTATTGACTTGTTCGAAGTGCAGAGGAATGTTTTTATTATTCTAACCACAATTTGAACTTGCTCTACTCAAGCACATTTTTTTTTCAGAACGGCTTTATTAGAGGGTGGCAGAATAAATGCCTTTGGATCAAAATGAACTAAAAAACCCCCTCAAAACATGAATTAAATTACACTGGTTTAGAGTGTGATGAGGTTATTTAGTCCATTTAGTATGGAGGGACCTGGAAATACTAGAAAATGCCTGAAATGAAGTTACTAACCAAGTCTTTGATTATTAAATCTCTTGTTTTGTATAGGTGTACACAGATCCTGGACCTTTTTTTTTAATTGAATAACCAGTATCCTGCTGACCAAGAAACCAATTTTGAGTTCTTTTTTGTTGTGGTTTCTTTTCCCCCTTTCCTCATTGGAAGAGCTCCCTGTAGTGCCTCCCTGTTCACTTCAGTAAGTATTGCTTTGAAAATAGTCCTCAGGTTGCCCAAAATCTCACTAGTTTTAGCTGTATTTGGTCTAGAGTATTTGCTGAAAGGGAAATGACAATGGCAAGGATTTTGATGGTGTAATTTCTTTCCTGAAGGGGGTGGGAGGAGCATCACTTTGAACACTGTAAGAAATGGAGAAAATTGGAGAGGAATGGATAAAATAAAGATTAGGATAAATGTTTTAAGACACCAGGGAGGACAGGGTTACAAAATTATGCTTTCTCTGCAACAATGACTGGAACTACATTTCTTTTCTTTCTTATAAATGAAAAGATTAAGTATCTAGAAATGTAGTCTGCTAGTTGTTTAAACCCCAATACAGTTTCAGGCTTCTGTTCCCAGATGTGTTTATGAAAACCTATGTTGACTGAAAAGTTTTTTGCCATATATTGAGAGGACAGAGACCAATGCCACTCTTTGTTTTATCAGTTCAAGTAAAATATGGTTAGGACTGGTTGAAGATGTAGTTCTGTGACCTTAAGTGCCTCTTCAGTTGGCTCGTCATCAATTGTGTAATGAATATCTGGTTATAATTAAGCATTTTAGATTCCTACAGGTTGTATTAACTGCCTTTATATTTCATTTAAAACAAAGAGTTGATCTGAATGTCAAGGTTAACCTTCTTGGTATAATTAGGTTTTCATTGAAATCAGAATAAGAAGCTACTTTGTGTTGTAATCAGTGAAGTTGCCACTCATGCTAACAACCCCTTTAACTGCCTTGTTCTTACCTGTGCTTTTTTCTAGATGTCAGTTTGCTGCTAATGGGTGTAAGTAAATTAGATGTCTTGTACAGAAAGCTACTCCTCACTAAACTTTTCATCAGAGGATGGGGAAAGCCAGAGGATCTGAAAAGGTGACTTGCTATTAAAAAATAACAGCAAAAACAGTACTTAATATTAAAAGAAAAAACCCAACCCTTGTAGTATCAACAGTTGTTACTATCCTGTATGTAAAATACCAAAAGTGTTCAAGTTTGTTTTGTTCAGCAAATGATGTGTTTCCTTACCAAGGCAGTAACTGGATTTAAGAAAAGCCTTAAAGGGATTTGCTGAATGTTTCTGGTTAAGGAGGCTGCTCTTGAGAGAATGTCTGTCCAATTAAATTTTTCACTTACACATATATGATGACATACTTCAAACAGCATCTCTGGCAGTGTTTTATAAAAACCAAACTTGCTGAATTTCTGCAGAGGAATTGTTCTGTTTAGCATTAAAGAGGATCTTGCTATTTTTCTGTAACTTCCTAGTAAGTTTTAAAAGTGTAAGATTGAATCAGAAGTTTCTCTCATAGACCGAAGTAGCAAACTCTGTCTTTTTAGAAGTCTTGAAAATAAGAAAAGAAGTCTTGAAAAAAATTTGGTTATTTTTATTAATTATCATTAACACCTGGAAGTTCAGCACTTGTATTCAGTTTAAAAATGATGTGACAGAATGTATATATTCTGCATTGTGCAGTATTTAAATAGGAAATGATAAATCTGCATTTAATAAGCTGATTTTTACGTATTTGAAAATCCATGAAGAAAACTTAAAATACAGAAATAAAAGTTTGTGCACTGTGTCGAGTGCAGTTGAGTTATGGGGGGTTCAAGTGAAGGATCTGATCCAGAAATGGCACTTGGTTTGCTTTCTGTGTCTGTCTTTGGTTGATTTTTCTCTTAAGTGGCAGATTTTTATGCAAAATGAGATTGTTGCCTTTTTAGAAGGTTTAGTTTACTTTTGTAGGAATAACCAGGGATGTTGGGGTTTATTTTGATTGTAGCATTTCTGTACTATATTCCGTGTATGTATCCAAAATGAGACATTTTCATCTTATCCAAACTCTAAGTGTAATCTGAATTTTTATGGCACACCCTTGACGTGATGAATGTTGATAACCTAATGCGTTTTCCTCATTAGCAAGAGTGGAAATTCTTCAACAGATGGAAGACCTAGACTTCATTATTCTCCCAACTACAGAAAAAAATACATAAATGCAGTATTTTGGGGGGATTTAGTGTCATACCTGTGCCCTTATTTTCTCAGAAATAGTTAATGCCATTGCTGGACTCTACAAGAGTAGAGCTGGTTTTCATGTGATGGTAAACTGGATTTCTTTCCATCTTTTTGTTTTTTTCTGGTGTTGGCAGGGTGAACAGGTCATTCTTCTTACACTATTAGTCTGTACTTTCCCCCCAAAACTGTTCTAGTTGGTCAGATAAGGAATGAGCAAGTTATTCTTGGAGGAGACTGTTTAAGGTTGAGAGGGCCCTGTTCAAGACAAAGCTGACTTTGTTTCTTCAAGTCACTTGACACCTCATTCATTTGAGTTTTGAAAGTGCCATGAGGATGAAGATTGTTTGTAGTTTCCCTGTGCTGTCTTCTCTTGTGCTTAACTGTGAACAAAAATTGTCACTGTGCTCCAGTAGGGATTGGTTATATTGCAACGTGCAGCCAGTGCCTCTTGTCCTCTGGCTGTGCACCTCTGAGAGGAGCTTGGTTTGGATTTTCTGTGTGGCTCTGCAGCCTATTGAAGTAGCAGAAAAAAGCAACCAGATTTGCCCCTTTACTTTCTGTTCCCTGACAAGGTACCTGAGCCAGTTTTTTTAACTTAAAAGCATCCTTATAGACCTCCCTGTGGGAGCCTGATTAATCTGTGAATGGAAAACTGGCTTCACAACTTTTTATTTGCTTTGTGGCTTACCTCAGCTCCTGAAATTTTGTATAAATATGTCTTCTCTTTTTTTTAGATTAAAAGCTGAATCTTCTCTACTTGTTTCCTTTCAACAGAATATTTGAATTCAGAAAGATTATTGGAAACAGGGAGAAATGCCAGACGCTGGTTTCCAAAGATTACCCAGTGTTCATTGACAAGGTACTTAAAAGCAAGATTGGATGATATTTAACTAAGTTTATTTTCCTGTTGGTATACAAAAGTGAAGTAACTTTGTACTTACCAGGCTACTTTTATAGCAGAGAATGGAAGGAAGCTGGGAGACAGTGGCTGTGCAAATACAATTTTATTTTTTTTTCCCAGCAGTACACTAGTTGGGGAGTGGGATGTCAAATACTGAAACTCAAAAAATGTTCAAAACTTAGTATATGTTTAAAATGGGACACCATTACACTTTTGCTTGATTCCTGTAAAAGGTCATTTAATGAAAGCCAAGTTGGAAAGAAATGCTTTGGCTGTGTTAATAACAGGTATCCCTGTAGCTGAGGACTGGACCTCAGCTTTGGGCTTATTTAAGTAAGATTTTATGCTAGAACAAATTCTTCTACTTTTAGAGATTTGCTTTCAGAGCAAGTTAAACACTGATCTGATATACACTGCTATCATGCCATTCTCTCTGTAGGTTGAGGGGCAATCTGACTGTAAAATCCTTGAGGGGCACTTCATTTCCCCCTTGGCTCATTGTGTCCCAGGTATCCTGCCAGTCGAATCTCTTGTAGCAAGGTAAGGGAAACTAAGAGGTATTTCCTTTCTGAAATTAGTGCTGCAGAGAAATGAGAATAGTCTGTAAGTTTTATTGTGAAGCTAATTTGTTTTAGTGCAAATGATCTGTAAAGTATTTCAAAATGGGTTTTTTGGTAGTAACATGTTGAAATAGATTCTGATTTCAAGAGTGAAAATAAATCTTATTCATGTGATAGCTTCATCTGTGTATTTAAAAAAAAATCCACTAGCAGTGTATGACTAATATGACTTTTTGGGCAGTTTTGAGTGTAGAAATTACACTGCACAAAGCTGTGGAACAGCTTGGGTTTTTTGAAATTGTTTTTTCCCAACTGAGTGGGATGCTGGAAATGAGCCCCAGTGTATATGTAGCAGCAGAGGCTACTTGTATGAAAGCTTGTTACATAGTATTTGAAAAAAACCAGTCTAGCTTTCCTTTTACATTGAATACCGAAGTATGGCATATGTGCTGAAGTAGCAAGTTCATTTAATTGTAGCAAGAGACTGTTGCCTTTCTTACTTGGCAAGCCAGGAAAAAAAAAAGCATTCTCACAGAAAGCTGGGTGATCCCTGATAGTGCTGATTTCACACTAGCACTGCTTTGCAGTTGAGGATTTGATTTGGAAAGGGAGCATAATTTCTCTTTGCTTTAAGTTTTAAGCTAAACTGTCATGATGGATTTTTTTTTCCCCAGGTTTTGTTTGTTTAATAACTTAAAAATTAAACATAGAAGTTTGTCAGCCCAAGTCGATACTGGCATTGTAAGTTTTGTCAGTAATACTGGTTGGTGTTTTTATGTGGGCTTAAGCATGTGACACTAAGGAATGTGAGAAAAAGTTTGATAGTCGAGATACCAGTTCTATTCCACCTCTCCACTGGTGAGAGAAATAAATTGTCTGCTAACATTATTGGACTAATTAGTACCACACTGGAAAATACAATATGCTGGTTGTTTCCTTATCCGTGTTCTCTTACATCTCATAGCCAAGTTATAGTAACTGTTACTTTGGCCAGTATTGTGCCAGTTTTGAAATGCTGTACAAATTTCCCTTAAAGTGGTTGTGCGTTGTGTGAATGTTCTTCCTGAAGTGTGACACTGGTGTAGGTAACAGTGCTCCATCTTGTGGGGGAAATCCTAGTGGCTCAGAAGTGATTTCTTTTTTTTTCCCAGTAGTTAGACTACAAATAACTTAAGGAGCAGCAGAAGACATTAGGTGATGGTATTGGGTATGTAGGATAGTTTCATGGTGTTTTATGTTGGGGTTTTGATTTTTGATTTTTTTAATAATTTATCGCTCATCTTAATCTTCAGTTTCAGCTGTTGTGCCTTCAGGACAAAAGGAGCAATGCTGCTTAGGAGAGCTGGACATGCTTGTTTAGGCTGCTCTTTATCTGAAGTTCCATTTCTTTACTCTGCAAAATTTAAATTGTGATGATGAGGTAGTAGTCTTTTTTAGGAACATGATCTTGGCCCCTTTTCTTGTTTGGCCTTTCTTGTGCCCTATTTTCAGATTCCTTTGTTTGCTGAATGTGTTGATGAAAAATGATGTTGCTGAATTGCTGGCAGTTTGCCTGTGTGGGTTACAAATCCTTTATTATGTCTTTGGGGTTTTTTTTAGGTTAATTTCTCTTGATGCAGCTCATAAACAGATGTAGTTACTCTGCTAAAATGAATGTTTATTTCTCACAGATTTCAGTTCATCATACCCAGAAGATGGAATAGCAAGCACAGACCTGTGTGCATTCATCTAGCAGGCACTGGAGATCATGTGAGTGTTTAAAGTGTAAAATTGATTGTTACTGAGAAATGAAATAATCAGATTTTTGTCTTACATATGTTATTTGTACATTTTATCTTTAGCACTTCTGGAGGAGACGGACATTAATGGCACGGCCAATGATTAAAGAAGCCTGTATGGCTTCCCTGTTGCTAGAAAATCCTTATTATATCCTTTTGAGAAAACACAATAGTTATTCTTAGTGTTCTGTCTGACTTACCCCACTGGTAAAATCTATCTGTTACTCTTTGGGGGACTTCTCAGTGGATAGAAGGAAAGAAAGTATGACCATTGCATGGAACACAGTTTATATAATACGCTGCTCTTACACCAAGTACAGGATTTCTGATTTTTAAAAAAGTGTGTTCTGCAGCTTTTTCCTGTATTCATTAGAGTTGTGATCTGAATGATGTGAATCCTGCCTGACTGAAAACTCTGCATTCATTCTACACCATACTGTAGTTGTGGTATGGATCTGTTGATGACAGAAAAGAAAGTTGTCCCTCCTGCCTTCCCTTCTCCAATGCAATTCTTTGATACCTCAGGTGCTTCTGAAAATATTACTACTGCCACTTAAGATATGGAGGGTTTTTTAAATCAGATGAGGTTATGTCCTGTCATTTTCTATAGCAGTGTTTTTCTGTTTTATTAAATAGGATTTCTGGTTAAACCTTTTTCTTATCCATATACCTGACAACAGTAGAATGTTGCAAACTACATAATCAAACTACATTGAACTTGATTTAATGCCACTTAAACATTGGGAATTCAAGTTCCAAATTTCAATTAATCTGTGCTATTTATGTATGTGACTTTTTTTTAATGACCAGTTTGTATATAATCTTTATGCATTCTTTAACTGGAGTCTTTTACATGGCTGTAGAAAACCTAAGGATCAAATGTAAGTATTACTATTACATTTATGGATACTGTCTTTTGAAATACCAGGGATTTTTTTCTCTCAAGGAGCTGAAAGTTGTCTAAACTGATATGTTATTAAGAAAAAAAAAGACAAAGAATGGACCACTCATAACCTGCTAATGTGAAATTGTCTACTCTTTGCTACTCTTTGGGCTTTTTGTGTTAGGAGATGATAGAGGTCAGAAAAGTTTGCACGAGATGAACTTGCAGTACAGAGTGAGATGCAAACATGTTCTGTGAATACAAGCAAGTGCCATTTTATTTTCCTGATTCACATACAAATGCTGCAGTTATATTTAAGTGTGAATAATCTTTGGCCAGATAGTGTATTCCTTGTTATTTATATATGTATATATATATGTATAGCTAAGCTTTTGCTTTTCTAAGATATTTTAAGAATTTAAAGACATGTGAGTAAATCTGGTGTTGGTTGGTTTTCAGTCAGTGGAAGCTATGCAATAGTCAATATTTTACAAGATTTTTTCCCTCAGTCAGTTTCTTAAATGTGACTTTAGAAGCCTAAGTAGGCAGTCCTGGTTTTTGCTTTTCACATTTTCCAGGCCACGGAAATATTAACAGAATTCAACAGGAAATGTGTCTGAGGCAAAGCTGTAGTTTTAGTCTCCCAATGCTTGTTAACATCCAAATAGGAGTTGGTGTTTTAATCCTTTTTAATCCTAACTTGGACACTTAACATGAGTAGAAGACACAGGGAAGGGGATTTATGTAAGATTATAGGCAAATGACAGGAGAGTGTGTGTGCTGGAATGCATCCATTGGTAGGTTTATTTCCAGTTATTGATGAGCTGATGCAGAAAAGCAAATTTAATAACTCTGTTGTCAGTTATGTAGCATGTCAGCTTAGTAGATGCATGAGGTAGAGATGGATCCTTTCAAAGGGGGTGCTCAGTCTCATACCCCAGCAGGTAATTGTCACTCTTCAGTAAAGGCTTACACAGCAGCAGTGGTTTTAGTTAATATTCTGGTAACAGTGGTTAATAAACACAGCAGCTGGAGAGAGCTGAGGAATCTCATAACAAAGCTGTAGGAAGGAATCCCATTAGGCTGTAAAGGCTGGTGTGCAGCAGCTCTGTTCATTTCTGTGTCACTTCACAGCAGGCTTTGTCCTTGTGCTCCAGAGTGTCGCAAATGTGATGGTGGCATACTGGCAGGAGAGGCCAGGAGCCCTTTGTAACCTGACTGGGACACTGAAAATACACAGACCTCTCCCCACATTAGAGGCCTGTTAGTTTTAGAGTCTCTCTGATGATTCAGCTGAATTCAGCTACTTTTTTGTGTGTGTTTTAATGCTTTGCAGTACATTACCTGAATTCTCAGTACCATGACAAACTTGCACTTTAGAGCTTGAGTCTTAGAGTGCCACTGATGAGTGCTTCTAAAGCTGAGTACTGATTGCTCTTCATATGTTGTGTGCAATTTTTCAATGATGTAAAACAGGTAAATAAGAAAAAAGATAGTATATGTCTGGGACTTTATCACTTTGATTCTATTTCTAAAATGTCTGTTATAACTTTACAGGACAGAATATTACTACAAGTGAAGTGTTAATGTTGGTGATACTTGTTTCCAAAAGACCAGGCTGTTAGTGATATTACTTTAGAAGCTTAGCAGGTGTTTATTTCTAGTCCTCATTTGGATGAAAAATTACAAGCGCTAGAAAACCTGGGCTTGTTTTTTCTCCTGTTGAATCAACAGAAGTTCAGCTCCAAAATTCTCTGGGATTGTGATTAAGCTTTGTATAAAAGTATGTATAGAATGATGAGAACTGTCAGAGTCTAATCTTGGAAAATAAATCCTATATTTTCCTTTTCTGGGGAGAAAAGACGGTCATGTTTAAAAAATGTCTCGGACCTGTTTGTGATGGGAGGAGCTCTAATTCTAGAGTCGGCAGCTCTTTTGCACTGGCTAGAGAGAGAAGGCTATGGACCACTAGGGATGACTGGAATATCCATGGGAGGACATGTAAGCTTTTATATCTCGTGTTCCATCATTTCTGTTTTAACTTCTCATTCCATCATGTAGCATATGGGAGTCATTTCTTTTACAGTGTTGATCTCAGAAATACTTTAAAATAAACATTTAGAGTCATGAGAAACAAATTGTTGGCAATTCTCATGTTCTGTGGCACTGAATTAGTATAATCCTTAATAAGTACTGACAAATCATAGAGCCATCTCCTGGCAGGCTTAATAAGAATATAAACTTCTCACATAATTGTTTTTTTTCCACAAGGAGGGGGGTAGAAATGTTTTCTGAAAGAAAGTCTGCACTGATCGATTGCTAATTCTCCCTCTTTTTCTCCATTCTTCTGGTTTAAACCTTTGTGCTGTAATGCATTGTGTGAAATGCCCCCTCTTTTTAGGCATGTTGTAACTGAGGTGACTTGGTGTCAGTTCTGTTCTCAGCTCATCTCTTTTTCCCCCCAATCATTGGTGTTGATCAGAGATTGCTGTGGTGAGGTGGATAACATTTTCTGTATGGCACTGCATATTCAGACTAAACAAGCAGCGTATTAAATGCTTGAAAGATTAATAGTTAAAATATTACTGCTTGTGTCTTTGCAGATTGTGATGCATCTGTGAGACAGAGGTGCAAAGCTTATTTAAACAACATACCTCTGTTTGTTGTTAGGAGCTAAGTAAATAATGTTGGCAATTATAGTGTTTACTGAAAGGGAAATATTTTTCCCCTAAAGTACAATTTTATAACTCTAACTTTCTTAAATGTACAAAACACCTTTGATTTACATAAACATCACCCTGCTGAAGCAACAACTTTTGTGTTATTCCTTCCTTGGAATTAGTAAGCTGCATTAGTAAGCCTTCTCAAAATGGAATATGCAGCACTAACCATGCATGACAGTTCAAATGCTGTGGTAATAACCAAATTCTATATCCTGTACTAATTGTGATATCCAGCATGGGTATAGAAGGATGCAAGATCTGAGAAAAGTAGGTTTGGAAACTCCTTTGAAATTGTTTTTCTTAGTCCAGGAAGATAGATTTTTGGCTAGTCCTGACTTACTTGTAGGACTTCTGGCACAATTTAAACCAGTGAAATAAGTAATATTTGATGTTAATCCTCTGTAGAATGTGTTTTACAATGGAAGGTAAATTGATTCAGTTCTACTATTGGGGAGAGCTGGAACTAAGAGAAAAGAAGCCAGACTTTCTGGCTATCAGAACATAGATATGTGGTGTTCTTGTAATTTTTATTAATAAAAAATAATTGGAATAGAATTATGGCTTAGTTGTGTAAATCCATTTATTAGAACATCTGGCACAGACGTGGTGTTTTGTATTAAGGAGTTCTGTTAGAGCAATAATAAAATAAAACTTGTCAAGAACATACCATACAGGGAACTTCTGTACCTTGAACTTATTTGCTGTTTTTTTCTGGGATAAACAGAATGTTCACAAAAATGTGTTCTGAGAACTGATGTAAAAATAATAATTTAAAGAGCAGAGTCCACTTAACATGCTGGATTACTTCTCCTTCATATTTTGTTTCCACTATGCAAATTTTAGAAGTATAGAATTTTAATAGTCCTTCTCATAGATTGCCTTTGTTTTGCCTTAAGATAAACTTGCAAGAGCTTGATAAAAAGCTTTATAGATGTTTTTATGCTTTTAAACAACTAGTAGCTTATATTAATTTTACAATTGTTATGATAATTAATGGAATAACACTTATAATTAATGGAATATTTAGTAAATATTCCATTGGGAGTTCTTGCAACAAAACCTCATTCAGCCTTGAAATGAGTCCTAACCTGAGCAACGTTTATTGTTAGAAAAATCACTGAAGAACAGATTGCAACTTCTAAATAGGTGAAAGTATAAACAGCTGCCACAGTTCTAGACTGCTTTGGCACCGTGGATTTGGCAGATACTATATAAACAAAGCAGCTGAGGGTGAGAGTTCTTTTTACTCTATTGTGTATTCAGTATTAAAATATGTAATAAGTGCCTTTGATTCTAGATGGCTTCACTGGCAGTAACAAACTGGCCTAAACCATTGCCATTGATTCCATGTCTTTCCTGGTCAACAGCTTCTGCAGTCTTTACTACGGTAATGAAGGGAGATTTTTGTTACTGTATTCCATTGTAATCAGAAATGTAAGTTAAAAGCTTTGGGTTGGCCACAGGGGAGGTGGCTTTCTGTGTGCTGTGTTACAATATGTGCTTGTGCTTTGGTTGGCAATAATTCTAAGTGCTGTCCTGGAATTTGGGCAGAATTCCACTGGAAAAATAAGTCACCAGGGGAACAGATCAATTTTCTCTGTGTATCATTATTTGAGAGTGATCTCTGTGTTTTATTTGTATACTTAATGCTTTTATTTATAATCTCAGGGTGTGTTAAGCAAGTCAGTGAACTGGAGAGAGCTTGAGAAACAGTATTTTACACAAACTGTTTATGAAGAAGAAATCATTCAAATGCTTGAATACTGTGGAGTAAGTATAGTTTTTGCCCTGTTTGCTAGTATTTGCATGTGCAGATCTAACAGATAATGTAACCCCTTTTTATTTCCACTGAGAGTAGACAGTTGTGAGCTAAAACATACTTGCATGCTGTGTCCTTATGGTTTTGGTAAACTTCATCTTTGAAGGAAAACCTGAAAAACAAAGCTAATGTTTCAGTTGTGTGATGAGCATTAAGTGTAGTCCTTGCTGCAAGTTTTTCCTGTGACCACACTTAGTGCAATCTGTGACATAAAATGTATTCAATTGAAATTCTGATAACTTTTTTCCCCAGGATTCTTTGGTTTGTGACAGTTCTTTCTCAGATATCTTACAACAGGACAAGAGGAGCTAGGGTGGAGATAGTTACTTAAATACTTGCAATTTTTAATTCAAATAACTCCAAAACACTGATGGAGAAGACAAAATTAAAAGAAGAAGCATTTCAAGATGTTCAGCTTGTGTCTCCATAGTATTTAGAGGCAGTTGATTTTTCAGGCCTAAACCTAACATTAGATCTGCTCATATATGTTCATTTCTTTATTATTGTGCCATTTAAGCTTAAATGATGGTAATTATAAATTCTGAGTTTAATACAGAATGAAAAGTAAATGTGTTTGTATCATAAGCTAGCACATATATAAGTATTTCCTGCATTTTTGAAGCTGACAGAAATCTAGAATGAAATTATCAGTAAGTTATGGCCAGGATTTAACTGAGTGACTTGAAGGCTGAAAATAACAAGTACTGTGAGCAATGCTTTTTGTATCTTCTTTTCTTTTTTTTTTTAATAATGAGTTCATCTTAGAAGTAAGATTAACCATTAGTTTAAGGGAGACACCCTAAATAAATGACCCGTTGTCTTTGTTTAGACGGATTCTTTCAAGATGGGACAAGACTTTGTTAAAAACTTCCCTGAGAGTGTGGACAGTCTGGAGGATATGGATGTGACTTCCAGAATATTCAACCTTGAGTCCTTGAATACTACTGTATCTAAAGAAGCTGTTCACAGCTTTACCACAAATAAAAGTACTCTAAGTGCCTCTTCAGAAAGACTCTTGATACAAGATGCTCCTAAAGTGCAGTTCATAAATCAAACATTTTCAACCAGTAGCAGTAGCAATAAAAACTTAACCAGCCCACAAGGACACTGGATAAATACAAGAAGAAAGAGTGACACCTTACAGAGGGAATCCTTAAGGTTCATGAAAGGAGTAATGGATGAGTGTACCCATGTAGCTAACTTCTCAGGTATGTATCTCTTTTGTATCTATTGGAAAACTGAGTAAAATACAATGGAAGGAAAGGTATTTTCTTCATTCTCCATGTGTAAACCTGCTGGCCCTTTAGCTGAAATACAGAAATGTTAGGAGCATTATTCAGTAATGTCTGTTTACCACTCCATTTCCTGATTGTTTTTCTGTTCCTTCCTGATGGCCAACCAGTGACAAAGTGAATTAAAAATTTGCTTTTCAGTATCTGCTCATTTCTCCTCTGCCTTGCTGTGGCTCTTCTCGGATATGAGTTAATGCAAATCTGTACTATCTAACAGAACAAAACACCTGTGTGATGTGAGTAACACCTAGAACTAACTAATCTATTAATAAGATGTTTCAAGTAGGTATCATAAGGCAGAAATCTCACCTTGACTTCAGATAGAAAGTAGCCTACCTAGCTGAGAACCAAGCTTGAATGACCCTGCTGGATGAGCACGAGCAGTACAAACAGGCAGAGCTGCTGGGCCGGTGCAGTGTGGTGGTTGTAGAGTTTCCCAGGACAGGCACAGCATGTAGAGGGAGCTGTAGCACTGCCTGCCTTGGCGTTTAGGACAGATCCCTCAAGGGCCTGCCTGCAGCAATGTGCCTGCTTCCTAGAGCTGCCTGAAGTTCTGCTGGAGTGGAGTCCTGCAACTCTTTGTGTGGCAGTCCATTCAGACAAGTGGTTTGGCTGTGCATGTACCTGCTTTGACTGCTGGCATTTAGTAATGCACTGGTAAACGTTAAAATAAAATGTAAAGGTCTCTACACCAGTGTGGATTTCTTGACTTGGATCACTGCTGGCCAGGGATGGTTTGTAACAAGTACTTGTGAAGCACTTTCCTTAAAGCCTTCAAAGTTATTTCAGTAGACAGAAAAAGCCCTTTAAGCTTTAGTCTCAGTTCAAACGTTCTTGTTTATCTAGACTTACTCAGGTGTCACTTGGTCAAAGCACTGACCTTTCTTGAAACTTGAGAGGATCTGTGATGCTCAAGCACTTGACAAAGTGATGTAGTCCTGTGTGTCAGGAGTCTCTTAGGTCTTGTCATGCCTAGGAGATGTTGCATCCCCTGCCAGGATATCCTTGCAGTGTAGCTAGAGAGGAGCTGTTCAGAAAATAACATTCAGATTTTATGGAAATTGGAATAGAAGACTAGAATCTATCTTAGCATTGCATATTCTCTAGACATGATATAATATGAAAGAAGGAAGGGTCTAAATCATTTGTGACACTCCATTGCCAAACATCTTGGCCGGTCACTCTAACATACCACATAGAGTTTCTTGTTGAAGAGAGAATTGTTTTGTGTTCAACATCATTTTGATATTGTTCCTGTTAGTAATCTGGTTGGTGCAATTTTGGTTGTGGGTAATAAATATATACGAAAATATGTTAGGATTTTTATGTTGCAACTAAACCATGTGGGAAACAGAAAAGAAAGTGAACATATGCTGCACTTTGTCTGACCTCTCGTATGAAAAGCTGGGGTTTTTCCTTTTCTTGAGGAAAAAAATCATATGAAGCTCCTACTCTGTTGAATTTCATAGTACTTAACCTGAAAAAAGAGATCTCAAAGAACTGACATGAATGCTGTAGAGTTTTGTTGGTAAGAGGAAAGATGATTCTATCATTCCTCAAAGACTTGTGAAGTGTTCTGCTTTAGGGGAGGAAAGGGGAAGGATTAGTTTGTTTTTCTGCAGAGGGCCTCACTACTGTAACATCAAAAATGGGATCAGTTTTGCTGGAGCACTTTAGAACTTAAAATGTTATTAAAGCTTAGAACAATTTAAATTTTTTTAGAAATAGTATTTCTACAACAGAAATCTCAGCTGTCATGTGTCTGTTTCTTACCTTAGCTGAATTCAAATCTGATGGGTTGTTCTTTAGTTCCAGTTGACCCAAGTTTAATCATAGTTGTCCAAGCTAAGGAGGATGCATATATTCCTCGGACTGGGGTGCGCAGCCTCCAGGAAATCTGGCCAGGGTGTGAAATTCGGTACCTGGATGGAGGGCATGTCAGTGCCTACCTCTTCAAACAAGGACTCTTTAGGTAAGGGGGACAGGAAAGTTTAAAAATAGTCCAGATTTAATTAAAATGTAAGGTTGGCTACAAATGAGTAGTGCTTGTATGAATCCTTGCCGTAGTAATTTTAGGTGTTGACTTTCTCAAGACAGTTACATAAATCAGTTACATAAATGCAGTTGTGTTTTTAAAAAGTTAAATCCTTGTGCCATTAATTTTAAAATGTAAGGAATTGGTAAGACTCTACATCCCATTTAGGCAGTTTAAGCAACAATAATAACCAATAGCACTATGTTGGGTCAAGGTATACTGACCACTAGTTTATTGCTCTTTAATACTTGAGCCTTATTTTTATGGTAACTGCTCTAAAATTTTAAGTAGTGCGTGTCTTTGACCCATTTTCTGATGTGTTTAAGTAGAAAACTCCTAACGTGCATTTAAAGTTAGGAATGAGTGCCACTCATTCCTGAGGCATAAATGTATTACTGGATTTAAGTGAGAGATCCCAGAAATAAAGGAAGGAGCAAACACTACCTGATACCACGTTTTTATTGAATGCTGTTTTGTAATTGTGAAGTTAGCTTTGTAAATATATGGAAATACACCCCTTTTATCTGCCCTTTCCCAAACGATACAAATGGCTTTCTTTTTACCTTGTTTCAGACAAGCAATTTACGATGCATTTGACCGCTTTCTTCAGAAATACACCGTTTGAGAAACCTTCACAATGCTTTCCAGCTGATCTCCTTTGTGATTCAGCTTCCTGGAGCTCATATGTGGAAAACAAGCTGCTTGCACCATTGAGTAGATGGTCAGTGACTTTGGCTGCTGTAGGTGACAGTTACCAGAAATGGTGAAGGACCAGCATTCCTGTCCTTTCAAGCCAGTGCCATTGTGACACAGCCCTTGGCATTCCCTGGGGAAAACCAGCAGCACCGTTTGGCCCCGCAGGGGTGGGACATTGTACTTCATGTCATGGATTGAGTATTCTTGGAATTCTGACTAAATCCTGAATTGTGTGCCAGTGCAAAACAGACCAATCTAAGTATTGGGAGAATGTAAAACGTGCTGTAGGTCTAAGCTGCTCTCTTGTATTTAGTGTGTTAGGTTTGTTCCAGGTACCTTGGTTTGCTCCTGCTTCCTTGTGCCCTTGCTGTTCCTGTTGTGTTGTACTCTGGCTTTGCCAGCACTCAGCCTCTTGTGGTTGTCACTGGTTTTCTCTTCAATTATGTATTGAAAATGAGCTCTAATAGGAGGGGCAGTATCAAATCTTGCAAAAAGAGACTTTGACAATTCAATGAAGAGTGAGAGAGACATGTTTTCGTTCAATACATCCGTGTTTTTCTGCCACTGAATTGAACTGTGCCATTCCAGAAGGATCATGTAGCAACTCATCAATTAGGTTCACAAAACTGGGATAAGTGAAAATTAAGTGTCTGGTTATTAATTGTTTACATGAATTCAGTTGGCTAACATAAACTTCTAGATTTTTTTAATTTCAGAATGCTAGAAGAAATAGAGTTTTAATCACTTTATAAGCAGTGGCTGATTCTACTCAGCTAAATCAACAGCAAATTATATGGTGCTATAAAGACCTGCTGGAAATACTTCAACAGAGGTCCTTTTTAAAGTGCACTCAGCGCTGACATGCAACGTACAATTTCACTGTATAATTTTAAAAATACCTGAGACTAAAGGTTATCAAAACAGTTAGGTTTGCTCCTCATTTTTCATCTCTTGTCTTTTTTAATCATATGGAAAATAAAGAAATTTTGATTTCTGAACACATTTGTTTCCTCCTTTGGGATCAAAAATGCCAACAAAATACAGTAGAATAAAAGGTTCTCATATAGTGGCTGTATTTCTCCATGTCTTTTTTTGTGGTAATCTCCTGAAACATTCTTTTAAAGCCAGTTTGCAGAGAAGTTGCAAACTGAAACACTTCAATATTAATTGTAAATATTAATAATACAGGTTTACACTGAAACAAACTGAAGAAACAGCCATTTTTCAGGATATGTGACTTGTGCACCTTTCCAGTCATTTGTGGTCTCTGTAAAGGTTTTTAGTGGGCAGACTGTGGAGCAAACAAAGCTCAGTGGGTATGTTTCCTTGAGGTTTAGTCTGACACACAGGATTAGTAACTGGGAAGAAGTCATGGTTTATTTGAAGATCAGGTATGTTCAGGTCAAACTGAAGAGCAACAATTCTTAATAACCCAAATTATTTAACATATAAACTTCCTGAAAAAGCAGAAGTTCTAATCTTTCAGAGGTGAAATGGGTTCTTTCAAGTGGTTTTTCATGATTTCTTTGGACAGTATTGGCTTTACATATATTAGGAGCAAGTGTGAAGTGACTAACACATTTAAATACAGTAAAACACCAAATATTGGAGGGTTTGAATTCAAACAAGTTTAGAAATTTAAAATTGAAGGCTTGAATACTGTACTAAAAGATGTATGGGGTTTACAGTTTACAAGCTCATTCATCAGTTAAGAATGTTTTACAAGACCACTCTCTGCCGTTCAGCAACTTTTGTAGCTCTCACATTTTAAATGTAATTGTCTGCTTTGTCCTGTTTCTGTTGCAGCTATGAGAAAGGGAGATGGTTGGTGGCAAGGGAAAGGGCTTGAATAAATGCAAGAGAGAAAAGAGATTTTGTAAAGGCTGGGAGTAAGCACAAAAAAAATCAACTATGCTACAAAGTATAACATGCCAAAGTAAATATTTTCAAAGCGCACAATACTGGGAATTACACAACTGATGGGAACTTGACATCCCTGAGGTTGGTGTTGGATGGGATTACTAACAAGGTTTAACTTACCAAAGGGGCACACTGTTCACAGATCAAGATTTAGGCCAGTGCCACTCCTGGCTGTGAGGGTGTCATTTGGGACAAGGAGTGAAAGGCTGGTTTCTGACAAAAATGAGAAATCACTCTTTGCTCTGTTGCCAAATATGAAAGCCCAATAAGCATATTTCAGAATTTTCTCAGAATAACAAAAAGGAAAAATGAGCTCTGGTCAGTTATCAGACCCAGGTAGCTATTAGCTGCTCTGTGAAGGGAGGATTCTTGCTGTGGGCATATTTTTAAGCTTTGAAAAAATGACTTTTTAAACAAGATTTTAAGGTTAAATCCTAAGAAAGCATAAATAATCTGTTTTGATGTTAAATGAGAATGTGATTTTAATCCAGCAATTGCATGAGAGAAATACTGGAATAAGGTTCCTGCATTAAATCTGTGTAGCAAGTAAGCTATTCTGTATGTCTTAAATTAATTGTAAAACTGGCCTTGGTAGGTTTTTGGTTTTGAAGTTTTTCAATAAAAGTCCTAAAAGACCCAGTTAGATGTGAGGGGTTTTTTTTCTTTCTTATTAGCAGGTGTTCAAAGCATGTCTCGCTGTCATTCTATAATCCTTTTTATTCCTACTAGTGCTGTTGGACACGGAGAGCAGTTAATCTACAGGACATGATAAAAGCTTCCCATAACAAACACTGCTATTGCTTTGATGTTTTTCTACATGCAATACCTAGTAAAGCAAAGCAGCTTGTATCAGCTAATTAAGATACCGTTGTGATTCCAATTTTATACTTGCCAGTGCCCCCATTGTGCCAGAATTTCCATGACTTATTTAAAATCCTTTCTACTTTTAAAAGGGTCCAAAATACGTACAACTCGTGGCTGCTGTGTTCCAAGCAAGGCTGTGCTGCACCACACTGAACTTGGAGTGGGTCGTTGGCTTTGTCTGCATTGGAAAGGAAAGGCTCAGGGCAGAGTGAGGTGTTAAATGTGGTGTGTTATCCAGGAAGATCTCAGGTAAACTTTGGTGTTTTGTTCCCATGCTTCGTTTCTGGCACCTGAGTGCTCGATCGTGTTCTGGAACAGGACACACCTAATAATTGTCAAATGGAGCTTTTTGTCATTTTTTTTTTCCCAAGGCCAAAAAAAGCCCCCAACCAACTCAAAAGGGACAGCTCAGGAGGGTTTTTTTAGGGAGGATAGATCACTTGTGTTTTATTACTCTAGGAAGCCTGCAGAAAGGTGACATTATATGAAGGAACGGAGTCCTGTTGCTTTTCCTTACTGGAGTGTCATACACGTGTCTGGAGACACTTGACAGTAGAAAAGTGGAAATCCTTGGGTCCTCTGAATACTCTTTGGGCTTGGTAGCTGCTAACACTTTTAGGCAGCTAATTGGTTGGTTGTGGGGTTATTTTAATGTTGATTTAATTACAGTTGGTCGGCAGGGAAGTTTCCTTATCTGAAACTGTCAGGTTCTCTGTCAGCTTGGCTGTGATGATAAGTGACACAGTATGAAAAGGGACGTTCTGTATGGTGTGTAGCCATGTAATTCCTCATGAACTGTTATGTGAGTAAAATGCTGCTCTTTTATGCAATCCTGTAATTTGCAGTGTTTCCTGGTATGCTTGGATGCTTACACATGAGATAAAATATGAGTGTTAAAATGTGAAGTATCTCATAAAGATTGTTATTCTGTTGTGGTGTAAATCAATCCCTTTGCCAAATGTATTTTAAGTACCATGCTCCTGAGAGAGGTTTGCCAGAGAAGTCTGACTTGCATTGCTAGGAAGTAACAAGAGGAATGATACAGAGTGGACAAAGTGTTAAGGATGAGTATTAGCAACTGTAAAAGCTTTTTATATCCAGTTCATCCCCAGTCCATCCCGCTCAGGCTACAGTAAGACATCCTACCCCGGAGTCAGCAGAACAAGGATGGACAAAAACTTCTGACCACATTACTGGTCACCTTTAGGGCTTTTTTTCCCCCCACATAATTACCCCTCAATCAGTTCCTTGCTTTTTTCCTGCTCTGTGCAGGTTCCTGTGCTGCAATGTTGTGGTGTTCATCTGCTCCCTTATCCCCTGACACTTGTGTGGGAAAAAGAGGAAGCAGGAGGTTACTCCCCTTCTTACCAGTGACCTACGTAGGGCCTCTACTTTCATATCACTCTAATCTCTGCTTAACTTCTGAGTTTGGGAAACCAAACAAAAGATACTGAAATGGTTTTCAAAAGGCAGTGTGACTGATACTCCTGTTGCCAGGAATGTGTGCAACTGGCCTGGTTTTGATTAGTGAACTTATGGCATCCAAAACGATCGAGACCTTGGTGTCAAAGAAAAATGCTTCAAAGGGTTTGAAGATTTGCTGTCATTTTAATCGTTCTACCTTTTTTCTTCTTTATTGATATAAATTTTAAAAGAAAGAATACATGTGTCACTTTTTGTACAGTAAGTGCTTAGAAGCACTAGTGATTTTTTTTTTCTGTTTATGAGAAGAGAAATTCCTGCAATGTTTGGAGCTTAAATCTGCAGAAATGTGCATTAAAGGATCTACATGGTTTGCTCCTGAAGCATAACAATTGTAGTAGATGTTTTAATTTCAAGGCTTTACAACAAAAGGTCATTAATTTTCAAATAAAACAACAAGCACCTGGGGTTTGTGGGGTTTTTTTGTCTGTTTGCTTTTTTTAAATGGGACCGGCCTGGCCTTGCCTTCCACCAGGTGATCTGATCTGCCCACAGTTCCAGACTAATCATAAAAATGTCTCAGTGCCTGAAGTGTCAGCTATGATGGGCATTTGTTGAGTGTTTGGTGGGTTTGTGGATTTTTTTTCTGATGAAGGGGTAAAACTGCACACAATCTCATTAGAGCAGAGCATAACATTACCCCAAACACAACAGGTTTTTTTCCAGCAGTTTTTTACTGCTGAAAAAACAGGAAATTCGGCTACTTGTGACACTACTTCAAAATATTTGACTAGCTTTATAAGAACCTGTTGGAGAATTTGCTTAGTTCATTAAAGAAGTGTTAGCGTTTTTTTTTTTACTGCCTTTTGTAAGGAAAGGATTAAAACATGGCCAAGAGACTGAATGAAAAAATCGAGAGAGGAACGGGTGCCTTAAGGTGTAATCAAGGAGAACTGTGGGAGCACTAGGAGCTGGCAGAGAGGGAAAGGGGTGATTAGATGTCATGCTGTGGTGGCTTTCCTCACCCTGGGACCACAGTGCTTCTGAGACAATGCAGTGGGCAAGAGTGGGAATAACCTCCCAATGACTCCAGCAAGTGTTGTATGAGTGCTCGTGCTACTGTGAGATGATTTCTGGGAGATCGTTGGCAGGAAGTAGAAATGTAGCAGAGAGATGGTGTGATGGTGATGTTACCTGTCTCGGAATATTTCAGTGATGCGGGATTCCCTCACTGCTGCGACTCCAGCACGTTCTCATGTGCCTGTGGAACGTGTTCTCCAGGCTGTGCCACTGTAAGTGCTGAACCACAGAAGTCCCCTCCGCATCAACGTGTGCACCCTCCTGCTGCGTACTGACACCCCCGTCGTGTTGGACAGGTACGGCCAGGCCTGTAGAGCTGAAATGTCCCAAAGGCCCTGGAAAACCGCCCGGCCCGTGAGGTCACAGCGCCCGGAGAGCCCCGGGTCCCTCCCCCGGGCGGGCGGGGCCGGAGCGGCTCCC
>WEIV01012632.1:23352-64736 GCA_013390005.1 Calyptomena viridis
CGGGGCGGGGAGCGCCGTGCTGGCTGCGGGGCCGGCGGCCGCGAGTGGTCTGGCGGTGACCTCCGGCCACCATGTGTTGGCGGGTAGGGCTGGTTACCTACTCGTCTTGATCTGCTTCTCTTTAGAAATATTACTTTGCCTCGGCTCTTTTTAGGCTAATTATTATATAGCAAGGCCCCCGGAACGATCCGTTACTTGGTTTTGGTTTCCAGCAGATTTGGATCGTGGAGGCTTTAACGTTGACAAAAGCAGGCAGTTTGCTTACTGTCGGGATTCAGCTGTTCACGTGGAAAGAGCGAGAGTAGCCACGGTATAATTTTCTGGCCTTTAATCACTACATGTAAGATAAAGCTGATTTATAGGCACCACACTGACTGAACAGGCATATGGCTTTACAACGTCGGTCATCAAAGACCCGACTCGAAATTGTCGGGCTTTATGCTTAGGCTAGCAAAGAGTTCCTAGAAGTCCGCAGCTTCTGGGAGTGTTGTTCTTGACTGCAAGTGAACTGCTGACCTCAAAAGAAGTATTTCAACCTGCGCTCCTTGAAAATTTCAGTCTCAGCACTTGCTCCTGAATACACCTGACAAACCTTTTTGTGATCTCACACTCACTTTTATGCTTGAATTAAGCGCCTACTTCATGCACAAAGAGAAATATATAATTTATAGTTTTAAGTATACAGGTCATACAGACAGTGACCGTGTTCCAGACCACAAAATCTCTACTTGCCTGAAGAACAAACTTTTGGCAACGTATCCATCTTTATCCTGGCGACTGTTTTGTGTGTACTGACGTGCTCATAAGTACCTGTTTATGTGGAGCTTCCACAATCCAGCTTGCTGGGCAGCAGCTTGTGGTCTGCTCCATGCACAAGGAGGACTTGTCACTCATCTAATAATGAGATATCAGAAACATTGGACAAGCTGCCTTTGTTGCATTAGCCCCTTGTGTTTCACCTCTGTAAAGTTTACTTTTCCATTAAAGATAAAGCACACAAATAGTTGTTGCAGGAAGGAGGAGGCAGTGAGTTCATGCACGTGCATTGTGTACTTAATTGGATGATTTTGGCAAACTTTAATTTTCTTCTACAAAAAGTTGTGCTTATCATACTGAGTAGTTGCACTAGAATATATTTTTCAGTGTGTAATTGGGCAAAGAAGGGAGCTGGTGGTGGCATTGGTGAAAACCACATACCAGGGTGTGTGTTTTGGTTTGACCATCACTGTGAGGAAGCCACTGCTCTTTCTTTTACAAAAGACAAAGCAGGTGATCTTTGCTGGCTGTTTGAAGGAAGGAATTGCCGTGTGCCTCCACTTGCAACAAGAGATGTATTTTGAAGTAACTACCTGCACGTTGGCAAAGCAAAATCTGTCACATTAAGCCCTTATGAATGTTGTAGTATGGAAATTAGTCATGTGAAATAATAAGTAGATGAGCAGAAATATTACTGGGATGGAATGTAAAACTATCTGTAAAGAGGATAATAAAATGTAAAAGAATCTCGCATCAAAGTAGTGACTGAATCCTGTTTGACTTGTTGATCCTGGCTTAATTTGTTGAAAGTTTCAACAGATGTGCATGTATGGTACATTCAGTGATAGTGACACACTTGAGAAAATTAACCCTAGCCTATCATCTTTGCACTTTCAATTCAGTGTGGTATTATTTGTACTAGAGGCAAACCTGTGTCTTGTTATTGAAACAAACTGTAAGGTCACCAGACTCTGGAAGGAAAATGTAATGTAAAAGACTTAAAATTTGGCAGAAGAATTTGGTCAAAGTGTTGTTACTATGACCTGTTTTAGTTTTTTCTCAGATACGTTAGTAGGTTTTAATAGTGACAGTAAACCAAACACCCAGTGCAAACATACTTAAATTGTTCTTGGTGTGTTTGTTTTCACAGTGTCTCTGACTAGGCCTTTCATTAAACTTCCCTTTTAAGCAGAATAATTTCTAAATTATTTAGCTACTTTTACATCCTAAACCGTGCTTAACTCATGGAGAAAGACTCTGTCAGTATAAAGTTGCTAGTGAAATTAATGGGCTAAGCATTGGAACAGGCTGCCCAGGGAAAGGGTGGAGTGTCAATGCCTGGAAATGTTCAAGAGATGACTGGACATGGCATTTAGTGCCATTGTTTACTTGACAAGAAGGTGTTTGGCCAAAGGTTGGACTCGGTTACCTTGGAGGTCTTTTCCAAACTTAGTGATTCTGTGGTTCTAGTGCTGGTGATTGTGGATGGAGGGAGTTAAGTTTGGCATGGGCTGTCAAATGATGAAAGGTGCTTCTGGGACCTGCCTTCCTCCCCTCATAGTACCCAGCCAATATATTGCAGTAAGTTTTCAGTTCTTCAGGCTGAAACCAAGTTACCCATCCTCCCCATGAACTGCCCGGGATGAAGTTGTTGAAATAATTTTATTTCAAAAGTTCTCCCACTTCTTTGTTTGATGAAACCTCAAGCATTGCCATTTTTGTAAGGTTGCAGAAGGGAATCTGAATGACAAGTCTTCATGTGATTTGCATAGCTCATGTGGGTCTCCAGTGAATTAGCAGATAAGTATACAAAAATCATTCATGAAATTTATGAAAATATTCAGCGAAGAAAAATACTTGTGCTGCTGAAGTGGTTTAAGCAGGTTTGCTTCCTAGTGTGCTTCAATGGTGTAGTTAATTAAAATAAGTGCATGCTTCTTTTATTTTGTATCCAGTTTGTCTTTCTTCATTGTGTTTATTTCTGGGCATCAAAGAATATATTTTATCTGTTTGATGGTTTGGTAGCAGAACCAGTTCACTGTAGTGCTATTGTGTAAATTAATTTGCTTTAGTCTGATATCAAAACAGGTTGTGAAAGTACTGTTTAGTAAAGGTATACTGTGTTGATAGGAATAGCAAGCTTGGGGTTAGTAAACTCGTAAATTATCTGATTATCAGATTTTTTGGTCTATCCAAGGCAGATATTCTCACTAATTCTTATGAATTCACTGAGTCTTTTAGTAACAGCTTCTAAAAATTATTCAGAGAACTCTCAGAAGGTACAACATAGACGGTTACCCCAACCCTGAAAGAATTAGAAGCAAAGCTGCTGTCTGTATTTTAGTTGTATATAAGAGCATGTGTAATTTTGTATGGTAGGTTTTGGGGGTTTTGTATCTAAACTGGAGACCTGTTATGAGACAGAAACTCACCTCTCTGTGTTCTAACGTGTGCTCCCTTTAGACTGTGAAAACTTGTGTAGAAATTGAGTCACAGGTCACAGCTTTCTTTGAAGAAACTGAGAAAAAAGCACAGTGAGAAATGAAATGCGAAGAAAATAAATAGCACAGTGGTGAATCAATCATGTATTGTGGAGTTTTTTCCCCTATTGCTCATTGTATTGAAAAGCTGTCTGAATTTGAACAGTGGAAAGATGCAGGTGTCGTAACTCACTGCCTTGGCTGGTTGTTCAGATGGGGTGGAGAAGGCCAATCTAATGCAGTTTTTGCTATAAAATGCTAGAACTATTGTAGGACAGGATGTTAGCATAATAACTGGGATTTTTTTATTACTTCCAAGACTCTTGGCTCTAAATTCGTGCTCTAGATTTAAATTGTGATATTCTCCAAGGGATTATTGTGTCACATTTGAAATACTTTCACATTTATCTGTTAAAACAATAGATTTAAGCGTAGCTTGCCTCGCTTAAAAATGGAATACACTGTCAAGTTTCAAACTGAGCATTGAAAGGAAAATATACAAGTTGAACTGGAACTGTACAGTTTGTATTTTTAAGCTTCTGTAAAAGTAAACTATTTGCTTTATTAAAGATATCCATTTAATAGGTCATACCTGTTTAAAATATGCACCTTCCTGAAAATGAGCAGCACCTTAAACTGTAACTTAAACTAAATATACAAGTTGAACAAACACTTCAGTTTTGAAGAGCTGTTTTCTGGGTGCTTTCAGCTGCCCCCTGAAGCACTTCTGGTATTTATGCAATGTTGTTCCTTCACAAAAGGAAACACACGTGCAGTCCAAGTAAAAATAAAACTTGAATGTTGTCTAGAGACTCTTACAGCATAAACTGTGCTTGTATCAAAATTGGAAAGTGTTCCACCTATTATGAATAGACTTTTCTTTCAGAAGAAATTGGCAATTTCGTCCCTCCCTTTTCATCAGAAGAAATTAAAGACGAAAGAACTTGCTGACAAGTTATTTGCAGAGCTTCAAACCATCCATTCTGAGTGTACTGTGGGTGTAGTTTGTCTGCCCCAAACCATCCATATGCCAAGTGTAATTAGTCTTGTCATCAGTGGTACTTTGGGGATACGTCTTCCGTACCAACTTTGCACCTCTTATCTCTGCACAGCCATCCAGTCTGCTTTCCTTCTCTATTGCCATTGTCCCAGAGGATTGCTGCAGTTTTGGTGGTTCCAAAATTCCTCTTTCATTTTTCAGACCTGTCATTCCATGTGTCTTGACATACTGCACTTGACATGTTTGCACAGCTGGGGCTTTGTGCACAACATACCTCGTGTTAGGCTGTGGTCTTCAAAGAGGCTTGGAAGAACCATCATAAAAATGGCTTTGAAGGCTGATTTCTGTTTTCTTGTGGGTGGCATCTCTACTGGATATACTCCAGTGATTGAAAGATGATCATTGGCAATTGAGCTGCCTCATCCTTGACTTTATTTAATTTCTCCCATACCCTCAAAACTCAGCTGAAACCCAGCAAGTGAATCATTGTAGATAACTGAATTCTTTTGTCAGCACAACGTGCCACTACTGAACAGGTTCCTCGCAGCATATGACAGAATAAACTATTTTAATACAGTTAGGTTGGAATTAACAAGTTTATTTGGAAGGGGTTGTTGAGTTCTGCTGGAGCAGTGTATTAAAGGTTCCATTTCTGGGTACCCAACACTGTTATGTCGTGTTGAAGCCAAACCCTGGAGTGATGTTAAGCAGAGAGCTTTTATCTGAACACACTCTAGAGTAAGTTTTGCCTGAACAGTGGCTTTAGGCCTGTTCATGACAACAGAACAGATGTGACCTGGGTAAAACCTTTAAGTGATCACATGTTAAGTTCTTTTACTCTCCCACCCTCCTTTTTTGTTTTTTGTTCCTCTTCTCTTTCATGCTTCACACTAAAATTTGACTCCCATGTGTTGAAAGCCCCTGAAAGCCAGCCAGGAACGACCTGTTAAATTTGTTTTTGAGCATGACTGTGTTTAGGAGGACAAGGAGCTCCGTGGGATTGTTGTCAAGTAGGGAAACACAGAAGTGTGATAAGCTTTCAGGCCTTTGAGTTCAGAAAGGACATCATCAGCCAGGTGCTGTGTTGCCTAATAATAGTTTTCCTTTTGTTTAGTTTGCAAATGCATCTTCCAAGTCTTGGGTTACTCCATTCAGATAAGAGAGATTCCTTAAAACGAGTCGGGTCTCATTCTGCTCTATTCACAAAGTGCAGCAGCACTGATTGTTGTAGGTTGGAATCCCTTGCTACGCCCTGGTGACACAGAGCAGAAGTTCTGGCAGAGCAGTTCTTCAGCTGCAATTGAAGTAAAAGTTCTGTGAGATGGAAAAAGGGCTTCAGGAAGGTAATTGGGCAGAGATGGGTGTTTCCAGCCAGCCATGGCCGGTCAGTTTACCTGTACAGGTAATTGGCAGTTCTCTTGAGAAAATTACAAATTTGTTTGCTGCTCCACCTTCACAGTCATTTGTCTTGTAAAGGGCCATTAGTTTACTATTGAATGACGAGTGAAAATTAGGATTACACAGTCGTCTTGCGTTTCTGAAAGCTCTCAGTCTAAAGCTGCTGGAGGTTGAATGACACGAAAGAGGTAGTTTGGGGGGGGTGTGTTTTGTCTTTGTGCCTGTCCTACAGATCTGCTTTTTAAAACAATCTGCTGGTCAATGGTGTGGCCACGGTGATCAGGGTTCACTGCATTCACATTGTGTCAGCTGCACGTAACAGATATGCGAAATATAATGTATATAACTATAAATGTTATTAAAATTTACAGCAGTATGGAATATGCATTGGTTTGTGCTTCTCACATCTGCAGCATGTTCCAGGAAGCAGCCAGAGAGGCTTTTCCGAGTCACTGGGGCATGAGGGTGGGGTTCCCAGTGTGAAGCTGTGATAAGGAAGATTAGTCACTGGATGTGAAAGAGATAAGGGCTGAGGAGGTGATGTTATCCCTGTATAAAATAATCCACTAGTGATTTTAGTCATGTTCAATGTTTCAAGCTTGTCTTGTAATAAAACGCTGAATAAGAAATTTCAAGGAATGGTCGTGACCATTTCTATACAGAAAACATGCATTGGGAGAACCAGGCCTTAACAGAAGAAGTTGAGAGATCATTTCCTCTTAACTCTCTGTTCTAATGTCCAAGAAAAACTGCCAGATTCTAATGGATTTTCTTCCCCTGAAGTCCCAATGCAAAAAATTAGAATGCAAGTGAGAAGAATAGGGAAAGATTGCACAGAATAAGATCAGATTCATAAGCAAAAGAGTAATTGCACGTGTTAAGACATTGGAAGTTTAAATAAACTTTTTTTCCCAATGTAGATTATTGATCCTAGATTGCTGGGCCAAATAACATTGCTTATGAAAGAGTTATTTCCAATCATTATAATAATTCCTGGTAGAAGTGTGATAGATTCTTGCTCAGGAAATCAGATGGTATCATTATTGTAAAGTTTAAACCTTAACTTAGGATGGTTCTGAAAATGTGCCAGTGTCAGCTTCATTGCAAATGGTCATATTTGTCATAAACATGGCCATTGTGGAATTTGGGCATTAAAAATTATCAGTCTTAATGTAGTTTTATAGTAATTTTCTCTTAATATTTTCTTCTTCTTTTTTTTTTTTTTTTTTTTGTTTGTTTTGCCTTGATTTTGAGCTATATGGCTAACTTGATTTGGCATTTGAGTAATTACTTATAAAAGGAAATTACTAGGAACTTGGGAATATGAAACTGCTATTTTTTTCCATGCTTGCATCATTCTAGATTTCATAAATTAATTCTGTTGTATAAATATAGGTTCTAATAGGAGAACTTCTTAAATGTGTTTCAAGGATTTATTTTCTCTGCTGCTTCATAGGTTAAAATACCAGCAACTTGAGATAGTCTTGACCCTATTAGCTGAACAAATGCTTAACTCTGGTGTTAGGCAGTATCTTGTACACCTACTTGTGAAGGGTATTTGCACTTACTTTTTCAATGTCATGGACTATTAGTGACTTTATGGAAATGCTCATTGACTTCAATATCAAATCCTCAAAAAATAGTTGGTGTGCTATGATAGTTAAATAGAGTTGTTAACATATACCTTCCTTACTTGTTTGAAGTGCAGTCTAATTCTTCACCTGAAAATATTTTTCTCCTTTTCAGAACAACAAAATTCCACCGAAGTTATAAAAGTGACAAAACTCCAGACAAGAAAATGCAGCGAGGTTTGTATTTCTGGCTGTAAATATTCAATATGGTAAATAGATGATAGTACAATAATAAAAAGATAGCAAGGCATTTAAGTGTTATGTTCTGCTTTGGTAATAGGTAATTTTCAAGACAGAGACAAATTAAAAAGGAAGGGAAATGTAAAATTAGGAGGGATGCTAAATTGGCGTATGTATAAGGGATAAAGAAAGGTGCTTTTGTTTAAAAAATCAATGAGATTACATAAAAATATAAAGACATGGCATCACTTGAGCACAAGTGGTGCTAGATTGGTTTTGGAAATCTCTCTTACATATTATGTGATGTGTGTCCTTTATGTGCACAAAATTACCATTATTGACAACAGGCAACACTGAATCCTTTCATTGAAAAATTTAAGCATCTAGAATTTTGTACAGCCACCCCTTTTAGGTTGGCTAATACCTGTTGTCACAGGTCTCCCAAAAACTTTAAAGCCTTAAACATTAGATACTTTTAAGTCACATAGGAAGCTATGTGTAAGATCACATTTAATCTGACAGGTGTTTTATGAGTGCTCAAAAGCATAAGACCTCTCTCAAAATTTGTATGTTTTCTGTTGTATTTCTTGTTTTTTTAAAAATTGCTACTCCTAACAATTCTGCTCCAAGGGCTAGCCTGGCCATCTGAGTCATGACTGACATCTTCCATGTGTTAAAAGGAAGTAATATAAATTGTTTGTTATCTTTGCAGGCTGATGATTTTGGTGATATTATAAACTGGCCAACACCAAGTGAAATGGCAAACAACAAAGTAAGTATCCTTTGTTATCTTCAGTATTATTTTTTTTTTAAACCGTGTTGACTTACTTGTTTAATACTGTTCTGCCCAGAATGTGCTTTGGGTGCTGTAGGGTTTCAGAAGAAGTTTTGTCAATAATTGAGGATACTGATGTGTCCTTGACTGTCTGCACTGGTACTGGAACTTCTGAACTTTTCACAAAAAAACACTCTGTTTATCTTTAGTGGTGGATGTGTAGGTAAAAATGTACCATATTTATTTACTCCACTGTTTAAAAACTTTTATTTACCTTTTCTGCTATTTTCATCTGTTTATGCACAGATAAGAAGGCCTTTGGAGTTGTGGCTCAGAGAGGTTTGTGCCTGTTGAATCAAGACAATGAGTTATCCTTAGTTATCCTGTTCCTCTGATATATTTCTCCCTTCTGGATTTTAAGTTAACATCTATTCTGTCAAATTATCTTCCTTTCACTTTAGCTCAAGTGACAAGTACATAATGTATTTTGGATTTCCTTGGTGCTAATTGAAACAAGAAGAGAGCACAGATTGATGAGGTGCCATTTCATTCTGCTGTAGTTCTGCAGCAGCATCTCTGTGATGCTTTTATTCTTTTTTTGATGAGGGAAACCGGAACATTTGGGTTCAACAAAATGCATTTCATAATTGAAAATGCCCAAATTAGTGTAGTATCTGTAAACTGAAGTAATATTTAGTTTGTATTTAAAGTCATTTGAGTGGTCTAGGGAAAGGCTTTGTGTTCAAATAAAATACAGTGTATGTAGTATTACACCATGTGCTGTATGTTCAAAGCTGTCTCCACAGCACAGGAAAATTCTTTCTCTTTGTCAGGAATGTCTGCAAAACTTAATTTTGCAGGTAAACATTGTATCTGATCATAGAATGGTTTGGGTTGGAAGGGACCTTTAAAGCTCTTGTGGTCCAACCCCCGTGCCATGGACAGGGACATCTGCCACTAGGCCGAGTGTCTCGGAGCCCCATCCAAACCAACCTTGAACGTTTCCTGGCATGGGGCATCCACCACCTCTTTGGGCAACCTGTGCCACTGTTCTACCACCCTCAACAGGAAAAATTTCTTCCTATATCTTGTCTGAATCTACCCTCTCTTAGTTTAAAGCTATTACGAAACCGTTCCCCTTGTCCTACCCCTACAGGCCCTGCTAAACATCCGTCCCCATTTTATAATCCCCCTCTAAGTATGGAATGGCCACCACAAGGTCTTCCTGAAGCCTTCTCTTCTCCAGGCTGAACAACCCCAGCTCTCAGCTTGCCTTCATTGGGGAGGTGCTCCAGCTCTGCCATCGTCCTTGTGCCACCTCTGGCCTTGCTCCAGCAGGTCCATGTCCTTCTGTCGGGGACCCCGGGCCGGGTGCAGCTCTGCAGGTGGGGTCTCACCAGACTGGAGCAGAAGGGCACAATGCCCTCCTTCCCCTGCTGCCCCCAGTGCTTTGGATGCCTTCCAGGATGTGTTGGATTTCTGGGCTCGTGTCCAGCCCCTCATCCCCCAGCACCCCACGTCCTGCTGGGCAGGGCTGCTCACCATCCCTTCACTCCCCAGCCTGGTTTGATACCAGGGATGGATTAAACTTCCCACTCTTTGCTAAAATGCTATTCATGTTGCTTTCTTTGAAACTTGTTACTCTGTGGGATTTCCAGGAAGTGATTATCTGCAGGATACTCCAAGGCACACAATTCCCAGTAAATGCCGTATTCTAATGTGGGCAGAAAATAAATCTGTAATCATATACTTCCATATCCTCTGATCTTTGGTTCGTGTTCTGTTTTAGTAGAACAGAATTGTAGGATTTAAGACCTAATGGCTCCTTATAGTTTGTGTTAACATTTGGTTGTTGAGGTTGTACAGCATCCTGGGGATTTCTGATTTACCATTCAGTATTCTGTGAGCACAGCTTTTTAAAGATGGTCAATCTCAACAGTAGGTACTGGTCAGAATATTTCTTTCTTTCCTGTAAAATAAATTGTCTTGTCTAAGAGATTGAAAGGTAATTGTTGTGCACTGCAATTTTACATCTTTTGTTAAAACCCCCCAAATTTTCTTAGTCTAACAATTCGTTTTATAGTCTTGCCACATTAGCAAAAAATAAAACTATTTGAAATGAAACTTTACAAATGAACACAGCTATTAAAACTAGCTCTGCTGAAGAGGTTGAGAGCAGATGATAATAAAGGAATTTTAATAGCTAAAGAAATGTGTACCTCTTGCTATCAGCAGCTGTACTGTCAGAAATAATTACTTGTGTCTCTTGCAGTGTAAGACTATAAGTCACAGTAAGAAGCCAACAAATAGAAGAGAAAAGGAGGAGAAAGCTGATCAAAAAAGCAATAATGGAATCAAGGACAATCTGGAGGCAAAGCCAGATGGTCTGGCAGATAACACTAGTGAAGATGAAGCTCACACTAACAACCAAAGGAAAAAAGGTCAGTGTAGGCACTGTGTAAAATGCAGTAAGTCTCTGTTGATACAGCTACGTTGATCCCAGAGTGACTTGATGAGATTTTCATGACTTGCATTTTCTAGGTGGTAACAGAATATATTGCTTTGCACTAGGAGGCTGAAACAAGGTGCTTTCTTTCTTTGGTTTTGGAGTGTTCTGTTTAGTCAAGTAGGAGTCCTGAGGGAAAAGCAGATTGTGTCACATTGATGGTCCTTGGAGCTCAAACATTTTAACATGGCTGTACAAACCATTACTGTCTCTCATATCTTTATTTCCCTAAATAGGTACCACTGTATAACTTAATATATATGTGTGTTACTTATACTAACACTTTGATTTTCATATTCTCCTATTAGTTTACACAATGAACTGATCATTTGAAAACTAAACCAGGTTATTTATTTCCTTTTGATCTAATCTGTTACATAAAAAATGGGAAGCAAACCTGTATCTCATTTGGTCAGGAGACTGGAGCAGGCTGGAGAAACAGCAGAGAGAATTTCAAGATCTTGCTGCCATCAGCTGCTTTTTTATCTTGCTTCCCTATTGGTGTTTTTTCAATTCCTAAAGACCTTTGCTGTACAGATTTTTTAGTCTTCCTGTTTATATTGAAAAACAAATCCTTTACTGCTTTAAATTTTTTCAGTCTAAGTGGAAATCTAAAGCAAAGCATTCCACAGGTACAACCTATTTTTCTTTTTCCCCCCTGTGTAGAAAGCACACTTCATGTATTTGCTTATATTTCTTGGTTGCAAAAGTATGAAGCCCACAATAGCAATCAGTATTATAGTAAAAGAAAAAATGGGTAGTGGGTATTTTAGGCCAGCCTACGACAAAATAAAACTTTGCTAATGATTTCTGATGCATGTGAATGAACTTAACCTGACTGTTTTGAGGTAAAAATACACTCTCACAGGTAAATTCTCAGGAAAATTTTTATGGTCTGTGCTTGAAATCTTTATTGCTATGGTTAACTTTATATATTATATTTTTACCTCTAAGTTTTCTATGCAAGTCATGAAATTATATAGTGACAAATTCACTTGTATATAGTTTACATTTGTATATAGTTTACAAATTCTTGGTAATGGAGCTTAGGTCTAAAAGTTCGTTAAGTAAAAAGTTTCACCTTTATTTCATGTATTTAGAGGTTAGGTAAGGTTACATTTCAGTTTCAGAAACTCTCATTTACTGCATTTATTATTTAGTCATTTATAATACCTTAACGTCAATGTTAAGCTTCTTCTGGTTTTTAAACCTTGAAATTAACTGTTACTAGTTTTACAAGAAGAATCCTATAGAATCTTTTCAGGATTTGAAATCTCGAGTATCAGTATAATGAAGAGTAACTATATTAACTTTTGAAGGTAACAAGCAGAAGTGGGTGCCACTTCCCTTGGACAGCCAGGACAGAGCAGGCTCTCGGATGAGCTCCAGGCTTCTGCTGGACACAAACAAGTTCATTCCTCAGAACAACAGGCGGAGTGAGGCAAGAAGTAAGTAGTTCCCAATCTCTGGGTCTTGCTGGTGGTGCCAAATAAAGTATAATACCACGTGAGCTGGCAGTTTATGTTGAAACTTAGCTTTGCCTATACTGCCTAAAACCCAGTGTTTGTTTGCCAATGACCATGGCTCCCTAGAGAGTCTTGTCCCATGATTTGACAATGCAGAAAGTTTGGAAGTAGCCTGAGAAGGTGTCTGCTCTGTCCTACCCTGCTGCTGTTCCCACAGCTTGTTCCTGCTAAAGCAATTGAACTCTGCTTTGGCAATTCTACTGATGTTTTTACCTTAAAGCTGGACCAATTCTCTCAGTTCCCTGACCTGTTTCTCAGCATGGCCATGTGAAAAGTTGTACTAACACCACAGTTGGTACTGTTTCTGGTCCTCAGGTGTTGTCAGGTGGCAGAAATCTTAGGCCGAGTGCAAGTCCTTGGTTTAAGTTTTAAAACTGCAATAAACATTAAAGTTTACATGTGCTTATATATACTGGGTGGTACTGAGATGGAATTTATGAAGCCGTTTTAGGAACATGGATATAATGGTTAGATCTGGATGTCTGAGTAGCAGGATTTTTACCAGTTACCACTTTCTTCAGCAGTTTTTTTCTCAGGGTAGTCAAATGACCGAAAACCTGCAGGATGAGCTCTGTCTCAAGGCTCTAGTGATTCAAGTCCAGGTTCAGTGTGAAAGAACAGAAAATATCTCTTGCTCTTTTCAGGAACATTGTTTTTAATTAAATAAACCTCTCTTCAGCCTAAATACAACCCTCACTCATGAAGGTGTGATGTGTGTGTCTGAGCCACAGGTACAATCAGAGTGCAAAAATTAAGAGGATTTGGGAAAACAGTTCAAGTAATGCCTGTGCATTTGGCATCTCTAAGGTTGAGGGCAACAAGTGCAAAGGTCCAGATTCCCAGTGGCACACACACATAACAGGTTATGGTATTTGTAAATTCAGAGTCTTATTTGACAGAAAATAAATTACTTGAATATGTGAGCATACATGTGTTGGTGTAGGGTTCACTAAAAAAGTAAAACAAGATTTTTAATGCAAACAAAGAACCATATCTTTAGTCAGTCCCTTTTTAAATTTAGCAGTTCTCAATTTGATCAAGTAGGGGCTGTATCCCCAGCATTCCTCTGACAAAGTGGTCCCTTGGCATCTGGAAGATTATCCAATTACAACTTAAAGAAACTTTAAGCAAAGATCACTGACTGAGCATGGAAGTCTCTGACAGTGTTAGGAAAATAGAAAAAAAAACTGTGTGAGAGTAGCTTCATTTTCTTTCATGAGTGAAGTGAGAATTACACCCTGTCCCTGAGTTTTGTGGTGAGGGGATCCAAGGTCCCTGGATCTGTTTTGGATCTGCTTGTTTTCCTTTCTTCTGCTTCTCCCTTACCCTCTTTTGCTTTGTGCAGACCATGTATTTATATGAAAACTTTACATATATTCTTACAGACTTGTTTTAGAGATGTGTGTGTTTTATCAAAAAGGGCTCTTTAAGTTAAAGGCTCAGTTTGGGGCATGACCAGCAGAGAAGAGACTTTTGCAGTTAAATGGGCAGTCGGGAGCATTAGGCAGTGGTTTCTAGGAACAGAAAGGAGACTCCAGAACACCATTGCTGTGGGAATCTTATCCCCACCAGGATCATCAAGAGCTGCATGAAGGAATTGAGTGCACCCTCAGCAAAGCTGCAGATGACACCCAGCTGAGCTGGTGTGGTTGCTGCACCTGAAGGATGGGACACCATTCAGAGGGACCTGGACAAGATCAAAAGTGGGCCTATGGGGCCCTCATGAAGTTTAAAAAGGTCAAGAGCAAAGTGCTCTTGAATCAGGGTAACCCTGATTATCAGCACAGGCTGAGAGCAGCCCTGCCCAGCAGGACGTGGGGGATGAGAGTCTGCCATGAGCTGCAGTATGTGCTCCCAGCCTTGAAAGCCAACTGTGTCCTGGGCTGCACCCAAAGCACTGTGGGCAGCAGGGCAAGGCAGGACGTTCTGCCCCTGTGCCCCCTCAGGTGAGACCCCACCTGCAGAGCTGCCCCCAGCTCTGGGAACAGCACGGGAAGGACATGGAGCTGCTGGAGAGAGTCCAGAGGAGGCACCAAGTGGGTCAGAGGGATGGAGGGAAGGCTGAGAGCATTGGGATTGTTGAGCCTGGAGAAGAGAAGGCTTTGGGGTGACCTGATTGTGTCCTCCCAGTACCTGCAGGGAGCCTAAAGAAGGTGGGCAGGGACTATTGACATGAACCTGCAAAGAAGGACAAGGGGGGATGGCTGCACACTGAGAGTAGGTTTAGATTAGATATTAAAAAAAATTTCTTCACTGTGAGGGTGGCAAGGCACTGGAACAGGTTGCCCAGAGAAGCTGGGAATGCCTCATCACTGGAAGTGTTTACAGCCAGGCTGGATGGAGCCCTGAGCAACCTGGGATAGTGAAAAGTGTCCCTGCCCATGGCAGGGGGGTTGGAACCGAATGATCTTTAAGGTCCTTTGCAACGCAAACCATTCTACAATTCTGTGATTCCCAGCTGTCTCCAGTAGGTGCTGGGAGTTGTCTGCAGGGGGAGAGTGTTTTGTCATGATCATTCTTTCCTATTCCAAGCTAGTCGTAGGTATTGTGACCCCTGAGCTGGCACCAGTGTCCAGTTGCTTCAGAAGCATTTGGGATTGACTGCTAGTGAAGCCCAGTTTCTCCTCCTTCCTGCTGACACCTCCTGCCTCACCTGCCCTCAGGCACGGCTGGCAAACCTTCCCCTTGGTCTCACCTGCCCGAGCCAGCACGACTGGATCTGTGGATTGTCTGGGTTCAAGCTGAGAACTCTTGTATTAGTTACCAGGGACTTCTTGGCAGTGGGATGTTTAATTGTGATTGCAATTCTTTTGCTTTTTTTCTCTTCAAGGTTGGCGTCGTGACAGAGACAAGAGAGACGAGCCCACTGAAGTGTGTGGTGTGAGGAGTGAGGGTGGCAGCACCCGCGCCTGCTCCAGAGGCAGAGGCAGAGGGAGAGGCAGAGGGAGAGGACGAGGCAGAGGAAACCCCAGCAGTATGCAAACAAATGGATACGTAGCCAAAAATTTAAAACTATAGGTTTATAATGTTATTGGGCTTTTTTCTAATGTTACTCTTTTATGTTCTCCTTTATTTTGAAGTGAGCTTGGACTATTCAGTTGGTTATGAAGAACTGTATGGTGAAGGAATTGACCAAGTATTTCAGCCTGAGCTTAACACTGGTGTGATGTATTACTATGGTGATGGAATAGGAGTGCAGATGTATTCTGTGGATGAAGCACTTCTCAAAGAATATATAAAACATCAAATGTAAGTAGATTCCTTAATGTATAAATATTTTTAGAGATGTAGTTAAGATAAAATAACTCCTTTCAAACAGTGTTGAATCCTTATTATCCATCTCCAGATGGAGATTAAAGCATCTCAGTTTAACTTTTTGAGTTAACTTCGACCATTAGCAGTGTCAGCTCTTTGTCAGTTTATTGATTAGTGGGGTGGAAAAGCTTGAGTAATGGGGAGGAATTTTAAGGAAGCTGTTCTGCATCCTGTGCTGTAGTCTGGCTCTAACTTGGATACCTCCTTTATTTATGGTACACAGCCCTTTGTATGTTGTCATGTAAATGAGATATGGATGTCTCTGAGCTTGTGCTTCTGAGTACTGTTGGTCTGTTTGCCTATAAAGCTCTTCTTGGGTGACGTTTCCCAATTTCACTGCTCTCAATTTCACTTTGAGAAGTCTTGTTAGTTTTATGTGTTTTCAGTGTGTTTCACCTGAAACATAACCAAAAGAGTACTTTGCAATGATTCTTGATTTTTCAATAATCTGAAATGTTTACTTTCTCATGTACACCATTAGGCAATGAGAAACCATCTGGAAGACTGATTATCATCAGGAGACAAGTCAAAAAGGGCCTGGAAGTCACTAGTTCATTTTAAGGAGACAGTTCCCACCACTGGCAGATATTTCATCCTCAGTACTTGCAATGGCATTTCTCTGTGCTGCCTCTGGGGTGGTTTTTGATTGCCCTTGTATTCCATACAGCAACTTGCTTATTTTATTCTGCTTCTTTTGTTACAGTTGACGCAAAAAGGAAGAAAAAAGCCTCTTTAAGGGCAGAAAGTATCTGACATGTGGCTATCAACTTCAAAACTTCTATTGCAGTCTTTTTTGTTACTCTTGCTGCCAGGCCCCCTGTGAGCCCTGACAGTGGACATGTACCCATGTCAGCACACTCGGCCTGCGCCGTCCTCACACCATGGGGAGGAGCACAGCCACTCCACTGTTGGCCACAGTTCTGGGCATGCAGTGTAGAATCCAGACCTTCTAAGGTAGGACATGACAATGTCCCCCTCTGCTGAGAAAAATGCCAGTTACAGCATTGGTCACACCTGACTTCTGGGTATATTTGTATTTTATTGTAGCAGCAAGAGGTTGGCAGGTGTTAATAGAAGACTTGATACCCCTGGCTGACCACTGCCATTGGTAGCTTGCCTGATATGAACTCCTAAGGCAGTTTGCTTATGGAGTTTGCTTTCCATGGGAGAGAGAGGGAGATTCTTGAGCAGGTTTAGAGCATAATTTCACTATTTTTATACTCCTTAGAAAAAAAAAGTGGGTTTTTTTAATCTATTCACTTCTTTTACCACATTAAAAATGATGGGAAACAGACTTTATTCATCGATTACCTCTATTTATTGACCTCTAAATGGGGGTGACTTTGTCTGCCTTTCATAATTTAGCTATAAAGTGACTATGCCAAAGAGGAAATATTTAAATATTCCTCTTATAGAGAATATTTAAATATTATTACTCTTATAGAGTAAAGCTACACAAAACTGTTAGGTATCAGAGCCCCTTAGGGAGTCCAAGATAAATTAGGATACATTAAAGAATTGAGATTGAATCGTAGTAAATGGATAAATTTTAAAAGTTTACCAGATGAGTAGAGAAAAATCTTAGACACTGTGTCCAACTGAGTTGATGTGTAATTACAGGAAGAAACACACTGCCATCAAGCAGTTTATGCTGGTCCCAAGAACCAGCTTGATGTACAAGACGGTAGTATTTGCATTGCACACAAAAATATTTGCTACATTTTTAGTTACAGACTGAAGTTGTCAGCCTGAAAAGTTTCACTGCTTAGCAACTCCTCAGTCTGCAAAATGCAGTAGAACTCTATTTGAAGTCCTCTTGCTTTAAAAAATAAAGAAATGAATAAAAGTTCAGATATCAATTCAACAATAAGCAAAGGGACTCTGAGGAAAAGGAAGAAGAGAAAACTTGGAGGGGGACGTGTGAGTGTAGGCTGGTCCCTTTACTTGGAGCAAACTTGTGCATTGTCTTCATTTATCATTAATGGTCTTTCACATTCCTTTTTCCAGAGTGATGGACATCAAGTGAGGCAGTTTGAGTTAGGTTCAGTCATTGTCCATTGCTGCTTGTGGAATTTTTAACTAGATGATTCGTTACAAGATTTTACCTTTACTGTATGACTGTAAAGGTTACATTAGTAAAGTGTTGGTGTATGGCATTTGGGCCTGCTTGTCTTCTGGTCTGGGAAGGGAAAGGGAACGTAGCAGCTCAGAACAGTAAATAGATACTCTTGAAAGAAACTTTCTCTTTGTGCACAGTTGCTTCACTGATCATACTTAGCTCTGAGTAAGAGCTTAATTCTCTGAAAGCCTTATTCTCTTATCTGCTTGCTTTGATTTAATAGCAATGTTTTCATTTGTCCTGTCTTGTCCAGCTTTGAGCCTTTATATTCATTCTGTCTTGGAGCTCAGTGTTAGAGCACAGTGCTAATAACACCAAGGTCACCAGGCCATTCCAGTAACAGTTGGACTCAAGGATCCTTGTGGGTCCTTTCCTGCTCAGAATAATCTATGTGTGATTCTGTGTGTTTCATACAGCGAGCTTTTGCTTCAAATTTCTTTAGCTACAAAAAATTAGAGAAAGAAATGATCTCAAGGAGCTCCTTGGGTCAATGGTGGCACCAGAGTGCCCTCCTCTTGATAACTCTGGCCTTGATCCCAGCTTCAGTGGAAAGACTTAGCTTTTTATACTTAGTTGAAATTAGAATTTTTTTATTTACATTTGCATGTGTGGCTCTTTTCCTCAGCATTTTAATGCCCTCTTGTTTTCTTTTTGCACTACCTCTGTTTTTATGTCGTAGAAATTTGATTGCTTTTCATTAAATTTCCTACCTGTGCTTTCCTTAACGCAATGAGGAGTAATGTCCCTTCAGTGTAATGTGCAAAATCATGATATGATGTGTAAGATCTATTAAAGGCCTGGGTTTTAGCTGTCATGATGAAATTGGGGGTTTTCTCCATTGTTTTTCATAGGATATTTTCTCATTCCTTTCCTCTGTGTGACAGATCATGATTTGAATTCCTTACTTTTTCTCTTCACTAAGTCCAAAGCACCTTGACATCCTGATCATTTCCTAGGGCAACTTCATTGTTGAAGATTTGTCTGTCTGCTGTTTGTCTCTTGTCTCTCTCCTTCTGTGGTGTTGTCAGACTCCTGAGATGTCCTGCCCCTCTTTATACACTCAACATCGTCCCTCTTCTTTTAGACTTTTTTCCTCCATGACCTGTTGTGCCTTTTGGTACAGTTTCATGACAAATCCAGCATTACTATTTTTGCTTTCTCATCTTCCTACAAGCATGCTTGATGATTCAGAGTGTATATATGTGCCTCAACACTCAGACAGGACACTTAAACCTTCTAACGCACTGGAAACTGAGATGCAGCTCAGGATGAAGGTGAACTGATACTGCTGTGTGGGAAATAACTTATGTAACTTATGACTGTAAGCAGTACTTGTCCTTCCTCTATATAGAGGCTAAGAAAATGTTTTTTCCTTCTGTTTGTGTAAGTAATGAAAAAAACCAGAGTGTAGTTTTTGGGTTTGCAGTTCATATATGCAAGTGTAACAAGGCTTGGATTTATACCCCTCTGTGCTGTGCTGGATCATAAGTGTGTCTTACCCTGTCGAGCATCCTTGCTGCTCTGTAAGTCTGGAAACATCCAGCTGTATCATTGGAAATGATTTTGGTTATTAACGGAAGATTTTAACCAGGAATCTAAGTTGCTATTTTTGGATTTTCTTTAACCTGTACTAAGCTCAGATTTGTATATTTTGTTCTGCAGTGAGTATTATTTCAGCACAGAAAATTTGGAAAGAGACTTCTTTCTGAGGAGAAAGATGGACCAACAAGGGTTTCTGCCTGTGTCGTTGATCGCCAGCTTCCGTCGGATGCAAGCCTTGACTGCAAATGCTGCACTCATTTTAGAGGTAAAGTCACTCACAGGTGTGGAGATGGGAAGTTGCCTGGTTAACTCTGTGCTGCCACTTAAAGTCAGTGCTACGAAGTTAAAAAAAGTTTCTGTTCATAATGACAAGGATTTTATTAAGAGGTTATAAATGGCCAAGTTGGTGTTTTTTGGGGTTTTTTTTTGGGTGGTTTTTAAAGTTACAGTATGTTTGTCACACAGGCCATAAAGGACAGTACAGAAGTTGAAACCGTGGATCAGAGACTAAGAAAAAGGGTTGATCCAGAAAAGTGGCCTATTCCAGGTCCTCCTCCATGCAGCCTGCCTCCAACAGACTTCTCTCAACTCATCAATTGTCCAGAATTCATACCAGGCCAAAGTTTTGGCTCCCATACTGGTAAAGGGTTTATTTTATAGAAACCTAAGTTTAGGACTGTCTGTCTAGCTTAGGAAATTTGCCTCCTGATCCTGATTTCACAATAGAAGTTTTACATTTGGTAATGGTTTATTCAACTGCTCCAGCTGCCAGCCTTGCAATTGCCCAGTCACATGGCTGATGTGAAGGAGATAAAAATATTTCTTATGTGTTCTGGCTGTCACCATTCTCCAGAATATAGAATGATGGACTACAGTCCTGCAGAATTAGAAATATTAATCTTAACTTAGTCATAACATCAGCTTCATTTTTGTAGCAGCTGAAAGTTAACTCTTGATTTGGTGCATCCTTGTTTTGGATGGGAAACTCATTCACATTATTAATAGAGATATGGCTTTGTTCACTGACAGCCCTTGGCAGGGAAATATTTTACTCAAATGTTGACCAGAATTAAATGGGAAGAATGTAGTTACAAACCCATCCATAGAGCTAGAGGATGGTGTGGAGAACACATGTCCCTAATGATGCTGCTCTTGTTTTTTGAATAATTTGTCACAGACTGTTAGAAACTTTCCATGTAAATAAGTTCTTAGAATTGTGAAAAGAATCTTCTCCTAGAAGTGAAAAGAAATTATTTGATCAGTGTAATGTTTAACCAGAGGGGTAGAAAAATGGTAGCTGTGGTTAAAAGAAAGACCAGTGAAACATTTTAAAAACCAGCAAAGCAAAACCAAAACAATCCACAAGAGGAATTGAACTCTTGTTTTCCACTCCTAGAGTCTGCACCAAGTTCTCCAAGAATGGGAAGCCCACTGAGGCCAAAGGAAAACACTGACACAAGTAATTTTCAGGCAATGTCTAAAGGACTATCTACAAGTTTGCCTGATTTGGACTCTGAACCTTGGATAGAAGTGAAGAAGAGGCATCAGGCATCCACTGTCAAACTAAAGGTATAATCAGAACCCTTCAAGTTACATTTAAATAAACAAGTGCCAACTCTGAGACCAAGATTTTTCACACCTTAACATATGTGATGCTTGGTAATGCAATAGTTTCGATAATCATTACCCAATTCAAATATAAAACCTTTTCCAATTTAGGAAACTGCTGCTATACCTGATCAAACAGCAGATGAACACCAGCCACCCCCACCTCCAGAGGAACAAGAACAGGATGAACTTGAATTTTTGTTTGATGAAGAGATGGAACAAATTCAGGATCGGAAGAATAAATTGACTGATTGGTCAGACAGTGATTCTGATTATGAAATTGATGATCAGGATGTAAACAAGATTTTGATTGTAACACAGACACCACCATATGTGAAAAAACATCCTTGTGGAGACTGTAGTGACAACCATGTGTGCCAAGCAAAAATGACATCAGAACTTGCTAAAGTCATTAATGATGGCTTGTACTATTACGAACAGGATTTGTGGATGGATCAGAGTGAAAATGATGCCATGATGAAGGTAATTCTCTTAATTTTCAACCTGAAAACCATGCCTGTCCAGACAGTTCCCAAATTAATTTCAGCCATCTGCTGTGTAGTTGTAAAATGCTACAGAAAAGTGTCAGTAATTTGCAGGTCTATTGAATTATCTTTACGGTTGAAAGCAAACACAAGTTTTTCTTGTCAGACTTGACAAAAAACATTGAATGAATAGTTTTTAGAACTGTTTTTAACATTTTGGAGATGGTTCAAGTTTTCCAATGTTTTCTTGTTCTGTGAATAGTTTGTTTCATAACAACTGCAAACCCAGAGAGGAAGAGGGTGCGTGTCTGAGGTGAGGTAATGACAGCAAGGTAATACGGTCGTTTTAAAGTAGGTTTCTGTTAAGGTCCTGCTGGCCTTGTGGTTTGTTAGACTGATAGTTATAATGGAGTTACCTAAACACTGAGTTCTGAGGGGAGTTGTGAGTTTAACACATCTGTGCACACAAAAGGAGGGAAGTAGCTTAATGGACAAATAGAGCATGTTGGTACAAAACCAAGCTGACAAAGATAGAAATGAATGTTGAGAGTAAGAAATAAAGGTAGCATTCAGAATGTGGATTTTTTAAAAAATTTTATTACAAAGGAAATGGACCAGCAAACATGAAGAGGACAGTGAGAAACAGCAAACAGCAAGTGAGAGTATTCTCTTTTTTTGTTGTTACAGTCTTGACAATGATTTAAAAAGATTTTTCACACACAGAGTGCACACATGTCCCACCTGAGGCAGGTGGATGGGTACTTGGGTGTCAATTCTGGCTTATTGTCTCCTTATGAAATAGACTTGTTTCTCAGAATGATCAATATATGTTACCCTGCTTTGCATTTACAATTTGCTTTCTCTAATTCAGCAGGAGATAGAGAACTTTAAGAAGCTAAACCTCATTACTAAGGAAGAATTTGTTAGTTTTGCACCAAAAATAGCTGATTCAACCCACAAAGTTCCTCCTGGACCTCCAGGGTTACAGAAAGGTAAGGAATTGTTTTTTAGAATCTTTGCAATAAATAACAATTCTGTAGGTGTTTTAACTCTGCCTGTGTAATATTTTAGTATTGGTTCAGCTCTCAGTTGAGGGGCTTTTTCTTTGCTCATTTTTCCAATTGTCAGCTGTTCCTCAGAAGTGGTTTCCATTGAATGACACTTCTCAGGATATCCACGACCATCAGAAGGCAGTTGGTGTGTTTTGTTGTCACTATATACCAGCAACAGGTGCTTTTTGTGTAACTTGCAATTTACAAGGTGTAAAGTGAACTGAGGCTGTGAAAAATTTTAGAGAAAACAGCATTTTTTATATGGGATGCGGGAGTGGAAGGAAGTGAGATTAGGAGAATTTTCGACTTGTATCATAACCTTCCTGAGCAGCCCCAGTGTCCCAGTCTGACCTCGTGGCAGTAGTACTGACATTTACTGGCTTACATGCTCATAGCATCTTTAAAGTAGCTCAATAAAATCACCTCACTTCCTCCTTCCTGCCCACATATTTAGCAGAGGAGCCGACTGGTAACAGCCTGACTTTGGAAGTCCCTCCCCCAGAAGGAAGAGCTCCATCGCTGCCAACAGCAGTTCCACATTCCCCCCATTTCCCCCCCGGCTTCATCCCACAAACCCCCCGCACTCCGAGGCTGCAGGATCCCAACAAAGCACCCAGGTTCTACCCTGTTGTTAAGGAAGCACGATCCTTTGATGGAAAGGTAAATGGAAAAACAAAATTGAAAAGAAACCACAAAGGACAGAAAAAGCCTATAGAACTCATGTTTATGCATAGTTTAACAAGAATGAAAAGGCAAAAAATGAAATTCGTGTATTCTATTATTGTTTATCTCCAAAATAGTTACCATTTTAATTTTTTTATTTCTATTAAATGTTAAGAAAGAAGACTTGGAAAAAAGTCCTTGCTCAAAGTTTAGTGTCTAAAGGTTTTGGATTTGTTACATAAGACTAACCTTTAGGTTATGAAACTGTATCCTTGTGTTAAATAATAGAATATAAAATATTTAGATTTCTGTTTTAAGTCTAATTAGGGAAATAAATCCTTCATTTACTTCCTTAGACTCCTAGGAAAAGAAAAACACGCCACAGTACAAATCCTCCCTTAGAATGCCATGTTGGTTGGGTGATGGATTCCAGAGACCACAGGCCAAAAACTTTCTCTCTGAGGTAAATTTTGTTGTTATTGTTGTAGAAAATTTGTTTGGAGTTAGTTCTCACCACTCATGGAGAGACAGGCTGTGATAAAAGACAAGTTATAAATATAGTGGAAACAAGAAAAGAAGGATAAAAACATGGAATACAAGGCTGTCTGGGAGCCAGCTAGACAGACTGGTGTTCACAATGTTGTTTGATCCATGCTATAGCAGCAGTAGTACATTACTTGAGACACTAATGTTCACTTCAGTCTTTGCCTTTAAGTGGTCACTTGAAATCAGGCGTGACAGTAATGTTTAATTATCACTGTCCACAACTGCCTCTTTTTTTGACAGACTAGCACAAAATCTGATTTTCTTGAGGTGCATTGGAGAGCAGGTGGCTGGGGGTGCAGCAGGCACTGGGCAGTGGGGACTGCCCTGCTCTCACAGCCTTTGCACAGCTCGGGAGGGGAAAACGGTCTGTGGAAAAGCTGTTCAGAGGGGAGAAATATGTTGGGTTTTTTCTTCAGCAGTTCTAATGCCTCACCTTCAGAAGGAGCTCCGCTGGCAGTTCATGGCTGTACCCCCAGTTCCCTCCCCAAATTTCAGCACCCTTCTCATGAACTGCTGAAGGAAAATGGCTTTACTCAGCAGGTGTACCACAAGTACCGGCGGAGGTGTTTCATGGGTAAGATACTCCAGCACTTCCTAAAATTGTAGGCAGGACTTACCAGGTGTCACCTGATACCAGTTTTCTTCACACTGTTCCTTATCCTTAATTTTTCTTGGTAAAGGAAAGCAAAATTTATTTGATGCTTCTGTTTTAGGAACTCTGCTTTCCATTTAAATTTACATTCCCTGACAAAAAAAATCACCCTCAAATTTGAACTGAAGTCACCAGAAGATCTTGTGTGTGTGTTACTAAAGTGAAAGCACTTGAAAATATTCTGTTGGAAATGTAAAATAGTGCTTTTGTTTTTCCCTTTCTTTTTAATTCCAGAGAGGAAACGGTTGGGAATTGGCCAGTCCCAAGAAATGAACACACTTTTTCGTTTCTGGTCTTTTTTTCTGAGAGATCACTTCAACAAGAAAATGTATGAGGAATTCAAACAACTTGCTCTAGAGGATGCAAAAGAGCAGTACAGGTATTCTTTTTCCTGGAAATCAAAAACCATTGAGGCCTTACCATTCCTTTTAATAACTGTATAGTTCACATGTATCTGAAGTGAATGTATTGCCTTTGACTCTTCGTAAATCTTTAAAATAGCGGTGTCTCTTAAGTTGTTTTAATAACAAAAATCAGTATGTATTTGTGCTTTGCAGATAAATATCTGACTTTCAATCCGTCCTGAATTCCACAAAATCCTGTAGCTTGTTGGCTCTGACAAGTCAGCTCTGTACTAACACTCCTAAGGTTCTTCTTTCCAGAGGTGAAGATGTTCTGAACTTCATTCAACTTGTTCAAACTGGTTCTTGCCTTACAAAAGTACCAGAAAAAGTGACCACAAAGGAAATTGCTGCTGCTCTTTTGCTCTTTGATATTATTCCCTTCCTTTAACCCAGTTCCCTCACGCGTTTCTCTGAGCCAAGGAGAGACACAGTAGATCTTTGTACCTCTCTGTTCTGTTCCAGGTATGGCTTGGAATGCTTGTTTAGATTTTACAGTTATGGCCTAGAAAAGAAATTCAGGCAAGAAATATTTGAGGATTTCCAAGAAGAAACAAAGAGGGACTATGAAGCTGGTAATTATCACAGGCCTGTCACTGCTCACACTGGGGTAATGTTATTTGGAGAGAATCCCAATTCCTTGGCACTGACTTGTTAACTAATGCAAGAGCAGTTTTTGTTCACGTTTCTTCAGTTCTCTTAAACATGTAGTTACCAGAATAATTAAGAATTTAATTAAATTGTAAATTAAATTCTAATTTAATTAAATTTGTAAATTGGTAAAATTATCTTCTTCCATTACTAGGTCAGCTGTATGGACTGGAAAAATTTTGGGCTTATCTAAAATACTGTCAGCACAAGACTCCAGCCGTTGACCCCAAACTGCAAGAATATCTGAGTAAATTTAAGAGACTGGAGGATTTCAGGGTGGATGTAAGTTCCAATATGTATTTTAAATAAATATTTGGTGTACTAATATTCTTACTGCAAGGTAATCTGAGATTACCTTGATCTGAGTACTTGATTTCACCAAAAGGCAGCTTGGCAAATCCAAAATCCTTTCAATCCTTGAAGTCTCTGGAGAGGCAAACACCCCTAATGAATTGCCCGTGTTCACTTTCAGCCTCCTGCTAGTGAAGAATGTGGCACAAAGAGACCAGGTGCTGCAGCAGGTGAGGATTCAGGTCATGGCAGACATCAGTCCAACTCTTCTCAAACACTTCCCACCACCAAAGGCAGCACTCCCTATCAGTGGGAAGCATTTCCAGTGGGAATACTGTGCAGGCCTCCCCAGGCAATGCTGCCACCATATCCATAGAAAGTGGTGAAGGACCAGAAAACTAGACTTGGGATGAGCTTGTGCCCTTGAGAATAAACTTTGACATCACTCTCTGAATTTGGAGATCTTCAAGACAAGCCAATCTACTACATGATTAAAAATGTATGGAAAGAGAAAGGATCGGATTCTCTTTTTCACAGGACTTAGTTCCAAAACTCTTCCCCTAGGAGAACTGCTCTTGGTTATGGGATCATCAGAAGGATCCTAGGGAAGATTCTTCAGCTTCGGGATTGCTTTCCTCAAACTTGTTTACAAAAGAACTGCATTCCTTGCATATGCAAAAAATACTTTGGGGGATGCCTTACATTTCAGCTCAGATTTCTTAAAAAAGGTGTGATATACCTGTGTTATTTACTGTGCTTTCCTTAGCCAGATTTCCCCATTATTTGTGTCCTACCAAAGGAAAAAAGATTATATGTAGAATACTATATGGAAAGGAAGGACGTGTGTGATTGGCTTGCTCTTGAAGCCAACTACCAAAAAGGATGTTTTTGTGCAAAAGCAAACTCAAGAACCTGCAGCTATGTATGAAACTGCATTTCTGGATTCTATTTAAAGATAGAGTTTCTATTTTTTCAGGGTCTCCATAGCTGGTATTTTATTAAGTATGGAGTTTGAGTGGACAAAACTGGGATAGTTTTGCAGATATTTCCTTCAGTACTGGTTCTTTAATAACTTAAGCAACAGGAAACTACAGGGGAAAATTGAGCTTTTGATTTCATAGTGTCTTAACATTGAGTATCTACAGTTTGTGCAGGTTGTTAAAATAGCAAGCTATTGAGGTTATTCTGGGCTTGAGAATAATTCTTCATTGAATTACTTGTCTTCATTTGAATTATTTTATGATTATGAACTCTTAACAGGAAAGGCATAATTTTTAAATTTTTTTTCTCCATTTTTCATGTAATAATTAGTTTGGAGGGAAACAAAGTATTCCTTGTAAATTTTAATTTTTCCTTGATTTATTTTGCAATACCTGAATGAAGTTCTGCTTAAATTGTGCTAGCTAAGCCTAAATGATTTCAAACAGGTCTAAAGACAATTTCACTCAATGTAAGTTATTCAAATACAAATCCATTTTTATAGCTGAAAGATGGGGATGTTTATAACCTGTCGTGTCTTACTGATTTCATTACTTTGTTTTTAAAGACTCAAAAAGAAACAAATAGAAAACTTATCTCTTCCAGAGTGCGAGGAATTCCAGTTTTTTGTTAGTTAACTGCAGAAATTACTTCAGTTAACTTTTAAAGTTAGAAAGTTCTGTCCAGCACAGATGCCTTAATCTGACTTCACAGCCATGCAGGGGGTTTTAAACTTCTGTCAGATCTCGGAGGTTATAAACAAGTCCATTATTTTTTCAGTCACTGTCTTGTGAATCTCACTGACACAAATGATGGATGTTTGCATTGAGAAGAGTGGGTGGTAGCAGTGACCTTCCCACAGTTTGTACCATTTCAACACAAAATCCTGCCTTTTGTCAGTGGCCTGTTTCTAAATAAATTTAATTGAACACATACCAAGGTTTTAAGTAAATATCCTATAAATATGCTGAAGCAACACATCTCAATCCTGTGTTTGATCCATGCCTTTTACTATCCATGAAAATGGTGCGAATGTAAATTTGGATTGAAGTTGTATATACAAGTAATAAATTTTTCCTTTCACTTTTTCATTGGAAGATGTGCAGATTAAGTTTTTAGTGTGTGTAATTTTGTGATATCTTGAAAAATTTTATAAAAACAACAAAAACCCCCTAATAGTGTTGTGTATCAACTTTCTTCCCCCCCAGAATGTGCAGGAAAAAAAACTTCAAAGAATGTGAGGCTGTAGATTTGCAAGGGAATCTCGGGTGCACTAAGGTATTGGGGAAACCCAGCCTGTTAAAGGGTGAAGTGGCTCTTGGGATGTGGGCCAGCTTTCTCCAAGTTCAATATTGGCTTTTGTCATGTGACTGGGTGTTGGCAAAAAACCCCACAACAGGATAAATATCGTGGAATGCTTTACCTGCTGCCCTCCAGAGTTGCTTAGATAGTGTTCCTTGAGTGAGGGGGACAAAACCACCACTCAAATCCATCCACAGCTCTGGCTGCCTTCCAGGAATGCCCCTTTCCCTTTTCACAGGTTGCATCTTCCCTCTCGTCCCTTGCAGAGGTGGAAAACACAAGACTTACACTGCTGCTTGTTTCTCTCTCTGGCTTCCCATGGTTAATCACCTCAGTAACTCAGGTGCCTTGTGGCAGGGCCATAAATATGTCTCTGAACGTGTGTGTGTGTGTATTCAACATCCCTTCTGATGACTTTTAATTTAATCCATTTAATCCAACCTTGTCTTTCTTAAGACTGGTACTCTTTAACAGTGGTCTATTGCTGAACACTTAGCAAGGCTTGGACCTTTCCTTTCTAAAAATTCTCTCATGTGCTTACTGAAGAATTTCTTGGTTTGTCTTATGTCTTCTGCTGAGAAATGACCCTCAAAACACTGCGCTGCCTAAACTCAGCAAGACTTTTGTCATGCTCAAAATACTGGATTCTAAAGGCTTTTTAAAAGGGAAAGGAAACCTCAAGCTGGCTCTGATGGAGACCAGATGTTTTCCTATACTGAGCAGCAGTAGCCTGTGTGTGTGACTGTGCTCCTGGAGGGATTTGGATTTCTGTGGGAGAAGCAGTGGAAGAGTTTGTATTGACAGCAGCCTCTGCCATGCAGCCCTTGCTTCAGGCACTGCTGGGGTGACAAATGACACTCCCTTGGCTCGGAGCAGAGGAGACTGAGTGTAGCTGATGGTCTTTTCCTGACAAATCCCACAGCTCCATGAGGCTGGACATGTCATCCTGTGAGCTCCTCCTCTGCTGTGTTCAGCCTCAGTGCTTTGGGGGTAAACACCCTTCACCTGCATTTGAGCCAACCTTGGCACACAGGTTCTGTCAAAGCAACCTTACACCCAGTCTGTGAGCACCTCTTGGGAAACACTCACCTTTAACCGTAAATTAGAAACCAGTAGAAGGATTTGCCAGTACCACACATACCTAATTATTTATTTACTTTCCATATGTAAGTAAGCTTTCACGGCCAGAGTTATAACATTACTTCTGTTAAGGAGGAAGGGAGTAAAGAGTCAAAGCTTTTGTACTATTCTACACAGAGGAAATTTCCTAGAGGAAATAAAACCCCACAAACTCTTACTGTATCATCAAAGGTTTAACTGCTCCCTGACCTTTGCACTTAATACAGTAAAATCAAACCGCTTTTTCAGGAAGGAAAAAAAGTGAGAAAATAGTTCAGTTCTAAGGCATTTAAAGTGAACAAGATCAGCAGAGTGCCAAACTGATTCTGCATGCTGTGTTCAACCCCGAATGATAGAAAATTGAAGCCTTAGTCAAGGAAAAACAGATCAAGCTCAATAAAAAGATACAAACAAGTACAAGCACGTGAAAGGGTAATTCTGTAGTCCTTACTCAAAATTAGAGATGCTCAGATCAAGCAACAACATGGTACATTCTTTTTTTTTTTACATTGAGAAGGTTTAAAAATGTATTTCCTGCCATAATGAAGCGTTTTTGGGAATGGGTGTACAAATGAGGCAGAACTGTCTAACCAGCTTAACACTAAGTTTAGCCTAGGAAAACAAGTCATGTATTAAACTGGAAATGCACTAATGACTGCAACGAGTGAAGAGCAGAGAAACCCACAGCAAGTGTTAAGAACCTCCAGCCATGACTTTGTGTGGTAGAAGCTGTAACACGTACACGTATTTTCATGTGGAGGCCTGCAGGAAAAAATATTTATGTGATTGTGCTGTTGGATAGTTGGGTAAACTGCCTTTTCCCACCCCACAACTAGACACTTTGGATGCCATGATGAGGTTCAACAACTGGTGCAGCAGCCAAAGGTGAAAAGCATACTGTAAATCTAGTATAAAGCCTTTTATAGCAATACTTAGTTAAAAAAATTTCTGCTGAGGCATCCAGATATAGAACTGGTGTTTATTACTCCTCACCCCTGTCCTATGCATGGAAGCTTATATTTATCCTGTTAGCTCCCACTGTTCCATCTAAAGCACATATTTCTGTGGTTACTTATAGCAGCATGCCCAGCATTTCAGCAGTGAGATGATTAGCAGACACTCAGTCCAAGCCTGGACATTGTGCTGTTGCCCAGGCAGAAGCCAGAGCTAACTGAATTCACACCTCCCAGGACTGCCCAGCCTGAACAGGAGCCTGCAGATGTAACTTCTATGGAGAAACAGCTCCACTTCTGTTACTTCTTCCATGCTAAAACTGTTCTGTTCCAAGGTTGGATATGCAAGGAAGAGAATTCAACCTGCCTTCTAGGACACGTGAGTTACACGATTCACAGAAGAGTCTGTTTATTTGTTTCATTTACATCAATAGAAATCTCTTTCAGTCAAATAGGAATAAAAAAGTAGTCAACCCTGGAATTTCAGTTTACAGTTCAATAGAATGTGTATGTATATAAATTGCCACTGTAGACTTATCACAGGTGAAGTATCTGCAAACAGAGGTACAGACATAAGCCATGAAGCTGATGTTCTTGTCCTATTAATGCCATGAGACATAGTCCTTGTACTGCACATTACACCGAGTTCCTAAAACGTTTTATTTACATCACTTCTTTTTCCCCACCATAAATGCATTGGCAGAGGCTTGCTCTCTTAAATACAGCTTACCTTAGTAAGTCCTCAGGATTCCTCAATAGCTGGGATTTGAAAGGGAAAACAACTCCACGAGGATGAGGAGCAGTATTATTAGCAGTGCATGCTTCACCTACCCAAGCCTTCTTCCCCTTTGCCAGCTCTGCTTAACAGCTTCTACATAAAGTCTGACAGCACAGGTGGTATTGTACATGCTTTATTAAAATGGTACTTGTATTTACAGTATCTGCAGAACCAATCCCTCCCCAGCCTTGCACTCACACAGACACACACACAGACACACGCGCACGACGCCCCTTCGCTCTGCAGGGCTGGGAAGGCTGTGCTCCCAAAAGTTAGGCAGCTTCTGGAAGAGGAGGAAGGGTGACTTTTTTTGTGTGTTTGTAATTCATTAAAAAGAAGCATGGGAGTATGCATTTGGCCATCACAATGCTAATTTAAGTATATGTAGTATTAACATATGGCAGTAACACTGGGTATTCCTCTTTTACATTCTATACACAGAATGACATCAAAGTTTTCCAGTCAACAGAACATTCCAACTTCAGTCTCAATGCTGCTCGTAGTGACTATGAAACTGCAATTTGGGGGCTGTCCCTTAAAACAATTCAAGTCTATGTAAGCAAAATAAGGCACAATTAATATTTGATTTGATTTAGAGAATGGGAAAAAGGGGGAGAGGCAGGCTTCAGATAGTAGTTGTTGCAGAAGAAATGGGTTTACCCAATCCTTTCAAGGAAGGGATGAACTTTATCCCCACCCTAATCTACATGGACTTCTCTTAGAGAACTGAAGTATTCTGCCAGGGCCACTAACGCCCACATACAAAACAAAATTGGAAATTCACATTTTAACACCAGCTTCAGTAGTCTAACCTACTGATGCTGATGTGCATGAGTACATCTTTCTTTAATGCTGAAGAAGACACACATAAAACAAGATTCAAACCTTCCTCTGAAGTTGAAGACTCACATCTTTTAGAGAGCTTCTAAGATATCCTAGTTGAAGGCTTCAGCTTAGTGGTAAAAAGGAATAGCATTTTTGCCTTTAAATCCCTGGCCCCTCTTCACTAGTGAAGCCTAACCAGACATTACAAATAAACTGCAACAAAAAATTTGGCAGCACAAAGAATGTCTAGTATTCAAATCTTCATTTGTGAATATATTATTTTCCTCGTACAAAACCTGTTGAATGTTTTCTCGCAGCAGATGAACTGTACCCAAAGATGCAGGACATTCTGTGATGGGGAACAAGAGGTTGCAGTTCCGAAGGCCCCTGACTTTGGTTGTTTACAAAGTTCATTCCTGTTTAGTGTGATCCTTGGTATCTTCCTCATCTGTGTATTCTGATGGTTCTTCCCCTGGTTTTAGGAGTCTACCTACGTAGTCATATTTTTCTGAAAGAGATTTATGATTTCATTACAGTCAAATACAGCTGCATTTACTTGTTAGCCTGTATTACTGCAAATTCCCTTTTTCTCCTACACTCCACAGTTCTTAACCTGAATCACTGAAATTGATGGTCATTTTAGCAGCAAGTTCAGCCTCCTAAAGCAATCCTTATACCATTGCTGCTCACTAGTTTCTCTAACTCTGAGTACTTCATTTCCATTCTCCCACAGCTGATCAGGCACAGCTTTATCACCCAAGGGCTGAAATCACTGCTCTTCAATCCCTCAGTCTGCTCTGATTTCAATCAGTGTGAAAAATTACTCTCCCTCCCTCCAGAGGCATTCCCTGTTTGTCAGAAATTATTTCAAGACAAACTTGTTCAACCCTTTATGCTAAAAAACCCCTTAGTCCTAATTATAATTCCATGCATCCAAAGCCAACAACTGCAAGCAGGAGTTCCATCAGCGAAGCTGATGAGACTTGAGAGTGAAATTCTGTGCTGAAGAACTTAAGAGTTTCCTTGTATAAAACCAAAAGGTTGAAGATGTACCAAGATACACTGAAAGGCTCTCTATGAAGAACGGCCTGCAATCCCTGGTCTTTTCTTAACAAAGTTACATTGCATTAATAACATTACTGTCCACATCTCTTTAAAAGCTTCCCCAAGACCACATCAGTCATTTTTATTAAAAGCATTTCCTTAGGCTAAAGATGTGCTGCTAATTTGAGAATTTACCTTTAAATTGCATTTCCCACTCTCTTACACTTTCCATCTGTACAGCATTTAAGTCCGATAGGTCATCATATTCATCTCTGAGTGCATCTTTATCTAGACAGAAAGTTGCTAGTCCCCTGGAGGCATCTCTGCCAGCAAATATTCCATATGGACCCTCTGAAAACAGAAAGACAAAATTGATACCTTCAAGTCGTTGTTTATGGTGACCAAATCTCAGTTCTTTACATAGTCTGCCAAATTCTGCAGTGATGGGAACAGCAGCAGTTTCAAGGCCACGGCTGTCTGACATTCAACAGCACTGCAATTCAATCTCTAATATCACTGGAAGGTGAAGGCTGTTGTGAGAAGCACAACTAGGAAAATAGCTTTGAAGGCATATCTGGAAAAATCCCTGTCAGTTGATGCAAGTCAGTTGATGCAAATTCCAAAGGGACCAGAGGCTGGAATTCAAAAGAAATGCACTTCTATTAAGCAAAACATTGAATATTTACAAGTCAGGCATGAACAGAAGCAACTTATAGAGACATCTTAATTAAACATCCATTATTATAAACAAATAGAACTTAAAGAGTGCTAATTAATAATTTCACTTTACTTACAGAATCACAAGAACTTTCTACGTATTTTGTGACATTTCTTACTTCAGTGGAAATCACCTCACTTACTGTGGGCAGCAGATCCCCCAAATCCCTGTCCTGTCCTGCTGTTGAAAATGGCACAAATTGTCACATTAAGAATATAAAGCAACTACTTCCTTTTTGATCAGTGCAAAGCAGCACAAATACGACAATAAAACTTCAAGCAATTACTGTAAAAGAGATATTATTACAAAGAGAACTGGATGATTTGCAAACCAACAACGTTCAGGATAGGGTCGGTAACTGGCTTTCCCAAATTTTGGAAGAACTCAGTATATCTTAGATTTTCTTGACCTAAACCCAAATACCTTAATTCAGATTGATTAAAAAAACTCAAGCCAAAGCAAACAAAAAGCCCCCCCCAAAACACTTTATAGTTTTCTGCACTAACTGCAGCAGCTGAGCACCAGCTGCCTACAGTCAGAGCTGAGAACAGCTCTGAGAACAGTCTTGTGTGCCAAAGACAATTCCCTTGTCTGTCTGGAAATAAACCCATTTAAAAGCCAAGTTTCACCAAAAGCAGGTATCAGAGAAGGAACCATCAACTGGAAGCTTGCACTGTACCAGTCTGGCTGTACAAGACAACCGGAATGATCAACAGCACAACGTGCTCATCCTTTTGGAAATTTAGCTCCAGCAACAACACTCACCATAACTACCTTGGGGTCAGGGACTACATTTACAGTACTACAGAGAAACAAAGGCAAGAGGACTAGTGAACTATCTGCACCCTGAATTAGATGTTTATTTGAAAAACAGGATTTAGAGACTGACATCAATCCTCTATTACAGCATTTTGAGTGCTCAGCCACCTCCCTTAAAACCAGCCCAGAGGCATCTGCCCATCATCTGCAACACAACAGTTTCTGCAAACAAAAGTCTTGCTTCACTCAAAATAGCAAGCATTCCAGTGATCTAGTTTTTGATGTTCTGAATGAAGAACTGGAGCTGTAAATAGCTCTTACAAATACCACAATCAGTAAATTCTTAGGAGCAATTGTATGTTACTTAACATGAACTGTTACCAACAGTAGTTTGTCTGGTTTTTCCTTTCTCTGAAGCATTTAAAGCAAATATTGCCATAAATCCTACTATTTGCATAATGTATTTTCCAAATTCTGGCTAGCCAGAACAGAGCACACTGCTCCCCTGCCCTTCTGCCTCACATTTAGTGGTTTGTGGAGTTGTAAAGCACCTGCTGAGATGCTACCTCTTGGTCCACCAGCTTAATTACAATTATTTCTATTAAAAAAAGAGAATAATACTATATTAATCAGTATCGACACTGAACATCCTTGTATCTCAATACATTCTAAAAGGTTTCATGTGTTCAATTAAGTGTATCAGCTTACATTCAGTAAAATTTCTGCAAATATCTTGTAATCTCATATGCTGTGTCGCCAATTTTTTTTTCTTTTCTGAAATGAAATTTAAATGTTAACATTCCAGAATGTTTACTACACAAGTATTCAGAAGGCACAGAGAAACCATCAGGCCAGGTCCAAGCACTCAATAGAATGCCAACTTGTAAAACCAGCCTTTGAACTTGGTAGACAGCATCTCAAATTCCAGCTCTGCAAATGTAACTTAGAAATGTGTCCCATTCTTTAGTCCTTTACTAAAAGGCAAATATTGAATTATGATTATTAAAAAATGATGCAAGCTTGGCTTCACCTTAGTTGTAGGGCTGCTAAAGCAGAATTTCAGAGATGTCAGTATGAGCAACCTACATCAAGATTTAAAGCTTCCATTCAGGTACTTCTACACGGAGTTTTAAGTACAGTATTTTATATTAATATGGAACATACAGGCTTGGGGTTGTGCTATAAGCCCTACAGTATTATTCATTTTATATAAAATACTGGTGCGACAGTCTTAAAAAGGTATTTTTGCATATCCGATTTCATTGCATTTAGAGAAGCATCCAGGAAGGTGCTGGCACAGAGAACCCTGGGGAGAAAACATCCTTCAGGAACATGAGTCTCTAGTAGAGACATTAGTGCAAGCCTAGACACTCCCACGGAGTTCCTTCAGGACCAGATGCAATTTACTCTGCAAGTCCTGCCCACAGTCCTTCTTTCCTTTCCTTTTGTCTGCCCATCTATTCAGACTGGCTCCTGCTGTACATAATTGATTGCAGCATGACATGACAGACACACTGCAGAGAGGGCAAAAAGAGAGCACAGGTAGTATTGCATGGGGATGTAAACCAAAAAGACTCTTTGAGAACCTAGAACAAAATTTCACTGGTTTTCTTTTGCTGTATCCCCTAATTTCATAGTCAACTATGTCTTTAAAAAATTCTCCTCCCACTCCTACTTGGAATCTCACAAAAACCAGTCAGGAAAGTGTAAAAAAGAATTAAAACACGTCTGATACGTGTTACTTGGCTACCCAGTGCTATGAGCCCTACATGAAGGAAAACTCAGTTCCCTGAAGAATGCTTTTCTTCCCATCATGGCTTTTTAAAGCACTCTGTATCAGAGCCTTGGTTTATTTTAGCCCCAAGACCAGTTATCAAGACCACGTATCAGTCTACATACCTCCACATCTATACTACCATGTTCATAAACTGCATTTTGCCCTGTATAAAGTCCTCAACTACCTTACAACTCCACCTTGTATGATACACCCTTTCTCTAAGCTTCAACACATGCAAAACGTTGCAACCCACCACTTGCAGATCCTCACTTGCTTTCACAATCCAGTTAAGGGTCTGGCAGCCTCGATGAACTTGACATCTTGTTGCAAGCTGACGTTTGTCTTTACTCACAATAAACTGTGTAGCTTGAGAATTGGTAAAATCAAAACCCCTTCAGACATAAAGATACCTCTGCAATTCCTGCACTCAGGATTTCTGCATCACCTAGCCCTGGTTTAGTTCTCAAATGAAGATTTAATTTCTCTTTGCAGACAACCTAAGACAACGGCAGGCAATGAAAAAATACTTAACCTAAAGCACCACATTAAAAATTTTTAAGTATGAAGTTTTCATTTGGAAGAACTGCTTGTAGTCACTTCCTCCCAAACAGGCTAAACTGGATCTTGGAACAGCACGCATTTCAATTTTCAGCCAGTGTGGCCAACTATTCCCCCAGCAAAATCTATGCTGGTATTCAACTTTGGAGTAAATATTGTTGGGTACCAAAGAGGCTACCTGACCATTTCAGTTCCATACCAGCTTTGCAGAACATCCCAGACTATTGCTCCAAGACTAGTAAAGAAGGTGAACGCTATCCACTGAACTTTGGATTGCTCCAGTGGGCAGTGCAAGGATCACACCACAGATAGCCACATGTGGACTTTATATCTAATGAAGTGATACATAATCTAAGAATCATATTCATTTTCACAAGGTCCATGTGATTTCTCTGAATAAGCCACACAGGTTAACAAGGCTCAGTTTTAAAGCAGCAGCTTTGGTTTCCTCAAGTAGTCAAAAAGCCCTTCCAGACAATCGCCAAATATGCAAAGTATACCAGATATTCTTTGCATCTGTTGGCTTCATGCAGCCACTGGAAATAAACCCCAGTTTTGTCTGAAGCTTAGATATTGATGGACATTTGCTAATCTGCAGACAGAATTATTAACAACTGCATTAGTCTATCACTTTGCCTACTTTTTTCACTCCATCTCAAAGCAAAAACTCCACCGATTGTTTCGAATTTTCCATCTGAATCCTGACATGTTTGTTCCGTGTTGCATTTTTCATGAGGAAATGAAAAAGCTACAAATCAGACAAAGTCATTTTGAGACGCAACTTGAAAGCAGCTTTCTAATAACATTTACCAGTGGGAACTCAAGGTGACATACTTTTAACTTTACTGCTCCAGATTCATGTGAAAGGAAAGGTTACAACTTGCGTGGAAAGTACGTGTTCTTGGGAGACCAATGTACCAAGTCTACGTGCTGAGGTACGAACTGCTTAGAAACAGGGGTCTAAACTTGACTCCTCAGGCACAAGGCCAGAGGGTTGCGCTCTTTCTTTCACTTACTTCCTTTTTAGCTCCATGGAAAACAAAGTGCAAGAATCAATGACTCGATTTCAACTTTAGGGGCACACAACAAGCACTGCTAAGAGAGCTTGTAGTCCAGTAGTCAGGAGATTTCTGGGAGATAGTTCCATTCTTGAGGAGTACCTAGATTCCACATCTTGCTGTAGTGGAAAATGGTCTGGCCACTAGTTTATTTCCTAAAAGGAAAGGAAAGCTGGCCAGGATGCTGCTGTGCTGGATCTCACATGTGCATGTCACTGTGGCATCCTCACATACCCTGCTCTGAGCAGAGCGGCTTCATCAGGCCCCTAAACCTCAGGGGACTCAAGGATTAGGTTTTTTCCAGCCTAACCTGCATCCCTTCCCTCTGACCATACCCTTGTAAAGCACCACTACCATGTGGGCAGCAGAGACACCAGGAAGTTCACAGCACTCAGCTCCAGAGGAAGTCGAACAGCACCAGATTATTTTTATAGGAAGGAAATACTATCTAATCTATTCCTCTTGGCAAACTTGAAACATCAGAAATCTTCGTGACAACTTGAAAGACGAGAGTGGGATGGCAAATGGGTTCACAGTGACAATGTACTGCAGCAAAGGAGAAGTCAGTAAATTGATTTTTTTAAGATCACAAAACATTAAGTACCAAGAAGTGACGTGAACAGTTGCATACACAGGATTGCAGAAAATCCTGCTCTGTCATGCTCAAAGATGTGTATTTTTCATATAATGCACCATGTATTTACTAAGTTAATCAAAACCTGTTTACAGCACTATCCTGGTATGCCAATTTAAATGCTAAATATTAAGATTTGCTGACATAAAGTACTTGAACTCTTACAATGCCCTTCTATTCACAAATATAAAAACAGAAATCTTGATACAAACAAACATGAAATTAGATGTTGCAATAAATGAAACACTAAAAACTGTCTCTCGCTATAAGGATATAAAACCAACACAGCACGCACAAAAGGTATTAATCATTAGAGCCTAAGTCATGAAATGGGAAAATCATCCCAAAACAGCTTATCTGAGTCTGGTAATGTGGTATTTTTAATAGAGAACCACTAATTGTTTACTTTATTTCTTTTACAGTTTGTGAGCGATTAAGGAAAAGGTAATTGATTAAAATTAATAACCAATTAAAGCATTCTAGGACACTTAGTCATTTGGGCACAAGCAGAGGTGGCATTTCACACATGTAACTGAAGTGTTGAAACAAAGGGTATTTTTGCAGGACAGAACAGCATTTTGGAAAAGAACTTTACTTGAAAGTTTTACATTAACAGTTCAGTGTAAGCAAAGCAGGCACAGACGGTTAAATGTGTGATGTAACCTTCTCTTGCTCTAAAGATAAAATGCATTAGACACACCAAAGACTAGTAGGATACCAAGGAGATAAACTGGGGAAGGCTTAAGACCATATAAGAAAAACAAAAAAAAAAAATTGGGAAACATTTGGATTAAATGTTCAAAAACTGAAGTTTTCAGTCATGGCTGTTTGAAAGGATGACTTCAACAGTCTATGAATATTTAAAAATACCTTAACTGTATGTATGTAAAGGGCTCTGCAATGAGATGGGCCAAAGTATAACAGGATCCACTGGATTTAACTTAAAACCAGGAGAGCTTTCAATAAAATCAGAAGTTTGGTGGGAACTTTAATGGAATCTCAACTCTTGGACAAAAATCTGGACTAACGATAGTTTTGTGCATTTTTAACTTTCTGTAAGTAGAAAAATGAAGAACATCTTTGTGTCCAAACTACACTGAAGGAGAAAAGTCAGACCTTAGTTTCAAGGCATCGGAAGGCACCTGAGTCAGCCACGTTACTGAACGTTAACCCAGCACTCCAGACAGACTCAAGACTGACAGTAAGCCCACAGCCAATGCTTTCTGCTGCCTTCAAAGCTGAAGCACTATTTCACATCAGTACCTCAACAAAATACCAAAGGCTTATGGTTAGAGCCTGAAATATCAGCAGAGCCTCAACTCTTCTGTTGAAATCAGGCCATCTTTGTTGGTATGCTTTGCACTTCCCTTGCCACGCTCCAGCTATGAGACATAAAATTCCCATGAGAGCTGCTGTGAACATCAGACTGCTCTGACTGAAGCCTTCCTGGAGAGGACTCACCCAGCTGTAGGAGACTTTTCCACCTGACTCTCCCCAGATCTTTTAAGACCCACAAACCATCCACCAGCATTTTTCTTTTCAGCCACAAACCAGTTTCAAGAAAAAATTCCCTGACATGTATGCAAACAGGGAAACCATGTCAGCACGATTCAAACATCAGGATGTTTGGCAGAGAACATACATCTGATGATGCACAGGTTGAGCTTCACTATCCTACCATGCAATGTCCCAGGTTACACATCTGATAGACAAAGATGATGTCAGTTCTGTTAGAAACAGGCAATCTTTTACTACAGGGGGGAAAAAAAAAAGTCTTTGTTTCTTTCCACGAAAAGCTGGAAGCACTGTTTTAAGGAAACCAGCAGCCAACAGTTACCAAAAAAAGCAGACTGATATCCTAGAACATTAAGTTTTAGCTTCCCCACAATAACAGGTTGACAATGTAAACCACCGATGATATCTACAGTTAGGAGAGCCTAACTTTTAATCGATGTTTGATGCACAAAAGAGATAAAGTGAACGTTTAGATCATGGATCAGTACCATTTCATGGAATAATATGTCAACTGACTGGTGTTTTTTCATGCAGCATTTTATGTCAGCACAGAGATGTCAGTTTAAAAGCCCCTAAATGAGCGAGACAAGCAGCCTGATTAAGTGTCAGGAAAGCTGCAGCTCACCAGACTGCATTTTCTCAGCTTTACCGGTAATAAACAACATAACTTCAGACCCCATTGTTAACTTTTACAGTAGCCAGTCAAAAAAGCCTTTTCTATATTCCGTTAGAGCAGTTTCAGTTTCTGCATCTGGTAAAGCAAACTTCAAGGGTAAGAAGAGTTACCAAATTCTAGACCAATTCAACTGTACAACTGCTTGACCCTTCCCCGCTTAAGAACCAAAAAATGGTGACATGCCAGTTCTGTGTTTTTCCTTTTGTAACCTCAATTATTAAATAATTACTTAACTTGAACTATCTCCTGGGGGAAGGGGAAGTACCCTCTCTCCCCTCCACCTACAAGGATGCTTTCCATGCCTACTAGGAAAACGCCTGCATAATTTGATTAAATCAAGTTTTCCAAACCACCACTGTTCAAGGAAGAAAACTATCAGCAGTCATGACCCTCCTTTCCTTTGGCATCAGATGAGAACACAGTGCTCATAAGTTTACCTCCCTCATTATTAAGAGCACTGTTTATTACGAGACAATATGCTGCAGTTTCACAATCTACAAGGTGAGTACGAGAACACTGCCTTTGAAGCTTGCTTTTCCGAACCTTCGAAATACACATTTCCTCTCCAAAGACGAGCACTGTCTTTCTGTTTAAGAGATCAGGTTTATTTCTGCACTATTCTCAACGGCAGGAACATACCAGTCCTCAAGTTCTCCCTGCCCTGCCTCTATCCTGATTAAAATTCATCCTCAATATGGCATTTACACCTAAATAAATAACCAGCTGGTTGCTTTTCTCTCCTGAGCCGTAAGCGTTAGAACGAAGAAAGCATTGCTCAGCTGCACTTGGGAAACCTACCAGAAAAGACAGAAGGAAAAAAAAAAAACAATTAAACATTGCACGTCCAAATCAAGGCACCTGGAAAAACGACGGACGCCTGAGGAGAACCCAGCCCCGCTGTGCATCGCCAGTGTGACACGGCCGGTGGGCCCCAGGCGGCCAGGCCGGGACTGCCCCCCGCCCCCCCGCCGGCTCACCGGGCCCGTAGAACTTGCTGCCTTTGGTCACGTCGAAGACTTTGCCGTTGACAGCCAGAAGGATGCGGGGGTTCCGGGCGCCGTCGAACTCGCGCAGCTGCTCCAGGGAGAAATCCCGGCGCTTCATGCGCGGCAG